>JAHUUD020000079.1:0-350000 GCA_020010945.3 Muscidifurax raptorellus
GAGAGGGAGAGGGAGAGGGAGAGGGAGAGGGAGAGGGAGAGGGAGAGGGAGAGGGAGAGGGAGAGGGAGAGGGAGAGGGAGAGGAGAGGAGGAGGGAGAGGGAGAGGAGAGGGAGAGGGAGAGGGAGAGGGAGGAGAGGAGAGGGAGAGGGAGAGGGAGAGGGAGAGGGAGAGGGAGAGGGAGAGGGAGAGGGAGAGGGAGAGGGAGAGGGAGAGGGAGAGGGAGAGGGAGAGGAGAGGAGAGGGAGAGGGGAGAGGGGAGAGGGAGAGGGGAGAGGGAGAGGGAGAGGGAGAGGGAGAGGGAGAGGGAGAGGGAGAGGAGGGAGAGGAGGGAGAGGGAGAGGGAGAGGGGGAGAAGGGAGAGGGAGAGGGAGAGGGAGAGGGAGAGGGAGAGGAGAGGGAGAGGGGAGGAGGGAGAGGAGGGAGGGGAGGGGGAGGGGGAGGGGGAGAGGGAGGGGAGAGGGAGAGGGGAGAGGGAGAGGGAGAGGGAGGGGAGGGAGGGAGAGGGAGGGGAAGGAGAGGAGGAGGGAGAGGGGAGAGGGAGAGGGAGAGGGAGAGGGAGAGGGAGAGGGAGAGGGAGAGGGAGAGATTGAGTGAGAGGGAGAGGGAGAGGGAGAGGGAGAGAGAGTCTAGCCAGCGCGCGCATTGTGAATTGATGAGGTCCCATTAATATCTAAGTACATATGTATTGCCGATGGGACTCGTCGAGATTCTGGTGGATTGACCAATTTTAGTTTATTCGGCGAGATGACTTTACAGAGATTTTTCACGTTACACTCGACACGAGGAAATCCTAGTTCTTCGCGTCGCCTCCTTCGGCTTCATCGTGCTCGCAGGGGTACAGCGTCTCCTGTATCTTTCGAGAGTTCAGCCGACGGCAGCGAGCTGCACGATCCAGAGCGAGAAGGCCCTGCGTGGCTGCGTGGGAGGCTTATTTAGCCACCATGTTGTTGGGAGGGGTTTGGTGAAATATAATATTTTATCGAAAGTTGTTGTTATTCTCCCTCCTCTTTCTCAGATCTCCCAAGCCAAAGCGATCTCGTCGAATCCTTCGACATTAAATAAAAATCGAGCGCATTAGAGGCGCAAGAGTTGCGTGCGCCATGCTGGGAGACAGCACGT
This sequence comes from Muscidifurax raptorellus, assembly GCA_020010945.3. Taxonomy (NCBI): domain Eukaryota; kingdom Metazoa; phylum Arthropoda; class Insecta; order Hymenoptera; family Pteromalidae; genus Muscidifurax; species Muscidifurax raptorellus. The sequence goes on from JAHUUD020000079.1 coordinate 1,122, forward strand.
CGCACAGAAAAAAGAAAAGGAATGAGACTTCGTGGATTAAAACTTACTACGTAGAAGCTGAGATATAGGCACGCCCACACACACAGTTTTATACTAAAAATACTATTTTTCAATTTAAATAGCCTCAACACGCATTTCTAACGCGTTTTTAAGAAGGAAGCAAAATTCTATCCAGAACCACGGATAATATATAAACTCTTGATGTGTACGGACCGCGTAATTGGAAAATCTTTGCCCGGTAATTTTCTAATAATGTTAGTGGAGTTGAACGTGAATTTACATTTGAGGAATAATATAATTAAACTACATTAATTTACAAACAAATGTCTTCACCGATATATAAAGATTTGTTTAAATATTCATAATATATAGGTTATATCAATGAAATACCAGGCAAATTTGATAATCCTGCATATTTCAGTTTCAGAGGGTCTCGTGAAATGCGATGTGAAATGGAATGGTGCATAAACATCGCAGTTATACGATGTGGTTGGTGCAAAAAAGCCTTATGTTTTAAACATTTTCATAAGGATTGCTATTATTGTAAAAATTTCGTAAAATTATACATCTTATAATACAAGTAACCATACAAGATTATAGATTATTATTATACTCAACACACATTAATAAAAATGCATTATAACTTTGATTAACAATAAAGGTATTTGAATAAAATTTTGATAATAATTTCTACAGAAATTATAAAACTGCAAGTATTTCAGGTTGTTTGGTTAGAAACCACAGGGATTTGGCCTGTCTGTTATTAAGTATTTTTGAGTTTGGAGCTTTTTAGTTCAAAAGCAAATTCCACAAAGATTATACTTATGTAAAGAAGTTTTTATAAAAACTGCATAATAATAATCTGTTTATTTTCCATTACATGGATTTAAAATTTGTGCATTGCACCGCATACATTCTTTTATTTTTTTATTTATTTTATTTCATTTATTTTCATTTTCTTTCTTCTATCTCCATCTTTCTGGCCTATTCCCCTCTTATTTTTCATTCTCCCTTGCTCCTCGTCAGATTCTTCCTCCACTTCCCGTTCTATTGTTCTCTCTTCTTCTCTCTCTGTCTATGTATATATATATATAAAATCCTTATCTTCCCCTCTCACTCTAATCGCTTGCCATTCTTCTTCCCCTCCATTGATATTCCTCATCTGCCTTTCTTCTAGCGCCATCCTGTTCACCGCCCTCTTTTCTCTACTCATCCACTGTTCAATACTAACCAGTCCATCCTCGTTAAATTCATCCCTCTTCTTCTAGATTCCTTCTAAATTCCTTTTTGTCCTGAAGATCACCTTTTTGCGTCCTTGTTGCTTGTGTCTTCTATTTCCCAATTTGATCCTTCTAACTTTTTCTCCGGACAGTCTTTTAATATCACTTTCTTCTTCCAATTTAATCCCCTGTGTATGATGAGCGTTATTCTTCTTGCCTTCGTTTTCGCTTCCTTGCCCTCACCTTCACTACGTTTTTGACTCTTTCACCTTCCTCCCTCTTCTATCCATCTCTACTTTTTATCTCCTTTTTCCGCTCTTCGCTTTCTAATCTCTTTACCCTTTCATTCAGTCTAGCTAGGCCCTTCTCTCCTTTCTCTCTCACGTCCTTGATTTTTCGTCTCAGCAGTTTTACTTCCCCATCCAGATCCTGTGTCTTTTCTTTACCACTTCTCGCTTTCACTTTATATCTTTGCATTTGCTTTCCAGCTTTATATATCCTCTTTTATTTCTCTCATCTTTTTCCTTTTGCTTTCGCCTCCTCATATTCTCTCTTTTCGCTCTTCCCTGTCACTTAACCTTCTGTATTGTATTAAGCTTTTTTCTCTAATCTCCAACTACCACGCATTGTTCATTTATATTGTTTCTTAATCTCACCGTTCCTGTTTTATCTCATTCCTGTTCCTGTTTCCTTGTATCTCGTTTATTCCCATTTTCTAATGAGTATCCTGGATGTTTTTTACCACTTTCCCTCTTTCTAGAGTATGCCTTTTCATCTCCTAGATTATTTCATTCGCCCTTTTTCCTTACTTTCTTTTACACTTCTCCTTCCTTTCTCCCTGTATCCCTTGCCGCTTCTTTTTCTTTTTCTTGTTTTCCCGCATCATACTAGATCTTCAAAAATATGTTATCATAAAATATGTTTTAGTATGTCTCTTTTCTCGCCATAATGTGCATTTCCTTTTTTCTTCCTTTAGCCAGTGCCTGTTTTTTTTTGTCTCGCATCCCATTCTGACTCTTGCTATCATTGATAGCGTGCTCTTGCGAAATTCTCCAATGACTACTAAATATTCTGGCATCTCCCCGCATTCTTTTAGCAAATCTCTCAATTTGTCCGCATATCTGACGTCTCTTTCTCGCTTTCCAAATATACTGTTTGTCTCTCTCCGTTCTTTCTACGTTTTCTCTCACCAATTCTTCCTCTTTGATACTTCGCATAAACTCATTTTTTTACCACCAACATTTTTCCAGTTCTGTTCTCCTTAAGTCCCTTTTTCCTCCCCTCTCTCTCTCTCTATTCTTCTATCTGTCTCTGCCTCTTTCTCCGTTCTTAAAAACCATTATCTTTGACTTTTTGGTGTTCATTTCTAACCCCTTGATCCTTATGCATCTCTCGAATCACCTCATTATTCCTTCCCAAGATAAGCCCTCCTTCTTGGATCTTACCGACTTTCTCTATTACATCTGCCATTACCACGTTGAATAGTGTAGGGCTTAGCGGACATCCCTGTCTAACCCTTAAACGTCTCAAACCCTCCTACCTCCTTGTCTTTTACCACTACAGACTATCACACTGTACTAGACCGTAGCTTATCCCTCGCTACTGTAAGCACACAGATCAAAGAAGAATCTTACATCAAGGATCAGAGTCACACAGAGTCGTGGGCACACTATACTACCATCTCTACACCGTAGCACCATATTTCTTTTATCACTGTGTGCATACACGATAAAGGAAATACGTAAGCTTCAACAAGGAGTTTTGGGTAGTCGTGCGAACACGTCTCCATACGACTCCTGAAGAATAACCCGCCTACCGTGCCAATTATCACTGTGCGCTTACAGGAGAGAACAAATTTACAAATAAGCTTTGTTATTTAACCATTTTCCTTCCGAATCATGGTTCTCGACTGAGATCCCGGCGAAGTTAGATGCAAATACTAAATCATTAATGAATCACGACCTTTTGATCAAGATCTTGTTCAGAAGGTTTCTCTATTATGTTCGCATCCCAAGCGTAGTATTATATACACAGAGAAAAATTTCGAACTGCCAGCGTTCGATACTTTTGAAACTACGGGAACACGAATAATACTGTACTCTTTCCCATCGCATGATTTCGAATGATTAGGCTTCGACGTCGAAGTGTAAAGACTCAATGATTTTCGTGCATGTATGGATGCAAGAATGGTAGTATTAGGGGTCGAATTGGGAGAGTGGGGAATTCGAAACTCTCCGCACCGAGGGACTCGACGCTTCGCAGTCTGAGACCTCAAAACTTGGAATGCTAGCGTGCCAACTGTGGCTGTTCCACGCGGCTGTGTTTCATGAAATCGCGCTCGAGCATTGAAGCTATCTATACCCCTCCCCTCTTTTTAGTCCTTCGCGTTCTGCGAAGTTGGGAGTCTCAGAGCTCGAAAGTCAAGACGGTAGACGCTTATGTTCGTACTGCCAGAATTCCGAAACTTTGGAATTGGAGAATGACGAAAATAGACGGCAAAACATTCGATCGATAGAGATCTGTACGGCCGGAATAATATAGGAACGCTGAACTTCGAAATTTTTCTCCGTGTACTGGAAAGATAATCTAGAGATAAAATTAGTTAATGAAAAAGACAAGTCCGCAGTATTTGAAAATAGAAGCAAGCAAGTTATTTTTGAACTTAAAGATGTTAGTATTAGGGTAATATATGCACAGGCTCATAGACATATTGTGTACTAAAAACAGAGCTGGAAGTTTTTTAAATTTTGCCCGGGTTTTTTGAAACTATTTAAAAAAATATCTACAACGTCAGCTTTTATTTAAACTTATCCTGTCTTCATGTTTACCTGCAGACCTATCCAAGGTTTAGGTCTTTTCGCATAATATGGTCCATTATATTACCTTTTTTGTCCAGTTGCAGCGAAAATATACTATTAAATGTGAATCCGGTAGTAAGTAACACTATTGAAATCTATTCATAATTAATTTACAAAATATTCTATTAGGAATACCACTTTTAACTAAGTTTTGTATAATTCATTTTCACACTTCTATATATAAATCTCATTAAATGATGATACAAAACGTTGTTTTAAGGAAATATAAGATGAAATTGAAATTTATTTCAGCTTAGTTAATAGAAACATATTGAGATAGGAAAACTGTTTCATTTCCTTACAAAAAAAGCGCCGAGATATCTATGGCTTGGAAGTGAGAAAACGATATCATTAAAATGTAATTAATAAGAATATATATAGAGATAGGTTTTCTATCTGACTCTATCCCTCGGTGGCAGTCCAAAATATTTGTTTGGTTCTTGATATATTTAATAATGATGCTCTCACGCCGTACATCTAGGAAGTTGAAATTATGAAAGTATAAAATAAAATAGTGGAGGTTTTAGAAGTTTATACTGTTTAGCTATTGTAATCTCAATATCTCTTTAGAGGATCAAGCAAAACCCTGTTATGATATGCGATTAACAAAACATTTTTTTTCGTATTTAGCGAGCAATGCGTCAAATAATACGAATGGACAAATAATTGAACTTTAAAACCATACTTAATTGCTTCTAATTGTGTAGCTTTATTTTTAAAATTTGAATTTCCCGCCTAATTAATACTGTAAATCACGTTTGGCACTGCTGTTTTCGTGGAACTGTGACCGAAACGAGATACAGTTCACTAGCTTGTGGTATAACAGGTTCATTCCTGTAAATGTCCTTCCCGCGCGAATAAAGAAGAAGAAGGAGACTAGAGAAGATTGTAATAAAGGTCGCTTGCTCTTTCTTTCTTCGACGCACCATCATAGAGAGAAGACTTCGTAAGTATTGCAATATGGAATTTTAATTAATCTAATTGTGATAAGGTAGTCATAGGCTATAAATGATAGTCATTGTTGATTATCATTCATTATGTAATATAAAGTAGAGTACAAAATGATAATTGTTGTACCATATTTGTTAGGTTAGAAAGTTTCGATTCAAAAGTTTAATGCCATTACCTTTATATGTACGTTATATCTGTAAGTCTTCATGCCTTACCATTAAAAAAAACAAGATCAACGTTCTTAAAATATAATAGTTTTTTATAAGTTAGAAAAATATAATTCTTGAGTTTATTATGTCTACAGTAACCTCGTTTTTTCACTTCACTACCTATATTCGATTTTTCATCGGACCTTTTGTAAAATAATTTGTTTATAACCGATGTTTATTTTTAGGTTATCAATATAGGATTTTAAGAATAATTCAATTAAAAACGTTGTTTTGATCCCTAGTAGAAAATTGGGCAATGATATTGCTGAGAACACAAATTACTTGCTAGTGGAAACAGCCTTTTCAAAAGTTATTTTAAATTCCTGATTTTCTTGTATTTAACGTTAACAAAATGATGTATTGTATATACAAAACTACATACTTGCTTCAAAAATATTTTTTTGATACAGTCCGCGTAAAGTTTAGTGGCGACAGCACCGGCAAACATGATATCTGCTGACATTTTTTGTTAGGGTTGTTTCAGAGGATCTAATAACTCTAGCCAGTTGTATTTCTGGTTTCCAGTGTATTTTTACATGTAGAAAGTTATAATAACTTGGTCTCTTATTCCAATGTATTACTAAGAATTTTCACTTCTAAAAGTTACAAGAGGTTTTAAATACGATGCCTGATTTTCAAATTTTGTTGTCGCTCTCATTCAGAAACTAATATACATAAAGAACTAATCTTTTGCATGCACATTTCTTTAACAATAATAAAACAATATTTAAAGTCAAATTCATCTCAAGTGATATACTTTTAATTTCCATTCGAACACCTATGTGGATATTAGGATTAGGGTTCTTCGCTGAGATGTTCACATGGGTGTCCGGGTGAGAATTAAAAGTATATTACTTGAAATTAATTTAACTTTAAATATTGTTTTATTATTGTTAAAGAAATGTGCATGCAAAAGATCAATTCTTTACGTATATTAGTTCCCGAGTGAGAGCATCAATAAAATTTGAAAATCAGGCATCATGTTCAAACCTCTTGTAACTTTTAAAAGTGAAAATACTTATTAATGCATTGGGATAAGAGACCAAGTTATTATAACGTTCACATGTAAAAATGCACTGGAAACCAGTAATACAACTGGCTAGAGTTATTAGATCCTCTGAAACAACCCTAAGAAGAAATGTCAAGCGGCAAATCCAAAATATCTCATAGCCTTCGAGGTGAAAATTCCAACAGGGACAGGTAAGTAAAAATTGATCCGCTGACTTGATTCTAAATAACTTAACACAGATGAATTAATAATAATAATGGACGTGGGCATCGGCGAATAAGACTATATTCTCATTTAACTTAAGTCACGACCATAACTAAGATGTAAAATAATGTTTGATATTACTTAATTAAAATATAACCAATAACAATATTAGCCTTCATTAATAAATCATTTTCATATTATATTGAATAAGTGTTATTAAAATAACCTCAAAAGCTTATGTTATATGCATAATTTTAATATTAAGCATCTGCTAAGCTACTTTGCGCCTTAAAACGGTGACGAAGGTAGTTATCGTAAGCTAATTCCGATAGCTCTGGATAACTAATTCTGCAACTATTAGCTTATTCGGAGCTTAAAAGTACCCACACAGCATAAAATATTTCAGAAATATATCTGTAATATTTCATGAAAGGTTTGAAATATTTCTAGTAATATTTATGGATTATTTTTTAAATATTTTATGATAGATTTTCTTGGTAAAATTATTTCTTGTAATATTTGTGAAATATTACTGAAATATTTCAGAAATATTTCTAATATATTGCATAAGTTAAAATAGAAATTAATTTCTTTTAGGTATTAATGTTAGTAACCTAGAACAGTTTAGAGGAAGAAACTTTTTTGTGGCCGACGGGAATCGAAGCTGGAACTCCAGCGTGGCATTCGGGTGCGCACTGGTATAGTATAGTATAATATAAATAATTTTATATAATTCGATATCTTTTTACTGATAATCCTGGACCCTGCCGCCTCCGTGAGCTCGTGTGAGTTACACGAGCATTCTTGAGTCGGCCGAGCCGTGCCCCCTGCACGCCGACAGCTTTAAATTATAATAAACGGGGCTCTTTTGGCCCTGGCTATGATCGCAGTTGAAATAGCAAAACTGCCATCATAAATGGCGCCCAACTTATGTCAATAGGGAAAGTCAAAAAGATTTTATAAAATCAAGCATAAAGATAACACGCGTGTCGGCAACAAGTGCGTGCATTTGTTGTCGGTACATTGTCAATTTTAATGGAATATAAAATTCGGAGGTAAACCTACGGAAGACGTAGAAGAGTTTATCCGGTTAGTTGAAGGATGCAGGAAGCTGGCACGTCCACGAATATCAGATGAAGAGTTGCTGGATGTACTAGCGCTTACGATTTCCTTATTATCTGGAAGAGCACTAAAATGGGTTCGAGTCGAACGTCCGAATTGGCATACGTGGGAGAACTTCTGCAAAGAAGTCAGACAGACGTACGGAATAACGGTCGAAGAAGGCTCTCGACTATTTGTAGAAGCTAGTTCGCGTACGCAAGCACCACAAGAGGATATAAATGATTACTACGTGAACATGCTCACCATATTCGAACGTATGCTCGAAGCTCTACCCATTCGACAACAGCTGGACATTTTATACCAGAACATAGATCCAGACTTATAAGTCATCTTCTACCGGAAGGAGTTTACGACACTTGATGAATTTAAGAGTAAAGCAGTGAGTGCCGAAAATCGGACGAGAGCCAAACTGCGCTATAAACCACCTCCTCCCCCAGATAAAGTAATGTTACCAGACACAGCGTATAATCCGCCGGAAAAGGGTAAAAATAAAAACCAGCAGACAATAGCAGCGATTAGCTCAGCTGATGCAGAAGAGCTACTCTCTTAGTTCAAGACTTGGCTTAATAATTCCTAGCAAAGCAGGAGAAAGAATAATAACGGTCGTCGGAACCAAAAGGGATTTGAAAAGTCCGATAATAAGAAGAATTCTGATGCAAATCAGCAGGCGAAGGCAGTAACGTCGGAGGGTAATAAAAACTTAGCTGACTCCAAGGACGATGATAAAACGTCTGGAAAGCCAAGTAACTCAGGAGACAAAGATAAGAAAGAAACAAACTGCTGGACCTGCAAATTGCCTGGCTACACCAAGAGAACGTGTCCCAATTGCTCGGGAAAAGGGAAAGGGGAAAAGTAAACGAGATCCTTACTGACCCCGAAGATTCCTTCAATATATCGATAGCACAGTCGACTGATCAACGGTGGTGACTACAGGTGCAAGTAGGTGAATACAGGATCAGGACCCTTTACGATCCTGGAGCCACTCAAACGTGTATCCGAACTACGTCCGTACAATTAGACAACGCTTGCGATGCTGTGGTGAAACCAAGCGACGGAATAGTCGCCTGTATGGCTGATGGTAATACCTCCATGGTAACCGGAACAGTCGAGTTACCTTTCACGATTGGTGGTCAAGCCAGGATACTAACGACATTGATAGTGCCAGACTTACGTGAAGGATGCAACTTAGTCGCAGACTTCGTCCTGCAGTCCAACGCTAGGCTTGATCCTCGCGAACGAACCCTGACGGTCGAAAACTCGACCGAAGTAATTAATGCCTGCGAAGCAGTGACAGATCGGCACACACGTCCGGTCTTAGCTGCAATTGTCCTCCAAGACCCTTATGAAGGCTAAAAACGGATGCTAGAAGAGTTACTTGATCGGTTATTTTCAAAGGATAATGGGCCGCTCAGCTTCACAAACTTGGTAGGGTTTGACCTAGAGGTAGAGACTTGTCGACCAATTAACTAAAAGTACTATCCAGTATGAAAGAAGCTCGAAGGGATGCTGCACTCTCAAGTACGAGAACACCTAGCTGCAAGTATCATCAAGCCTTCTGACAGCGATCGGGCTAGCCCAATCATGATGGTAAAGAAAGAGGATGGCGAACAGCATCGGATGTGCATGGACTTCCGCGGCGTGATCAAAGTTTCGAAGATCAGCACTTACCCCCTGTCTTATATGTATAACATCTTGAGTAAGTTACAATGTGCTCGTTATATTTCTACAATAGACTTGAACAGTGCTTACCACCAGATTAAGGTGAAGAAAGAATGTCGACCATATACAGCCTTCAAAGTTCCAGGAATGGGTCTTTTCCAGTGGAAACGCCTCCCATTCGGCATAGCTGGAACTCCTGCCTGCTTCCAGCGGATGATCGACTCCTTAATAACACCCGACCTCGAACCAAACTATTACAGTTATCTGGACGACATTATCGTCTGCACAGAAACGTTCGAAGACCATCTAAGAGTCTTAGAGATCGTTCTGACTAAATTAGTCAAGGCATGGCTGTCAATAAATCGGACAAAGAGCCATTTCTGTTAGTCAGAAGTGCATTATCTTGGCGTACTCGTCAACAGGGATGGTTTTCGTGCGGATCCAGACAAGATCGTTCCGATAATAGAGTACCCGGCTCCCAGGAATTTAAAACAACTGCATAGGTTCTTAGGAATGTCGTCGTGGTACCGTAAGTTCCTTAAAGACTTCGCAACAATAGTCGATCCGATGAATCGGCTGCTGAAGAAAGGAACGAGTTACAATTGGCGTGAGGACGGACAACGTTCGTTTGAACAAGCTAAGATGTTAATAACATCAGCACCAGTCCTCCACCGACCCGATTTTAGCAAAACTTTCTGCTTACAATGTGACGCGTCCGGTACAGGCCTTGGTGCGGTCCTAACGCAGAAAATAAAAGGAGAGGAACGCGTACTATCGTTCGCTAGTCGTACCATGTCTCCTGCGGAACGGAATTATTCGGCTAGGAACGCGAGTGCTTAGCAGTCCTTTGGGCAATACAAAAGTTCCGTCCGTATGTGGAAGGTTACCATTTTGTGGTTATCACCGACCATAGCAGTCTCAAGTGGCTAGATAATCTACGCAATACAACTGCACGGTCAGCTAGATGGGCCCTCCAACTGCAGGAATACGATTACACGATTGAACACCGCAAAAGATCGTTGAACGTAGTCCCTGACCCATTATCGCGGTTGTATGAAGATGACGATGCCGACTCAGAAGATCAACGTCAAACCATTGCCAGTATTACACGAGAGGACGAAACATTCGACAAGTGGTACACTGATCGGATAAAAGAGGTGGCCGACCGGCCGTTAGAGTTTCCAGGTTGGAAGCTGGTTGGCGGGAAGTTATACCACTATCGACCAAAGGCATTCATCGATGACATTTTTGAAGATGAAAATGCCTGGAAGTTAGTACTTCCGAAAGAGAAAGGAGCACAAGTCTTAAATGAATGCCACGACAAAGCAAGATCGGTCACAGCCAACTGAAGTACACACCTCTCATTCCACTTAGATCCCATCATCTGAATCGTCCACCTCATCTTCAATCACTCCTAAGGTAACTCTGTCTGAGGATCTAAGAGTCTGCCATTTCAATGCTAACTCCCTTACGGGCCACATTGAGACGGTGAGGCTCTTCTTGTCCACTCGTCCCCTCTATCACGTAATAGCTGTAATTGAAACCTGGCTAGATGACAAGGTAAAATCCCTTACTTGACAACTACACACTTCTCAGACGAGACAGAAACAGAAACGGTGGAGATGTGGTCCTCTACATACATCACTCACTCTCAGCCACAGTTCTGACATCGTCTGATGGTGTCTGGTCTGGCAAACCAGGGAAGCCGGAGTATTTTTTCTGTAAAATCTCTGCAAAAAGTCTCTCACCCATTTTTGTTGGTGTTGTGTATCGTCCACCCCATGCCCTGTTCATTCAAGGCAATTATTTCATCGAAAGCTTACCACACACATGCACAACAACTCCACAAAGATAATCATGGGTGTCATCAATGCAGAACAACTCTCCCGATCAGAAGATGCCAAGTTCATCATGGCTTTCATCGAGGAGAACTCCCTTCAGTTCGTTCCTTATGGTGCTATGCTACACATCATAAACCGGAATTAGACAACTGGCTTGACCTCTGCTTAATCGACGAGCAGGGTCGCCTGCTGTCGCACTGGAAGACTGATACACCCTTCATTAACGGACATGGCCTTATCACGGTAACTCTCGACGTACAGATACCACGTTATGTACCTAAAACGTTTACTTACCGAAACTACAAAGGAATCTGTGCCGAGAGACTAAAGGTTTATCTCGGCGCTTGTAACTAGTCATTGCTCGACACCTCATCACTTGACATTTGCATCACCACTCTCAACACCAACTTGACTAACGCCATTAATCATTTCGCCCCATTACTTACAGTGACTCCTGGACCAAAACGTCACCCGTGGTTTACAACGGCTCCTCGTGACCTCTTGGAAGAAAGGAGCAGATTCTACAGACGGTTTCGCAAATCAAGTCTCCCGCTGGATCTGTATTTTTATAGACTAGCGAGAGACAATGCTCATAGACAGGTCGAGAATGTCAGGCTGAACTACTATCACACACGCCTGTTCTCCCTGACTGACGTTGGCGAGATCTTGAGAGAGCTTGAGAGACTTGGAGTTACCACCACCAAAGAAAAATCACCATCTCGCTTCTCCATTGAAGACCTCAACGCGCACTCGAGCGGAATCTCCAACGATCCGCTGACCCCTGCCGTAGAGGAATATCTGCACACCCTGGAGGGTCTGAATATACCCGAACATTTCAATTTCAGGGAAATAACGGAATCGGACGTCTTAGATGCACTGATGCACTTTGACTTCCAGGTCAGGGACAGTGACGGCATCCTACAGGTTGTCATATACAAAGCACTGCCGGTACTCGCTCCATTTCTATGTCGTATTTTCAATCTATCCTTGAGCGAGTCATGCTTCCCCTCGGACTGGAAAAAGTCACTAGTGCACGCACTGATTAAAGTTAGTTCTCCAACAATTATAACTGTTAGTACACTATTTTATTAGATTATTTATTAGAACTATAGTGCACAGGCAAACCTCTGAATATCTCGAATCAAGACTTTTTCTTGATGACTTACAAACTGGTTTCCGCACTGACCACAGCACACAGTCCGCTTTGATCAAGTTGACTGACGATGTCAGGCTTGGCATGAACAAAAAGAAGGTAACACTTCTACTTCTCTTTCACTTTAGCAAGGCGTTTGATACTGTGTGTTACGTTAGGCTACTCAGAAAGCTAACCTCTTTCGGCTTCTCTAAGCAGGTTATCCGCTTGTTCGCCTCCTACCTTACTGGTAGAATGCAGGCTGTTATTGGTGACGATAATGAACTCTCCACCTTTCAACCGTTAAACACGGGAGTACCACAGGGGTCTGTACTAGGCCCACTGTTGTTCGCATTGTACATCAATGATATCAGCCTTTGTCTAGACATCGACGTATCTCAAAACGCAGGCGATCGTCCTGGGCTCCTCCTATTATATAAATGCTTTACCTTCTACGGCTAATACCTACATTAACATAGGAAGAGCCAGGGTTGAATATCAGTCATCTGTGCGCAGTCTGGGACTGGTGCTTGACTCTAAGCTGACTTGGAAAGTACATGTTACACAACTGTGTAAGCGTGCACACTCACTCATGTGCAGATTGTATTTTTTTAGAAAAAGCACTGGTTTCGAGCTACGCAAGCATCTTGTGCAAGCTTTACTTTTTCCCACCATTGACTACTGTTCATTGGTATACTGTGACCTCTCACAAGAACTTGACACCAAACTACACAGACTGGTGAACACAGGAATACGTTACATCTATGGTATAAGGAGGGACGAGCATATCGCCCCCTACAGGCGTGAGTTGCAATGGCTCACCACCGCCGGACGTAGGAAGTACTTTATGGCCTGTTTCCTTAGAAAACTTTTTAACACCGCTACTCCATGTTATATCATGGTCTTATTTGACTTCCACGTCGCACTCCGCCCCGTGAGGGGTGAGGTGACCTGTCTGGATATCCCCACCTTCGTCACAGAGACGCTAAGGAATTCATTCCATATAAACGCCTCATATCTTTGGAATTCATTGCCTACTCATCTTCGCGACAATAGATCACTATCATCTTTCAAACGTTAGGCAAAGCAATACTTTATTCGTCTAGAAAACACTTGAGCACTGTACAATCACTTTTATCTCACAATCTCATTAATTCATTCTTTCATTCACCCATGTTATCTGTCACAATTTTGCTTTTATTTCCATCGGTAAAAAAAAATAAATTTAATGTATTCTCTTATTGTATTTCTGGTTATGGTTTTTTAAACAACAAAATGTACAGCAATAAAATTATCTAACCTCATCTATTCTAATCCTCAGCCGAACACCGTAGAACGTGCTAATTGCACGATTAAAACCATGATCAGGGAATATATAGAAGGTCACCATAAGAACGGGGATGAACACATTGCAGAGTTCGCGTTCAGTATGAAAACGGTGACTTAGGAGTCGCTTTAAACTTCACCAGGTATGCTGAACTTCGGCAGACAGACAAACCATCCGAAATTTTTACTTCGACAAGAAGAAATTGAAACAATCTCTAAGAAGATCAAACAGTCATATCCGAATGGAAGGCGCGGATGGAGAAGTTGAAAGAACTCCAAGATTCAGCTAACGACAACGCCCGAGAAGCTCAAGTCAGGTCAAATATCTTAACAGCCGACATAGAAACGTCGAGTATGTACTGAGTGATGAGGTTTGGAAGAAAAACTGAGTACTGTCGTCAGCAACGGAAGGAGTGTCTGCAAAGTTAGCACCTCCTTACATTGGCCCTTTTAAGATCGGCCGTGTGATAAGCACAGGGATCTATGAACTAGTGGACCAAAATGGAACGATCGACAGACCAGCTTCAGTCAAATACTTAAAGAAGTACCATAGCGAACCTACGATCGATACTAAGGTGACTGAAGAAACAAATGACTACGAGGCCACGTCCGCCGAACTTGAAGGAAAAGATGAAGAAAAAGAAAAAGCGTCCGATGTAGACAACATACGGCCGAAAAAACGTGGGAGGCCGAGGAAAACACGATTACTTGTAAATCGTAAATCACAACTGGATAGAACGGTCGAACCGAAAACTACCGCGGGCAGCGAAACCGGTAATTTAAAACGTAGCAAGCCAACACCAATACCACCGGCCGTCCCGAAAACCGCTCCCTCAGACGCGGGACCAGCCCAAACCGTCTCGAAGACGCTCTCAACAGCTACAACACCATCCTCAACCGTCTCTCGGCCAACGGCCGTTCAGAACACCAGGGCCACCACAGCGTCAACAACAGCCACTGCGACACGGCCGAAACTGTCGAACGCCCAACTAAACGCTGAGTTCGACCAGGCCCGGGAGCAGAAACGACGGGCGAAAAATAGACTGCCGGCCTTCATGGAAGCGACACACGAATGCCCCATCTGTGGCATGCGATGCATAACACGGCTAGACGAGTGCCCCAACTACGAGGTCCATGGGATGGACCAGGCTTACGGAGAAAGGTATAGGAAGAAATCGACCTAGCAGCCGCCAGGCTAACGGCCCTATATCCTACCCGACCTTCAGTCCATCTAGTGGAGAATAAAATGTTTTTTTTTCTTTCCTCATGTTAGGCAAAAGACTGCCGTATAGGCCAGTGGTCGTATATGATTTTTTTTCTCCTCCTTTCACTACCTCCTTATAATAAAGTTCAGATTTGATCATTTACAATATATACCTTTGAAAAGAATTCAGTATTTTTTTACAATTCTCGTGATGTTCAGATAGACGTGACTGAGTACGAACTGGTACGATTGCTAGAGTATACAGCGTGAGACGAGTGAGGACGAGAGTTAAGGTAGGAGAGAGAGAGAGAGAGAGAGAGAGAGAGAGAGAGTCGGAACAAGTAGCGTTGTTGCCACCTGACCTCACATCGTTGTTAAGATATAACAACGATGTACAGATGGGTCGGAACATCGTTGTCATGTCGTGGACGTTTTGCGGAATCGTGAGCTAGCGGAGAAAAGTGCCAAGGGAAGTGAGTAAACGCCCAGGACCACGCCAGAAAAACCGTCGCGAGCCAGGACCACGTCCGTGCGAGTGTGCCCAGTGCTAAATACGAAGCCATCGACAGCAAGTAGCAGTTGCACTCTCTCTCACGTTTACCGGACATCCCTCTCTCATCTCTCTTCTCGCTTGTGCAAGTGTGCGGTGCTTGCACAACGCTGTACCTTATTTGCGAATATAAATGATTTTATATAATTCTATATCTTCTTACTGATAATCCTGGATCCTGCCGCCTCCGTGAGCTCGCGTGAGTTACACGAGCATTCTTGAGTCGGCCGAGCCGTGCCCCCTGCACGCCCGATAGCTTTAAATTATAATAAACAGGCTCTTCTGGCCCTGGCCATGATCGCAGTTGCAATAGCAAAACTGCCATCATAACATGTAATAATAATAATCTTAAATGAAACCGTTCTTTATCCTTTGGATTAACAAAATACATTCTACTTAAAACTGGTTTCCAATTTCTTTTTCTAATAGACCATTTGTTAGTTGTTCATTAAAAATTTAAAAATTTACTATATCTGAATATAAATGTTTTCTTGCTTCTGGATCTCTCGCATTTAGTTCGAACCATGCAGTCAATGTTGTATTTAAATTTTTATTAATTAATTCTTCTTCCATTTTTCGTATTCTCAAATTTTCATTATCATGTTTTTTTGTTATATAATCGATCATACCTTTGTATAAATTTGTTCTTAAAAGATGTTGATTTTTTCTTAAATAATATAATCTTGATCTTTCGACATTTATCCATGCATCAACAATAAACTGTTGTGATAATTTCCATAAATTTATAAATGGATTAAAATCATTTCTAATACTAAACTTGTAGGTATAAAATTGTAGTATCGTAATAATATTTTTACCATTAACTTCTTTTTTATTTGGCATCCATCAAACGCCACCATTTGGAAATATAAGTGGGTATGTCATAGGATCAACATGTTTACTAATATAAGGTATACTTATGGGCTTATCGTTTTTTGAATATATACATATGTCTCGATCTTTTGGAGGATGGCCTTCTTCATCTACGAATACGACTGCTACTTCATTACGACTAGCTTTGTTATATATATTTTTATTAAGATAAAAATTTCGAGTTATAAACATTTTGATCTCATTACAATTCTTTTCAGTTACAATTTGTCCTAAGCGATTTTGTTCTTCTTTTTCTACTTCATGCATAATTTTGTAAGTAATGGCATAAATGTTTATTTGTCGAAATAAATTGTCTAACTCTTTTAATAGAGTTAATGAACAAGAAATGTTATCAAACAATCACGATTGCATCGCCATTTTATTATCAAGAATATATAATTGGCCATATCTTCTAGCTTCATTTTCATTAGTATGTAAAGAATATATGTATATAAAAACATTATAATAAATTTGTCTACATACGCAAATAACTTGTGGTCTTCTGCCAAAACTTGCATCGAATTTTACTCCGAAACTGCCGAAAGCAAGTGCATTATTATATAGTCTTATATTTTGTCTAAAATGTTTACTTTCAGTATTATTTTTGGTGATTAATTCTTTTAAACGTTTAGGATAAGTAATATTATTAAATAAAATTACTTCCCCTTTATTGTAACAATTCTGAAATTTTGTATCGACTGTTAGTTCAAACTTAAAATGTTTGGCTTGACAACGTGCACATATTTCATTCATTGTTTTTAAATAATTTCCCATGATTTCATTTTCATCAAAATTAGAATTAAGTACAATATTTAATGTTTGGTATTTTAATTTTTTTTATCCTTATTATTTTATATAATTCATATTGAAGATCGAAACATTTATTTTGTCTTTTAGTGTTTTGTTTTAAAGCTTTTTTTTCTTTCTTTCTTCATTTTCTGTTTTGGTCAAAGATAGTTTTTTTAATCCGTAATTTTAATTTTTTTAATTTTCAGTGTATTGTGATTGCTGCCTAATTATAAAATTTCATTATAAACAACATTTTTTGTATATATACATTTTGTATTTTATATTTATATTTAAAATGTATTGTGATTGCTGCCTAATTATAAAATTTCATTATAAACAACATTTTTTGTATATATACATTTTGTATTTTATATTTATATTTAAAGTGTGAAATTTATTTAAAATAATACGTTCATATTAAAATATATATAATAATTTCAATTCTCTTTCAAAAAATTGTTAATAATTCTCTGAAAATCATATACTTAAACTTAACTTATATTTAAGACGGAGGTCCGTATTTAAAAGACAAAGGTCGTTAGCGCTAAACGGAGGTCTATAAAACTAAGATAATTGTCTAAGTATAAAAGCCAAATTTATTTATTTATTAATTAAAAACATTTTCGCCATTTATTAAAATTTTTGCTTGGTCAACTGATTGAGAGTATAAAAATATAACGTTATTTCACGACTTATAATGACACTAAATAAACTGCACAAAAATAATCCTCAAAAACAACTATAAATTATATTATCCTTATATCCCCAATAAAAGATTTAATTAAAAAATCACATCAACCGAACGAACGTCAGCGAGTGAGGTATAATTTGCTAGTATTATATATGAAGTAAAAACGATTCTTATATTAAAGCAATACGTAATATTGAAGGGAGCTACGTGCCAAAGAATTGGTATCGGTTTTTTCCTTTAGATTTCTCACAATCCGTTTCACCTTTTCAATCCCCATCTCTTCTGTTCCTACATCCTCTCATTCTTCTTTTCTTCCTGGCTCTCACGTATTTCCGATTCCTCATCCCCTAACCCTAACAAAATATGCTTTCGGACTTATCTATCCTAGCTCTTAACTGTTGCTTCGCCTTTAGAAATTTTCTCTCGCCATTTGCTACGTTTTTAATCGCCCTCTTCTTCTACCTCATATCCGCTCTCTTTTCCCTATATCTCCTCGTCCCACCATATATCTTTATCTCTTTTTTCCTTTTGCTTGTCTTCATTGCATTTCTCATTTTTATCCTGAAATCCGTCCACATCTCTGCTTTCCCTGCTCTCTAGATCCAATTTTTAAACCTCTTTACTGCTCTTCTGTCCATGACGTCCTCGTCTTTTCCTCCTCATGCTCATCCTTTTCTTCCGTTTCTGTGTTAGACCTAATTTCCATTGAGCAGTAACCCGACTCCGTTCTTTCTTGTGATACCATACTCTTCCCCTCATCGAAATCAATCACTGAGCTCCCCATTACTTCTATGTATGTGGATTCCCCTTCCTTATCACCTTCAACTATTCCGTTCAGTACTCTCAATCCCATTCCCTTCAATCTCTCCAGCAACTCCTCTCCCTCACTATTTTCAATTACGTCTTTCAATTCTCTAATCTAAGATTCTCCTTTTAAGTTCCATCCTCCTTGCTCATAATCTAACTATGTGTTCAAGTCTCCACACCATAGCAGTTTTCTTCCTCCCACTTGCGCGACCATTCTTTCATTTCTTCGCAATTCTCTCTCTCTCTCTCTCTCTCTCTCTCTCTCTCTCTCTCTCTCTCTCTCTCTCTCTCTCTCTCTCTCTGTCTCTCTCTCTCTCTCTGGAGAAATTAGCAATCTTCCCAACGCAGATTTAGATTAAAGCAAAAAAAATCAGTTATTTTAATATTGAGATTCAAAGTAACAATAAAGCGAAAAAACATATAAGATAAGTAAAAGAGTATTACGTCCTGCGACGTATTGCAGTTAAGTAATATGAGCGTTGTCATTGCGAAGCCGAAAACTCAAAATTGATGAGTCTGAATAATATGTGGAGCAGCGAAGTTGACTATTGGACGACACTCCTATCCGTCGCTACCAAAGAGCTACCAGGCTTAAGCCGCGATTTCGGGTTCAATAAATAACAAAGATAACTTATAAATTACGAGTGTTCATTCTTGGTTCCCATTTGGTCCCGATCCTGCACACGACTATCCCAGCTACAGTAGCAGAGTTCCAGCCCAGATCAGGCGTCATCAAGTAAGTTCATTTGTCTAAATAATAAACCCTAAAAATCGTGACTTAACAGTGGTTCCGGTACGGATCGAATGCTTAAAGCCATATAAATCAAGTTTTTGTATTATGCGTGTGTAACCCTTTCCTGAAGTCTGCTTAAATAGCAACTTTTCCCTAGATCTGCTAAAATAGCGGTCAATCTTCTCGATCCTAAAGCTCGCTGAAAAGCGACTTATCCTTTGATCTGCTCAAATACCGATCACTCTTTTCCTAAAAAGCACATAAAAGCACAAACACTCTGGCTTACCGTATTTGTAACCTTAAGAATACGGTTTAAACGTAAAGGAACGTAAATAAATAAAACATAAAAAGTGCAAAAGCAATCAACAAAGTAGAAAAATAAAATCGCGAGTCCACAGAAAATTCGGGCCGAGTGACCTGCTTGCCTTACGTTGCAGCGTCAGCAAGGTGATCGAACGCAGCGCTTCAAATCTGCCGCGCTTATGTCAATTTAAAAACCAGGTCAATTCAAAATATTTGAAACATATGTATAAAAATTAATCTCGTATATTTTAGAATCTATCGTGTAAATAGTGATTTATTCGTCGTTATAAAGGCACGTATTTCATTCAATGAAGGATAATACTAATAGTGTAGTAAATATAGTAAAAAAGAATAATCACAAGAGAGGTGGTAAGAGAATATTTTTACGGAAATTATTTAATGAAAGATCTAAATTAATAGAAGAACTAAGACAATTAAACAAGAAAATAGGTTTATTTTTCCAATTGCAAGAAGTTAGGCAGCCAAAAGTAGTAAACAACCAAGTAGAACGATCAGAGTTTCAAATTGAAATCGGCAACAAATTTGATGAGTTATTTAATTTTGCTATGACTGAATTGAATAAAAATAAATAGATTTTAAATTGTAGAATCACGAAAATCAGTTAAAAGCCTAAAACTGTTCAAAGAATACTGATATAGCTGAGTAAAGGCAAATTACTGTGCCACGCGTATAGCCGCAATAAATGAACTGACCGAATTTGTGTAGTTACGAAAACGCGGAAAGTAGGTCAAGTATTGCAAAGCAAGTAGGACAGCAATATTACATCCGAAATATGTGAATGTAATCTAATAAATAAAAAGTTAATTAAAATGAGAGCACCAAATGAGTGACAATCAGGAAAATCTGTTAGAGCAAAAATTAACTAGGAGCGTTGTTCGTAATAATCCTACATTACAGGATTAAATAATAATTCCTAATGATCAAACACCATTTACGAGAAGTAAAAAAATAAGTCGATCACCGCCAGAGAATAGTATAACTGCGCAAAGAAAAGATGAAGAATCAGTAACCAACACTGAAAAATTTAATAAAACAAGAGTTAAAAATACACTAGAAATAGAGCAAGAAGCAAATTTAGAACAGACAAATAAAGAAAAATCAACGGGGGCAATAAAAAAGGCGATTTCAAGACTGAACAAAGCCCATTTAACTATTAATATACCAACTACGTCTAATAAACAAGAATCAGCTGAAATATCTAAAGAAGATCAAAGTTTGAAACAGGACATATCGTTGATAGACATCGAAGATTTTAACGAGCAAACAAACCTAATTGGCAATCTAAACAACTCACAGAGTAAATTTGACTTCAATTTTAATTTAGACAGCTTATTAGACAACACCATGGTCGGTCCGGGGCTAGGTGATCAACAACAGTAAGTGCCACCGCAGTTGCGCTTATCGCTAAAATACAAGATTTTATCAGAGGTATCCGCCAGATTTATCCATCAACTGATAAAATGGCAACACTCTATGGAAAAATAGCGGAAAGTTTGCAGAATCCAGGCAAGACGGTACTCAGTTTTGCTAACAGATTGCAAGAACTAGTATTGTAAGTAAAGGACAGTATGGAAGTAACAGCATATACAGAAGAGGAAAAACAAAGATTCGAAACTAAAATAGATGCTGAAACTCTATTAGCCTTTGTAGAAGGATTACGGCAAGAAATACGTTTAGAATTAGGAACAACGAGAGATTTGGGCGATGCTATACAAAAGGCAATAGAAGTAGAGACAAGATTAAACAGAAGAGATTTAATATTTGGTAAAACAAATAAAGTATTTTGCAGTTTAAGCAATCAAGTGTCTATATCAGGAGACACAAGCGTTGCCATATACTCGTGTCAGATTTGTCAAGACTATGGACCTGAGGCATTGTTCTGTCATAAAGTGGCGTGTGTTTACTGCAAAAATAAAGACCATTTGTCAGATAGCTGCAGAATAGTAAAAAAAAAGATTCAATTAATTTGTGAATTCTGCAATAACCACGGGCATTCAATCGATGCCTGCAAAATGAATAGAATGAAAGGCAACCATTGCCAGTATTGCCAAGTAAGGGGTCATACTGTAACTCAATGCCCATTTATAATAGAGTACGAACTGTGCTGGAAATGCAAAGAAAGTGGACATGATCCTAATAATTGTAAAAATCAAGGAAAACAAAGTGAAATGTGCGAATTCTGCAATGGCACAACTCATACAATAAAAGATTGCCCAGATGTAATGTGCAAAAGATGTAACCAACGGGGACATGTATTGAAATACTGTCCAATATTAATGGATAGAAAATTTCTAATATGTGCAATTTGCAATGTAAATGATCATGAAGCTGAACAGTGTGAAGAAGCTAAAATATTAGTAGCCCAGAATAGAGCGAACGTGTCAACAGGATATCCAATGCCAGATTTGCAACGAAAAAGGTCATTTCGGAAAATACTGCCCCAAATTGATGGCTCAGCAACAAGATACAAATAATTCTAACGCCTAGTATAAAAATCAAAATTATAACAATTATAATAACTACAGAAAAAGCAACAATTTTAATAATCAGAACAAAAATACAAATAATCCCAATTGAAAACAAATAAGTTGCGAATATTGTAAAATGAGAGGACATCCAATACAAGAGTGCAGAAAATTAAACAATTTGTAAAATATGGCTCAAAAGCGGGAAAATTGCAGTTATTGCAAAGAAAATGGACACACAGTAGAAAATTGCCAGGAAATTAAGGCACTAGAATCAAGAGCGAATAAATTTTGTAGGTATTGCAAAAATACGAACCATATGAAAGAGGAATGCTTTAAATGGCAGAATCAGCAAACGAATCGTGTGGGAAACGAGTAAAGCCTTCTCGGAGCGAGTGGACGAGAAATAATAAGGCTAAGGCACTCGTAACAAATGATGACACAGTAAATGTAATAAAAACAAGAGAAACCATGAACAAAATGTATCAAATATAGAGAAATCGGAGAAATGCTATAACGAGAAGAATATTACAGATATAGAGAAATTGGAAGTATATCATATAAAATTAGATGATCGATTAGAATATATTGAGATAATAAATCCATATGCAAGTAAATCATGCAACTTGCTCGTTGATAGTGGTGCACAGATAAATATAATCAAAGTAGACCAAATTTCTCCAGAGGCGCTATTACAAGATAAAAAAATATTGTTGACAGGAATAGCAAGCAATTATATAAAAACTCTAGGGATAGTTAGACTACCAATAAATAGTAAATATTTTGATTTTCATGTAGCACAATTCAGAGGAATTTGACATTCCGTATGATGGCATCTTAGGTATTCAATTACTCAGAGAAAGTAAATTACGTCTAGATGAAGGATATTTAGAGATAAACGACATAAAATTAAAACTACAACGTGGACGAGTTATATATAACATTAACGTAGCATTGCAAGAGGAGCAAAACTCGCAAGAAATCAATGCTGAAGTAAAAGAATGCGACTTCAAGGACATATTAACAACAATGAAAGAAACTGGAGAAAAGTGGTCAAAAGCTGAAGAAAAATTGGTGTTTGATGGAAAAGAATATCAATATATATCATTCGATATTGACTATGTTCCTGAAGGAGCTCAGTTAATAGACGAACTAGTCATAGATGAGAGTTTAATTTTAAATATAGAAGCAATCGACGCGTTAAAGAAAACTCAACACGACAAACTCAAGAAATTACAGATGAAAAATGGTGGTAAAAAGAATCAAGAAAGAATCGAGCGGATCACAAATAAATATCCAAATGTTTTCTGGATCGAAGGAGATGAACTTGGAACATGTAATGTAGAACAACATGAAATAAATTTAACGACAGATAAACCTATTTATGTAAAGCAGTTTCCATTAGAACACAAAAAGAAAGAGATTGCCATTAATAAAACAAAAAAATTAGCTGTAAATAAAGCGATACGAAATACGAAACGCCCATTCAATGCACCGGCATTAGTCGTGCCGAAGAAAGAACTTGTCACAGGAGAAAAGAGATTCAGATTAGTGATTGACTACAGGGCACTAAATGAGGTCACTATAGCAGACCCTTATTTACTTCCAAATATTAACGAAATTTTAGATCTCATTGAAAACAAAAGGTATTTTGGTGTTTTAGACTTAAAATCAGGGTTTCATCGAGTAAAAATGAGACCTTCGGATATAGAAAAAACTGCGTTCAGTATAGAGCCATTGGGAAGATTTGAATTTCTTGTTTTACCATTCGGTCTCAAGAACTCTGCTAGAACATTTCAGTGAGTGATGAATACAGTCCTAGCCGAATACATTAATAGAATATGCTACAACTATATTGACTACATTATTATTTTTGGAGATTCAATGGAAGAATTGGATGAAAATTTTAATCTAGCAGCACAAGCATTAATAGCGGCAGGATTAAAATTAGAACCAGAAAAATGTGAATTTGTTAAAACAGAAGTTTGTTTCCTAGGGCATATAATTAGCGAAGCCGGGATAAGGCCGGACGAGAAGAAAATAGAGGCCGTCAAAAATTTTCCTATACCTAAAAGTGTAAAGGGAGTGAGACAATTTTTAGGACTTGCTAATTATTATAGAAGATTCATAAAAAATCTTACCAATATTACAAAACCATTAACAATATTATTGCAAAAAGATAGACCATTTATTTGGAAAGAAGAACAATAAACAGCTTTTGATAAACTGGTAAAGATGTATGTTCTGCACCAGTCTTACAACACCCACAATTCGACAAACCATTTATAATAACAAGCGACGCAAGTCAATATGCTCTAGGATGTGTTATTTCTCAAGGTGAAATAGGCAAAGACAGACCTATAGCTTATGCATCTAGAGTATTGCAACCAGCCGAAATGAAATATGCGACGTATGAGAAAGAGGCTTTGGCGATTATGTATGCCATAAAAACTTTCAAAAGTTATATCTATGGTAATAAATTTGTGATTGTAACGGATCACAAGCCATTGGTATGGTTAAAGTCAGCAGATAATAATGAAAGAGTACAATGATGGAGATTAAAATTGTTAGACTATGAGTATGAAATCATATATAAAGCTGGAAAGCAAAATACGAATGCAGATGCCTTGTCACGAAATCCAGTGGCACAAGCTGGAATATGTGTGATAACTACGAACTATGAATTAACCAATGAAGAAAAAATTAAAATCGTAAATAAACAAAAGACAAACATTAATAAAAAAAAATTGAAGATAAAAAACCGTAAACGAGGAAAAACTAAAAGCCCAAAGAATAAAATTGCGTGTGACGTGGGAAGTCAGGAAAGCAAACAAAAAAATGTAGTATACTCCAAAAATACAATTCAATTCCGAAATGATAATGTGATGGTGAGTCATTAGATGAAAATACAGCAAAATTCTTGAGAATAAAAACATTGATTGGGACAAAAATCTAGACAGTAATGAAATCGAAATAATAGACAAAGGAAAGAACAAATGTTACGGACGGCGAGTGGTCGAGGGTGCTCTCCGGACACGGAGAAAGAATAGGCCAAGAGATGCTGTTCGAGGTTTATTCGAAGTTCGAGCTCCTCTCTTAGTCGTGGTCGCCGGTGGACTGCCCGCTGCACCGCTGCCGCGATTCGGGCAACGGTGAGCGGTCCCACGTTCAGAAGTGCATACGCTGCACTTCTGAGCGTGAGAAACGCAGGCGACGGCGTTCCCTGCTGACGATGCAGGAGCATCGTCGGCTGCCGCCACCGGAGAAGCCTAGAGCTCCTCCGTTACACGCCCTTGGGCGCGCTGGCGACGTCCTCGGCGCCCTTAAAAAAACAGGGTCGCCGGCGGAGCCGTGCGTGCGTTGCTCGAGTGTATGATGCGACGGGGCGCGCTGTTGCGCGCTCCGCTCTTGAACGTGTGTGTGTGTGCTTACATTTTGTCAATTTCCATAATTTTGTTTTGAATTTTCTGTTTACCTTTTCGACTTTTTCCTTTTTACTTGGGATGCCAGTGCTTAAGCACAGCGCATTAGATGCGCATTGGATTCTTTCCGGTTGCTGACTTCCGTAATAGTCAGTTTCTTTTTTTTTCCTTTACTTCCCTTTTTGTTACTATGAAAAAATAAAAATTACTTGACGAATGTATGAGTGTGAGTGTGTTTGTGTGAGTTGGCGCGGATGTTGTACTTGACAGCCGCCGCTGTCTTACATATTTCTAGAGACAGAGCTCGAAATACAAATTTTCTCTTAAATCTAGGTATGGAAGAATATATGTATAAAAAGAAAAAATTATGGCGAGCCACGCACTTTCTTTTGCGTGCGGGCGTCGCGTATTTCTACGTTATCTGTTTATATATCTATGTGCGCAGACGCAACCAAAATTGCGTAGGCACTGATCTTACATTTTTATATCGAGTGAACAAGAATATGCAGGTTATAATAGTATTAACTGTTATAACCTCTATTACATTATACATTTTTTTTTTGTTGTGAGCCATGCACATTTTCTTTTACGTGCAGGCTTCATATATATGTTTATAGTGTTTCGTTATTATTTTACATTTGTATATATATCCCAATTAATAATAAGCGTAAAACTAAATCGTTTCTCCTGCCATTGAGGCAGCTTGGCTATCACGGCGCTAAAGTAATTATACGTGAAGTTGCTACATCGATACTTTGTAGCTCATTATTGCACGCACGAACCGTTTTTGTTATAAAATATGAAAAACACGATGGGTTTCTACTTTTAGCGTGAAGCACTTTATCCGCGGCCTTGAAAGGGGGCAAGCCTAGGGCTTTAATGCGCATTCGCAGCCTCTGCGGTTCTGCAGCTTGCTGACAGCTGAGCGAAGCTGCGCGCGGTCTCCAGTTGCATGAGATTGCGCCGCTGGCGTGCGAGGTCGCGCATGGGTTGCTGCGCGCGATAGCGCATAAAGCACCACACTGCGATGACGCAGGTGAGAACGATGCTCAAAGAAGACCAGGATACCCAGCTTAGAATGCCGGTGTAACCGCTCAGGTCTTTGAGTTCGAATTCCGTTTTCCTTCTATTGGCGATGTCGCGAGCTCTCGCCGAGATTTCACGCAAACTCTCGCCTGCTTTCAAGTTGTCGAGGTCCGAGCCGTGCGCGTTATCGGCGCGGTGCTCGGTGCCGATAGCTATGGCTTGCATGAGCTCTGCCGCTGCGGCGGAAGACTCGTTCACATGAGCCCAAATCTTGGACATATTAAATTGCAAAGCGCCCAGAGATAACGTCTCTAACTGTTTCGTGATCGTATGCGACGCGATCAAGCGGGCGCTTGCTGTGTGCGCGGTGCATCCTTCGCGAAGCTCAAGGATCCCTGCGCCGCATATTTGTGTGGTAACGAGTTCCTCCTTAGCGCACTGGATATACAACTTTTCCTGCTCTTTGGCAGAGTATACCCATGTGTTTGCACGGTGTAGACGCAGCCAGAATGATTCGGGCAGCTTTTTCATACGGATATCGCATTCTTCCGGGTCTTTCGCCTTAAGACCCGCGGCGATTTTGATCTCGCAAGCCACGCTATCGCTAATTTCGCGCACTGGTTCCGGGTTGACCGCAATCAGTGTGTCTTGAAGTTTGCGCAATTTATGCACTTCTCCTCCCGGAATCGGTAGATAAGTGCGATTCGAGGTGCTTACTGCGAAGTAAGGGTGAACTGGCCATACATACGCGGCCGTGAACGAGCTGTTGAATATTTTCTGCACCGTTGGTACAGGTGAGGCCTTGAAAAGGTTGAACTTTTCGGCGTCTATCAGAGGTATTGCGATGTGGTAAATTAAGTGGCCGTTCGAGAATAGGATCGCTATTCTTGATATTTCCATTATCGAAATGGCGGAAAACTCGCCTGGTGATAGTGGGAATTTCGCGTGGGATAGCGATTCTTCGACCGATTTTGCTGCCTGGGCAATCGTATCCGGTGCTAGGACCTTCGGGTGGATCAGGCCCTTGACAGCGAATAAAATTGCGGTATTGATCAGCTCGGTGTCGGCCTTGAACTGCAACAATGTTGTTTTGATGTTCATCTCGACGTCGAGGCTGTCAATCTTGGCAAGGTTTTTGGCTGTATTATTTGCTACGACGGCGGCGAATGATTCGAGCTTGCGCATCCGCTCTTTCAAGTGAGATAGCTCGTGTTCGACTAACTCAGTCTGATTTGCCAATAGCGCAGCTGTTAAACGAGTATCCCTCGCGATGGCTTTTACTGCTGCCTGAATTTCGGCTTCGTCGGCTTCTGTCAGAGTGCCGTACAGCCATTTGTGCAGCGATCCAATGAAGGGTAACACGGCACGGCGCTCACGAGGACCCCGGTGCCCGCTACTACCAGTTTGGATCAACCTTATAACGCGTTCGGCTTGCGCGGCAGCGGATTCGGCTTCTTCGATCAGCCCGGTGGCATCGCAACGCGGATGGCAAGCTCGGGTGGCGGTTGAAACGCGATTGACTAACACTTTGCTTGCCTGGAAGAAGGCGTTTAGATCAATCTTTTCGATTAGTTTCCAGTTCGTACTGGACGTCGCGAGAGGCGCAATTTTTTCGGTGATCAGCCCTAGGTTCTGCTTCAATTGCTGAATGAATTGGCCTGGGTTGTGGACCTGAAGCACTTCCTCACTACCTAGCGCGCACACTGCGCAAAGCCTGGAATCATAATGAGGAGGAGAGGTGAGTTATAGATTGCGGTTCTCCGTCGCTAAAATGAGCAGTTGGCTATTAAGTGCTCGGATTGTTTTATATTTTGAGGTTAGGACGTTGTTTTTTTTGCGCTACGCCCGGGGGCGCGCAAAAAAAACAGGGAAAAAAAACGTCCTAACTCGCATGGTCGGAATCCGAGGAGTCCGCGTTTCTTGCTAGCTCGCTCGGCCGTTCTATTTTGTTGACGTGCACGACTTTAGTAATTTCATCGTTTTGCAACGTCACGTTGTTGGTTTCGCGATTGATCGCAATTATCTCGAAGGGCCCGCGGTATTCTTTGGCGTACTTATTTTTCTTGGGCTCGTTGACCAAGAAGACTACTTCGCCTTCCCGGAAATGCTTCGAGTTTAGTTTACGATCATAGTAATGTTTTGACCGATACTTGGATTGCACCAAGTTCATGGCCGCTGTCGTTTGCAGGGCCGTGAGATTGTTTGTCATCTCGGTTAAATAATTGTTATACGACATATCGTCGCTGATTTGGGGGAAGCTGGAAGGCGTCCATGGCTTGAAGCCGAAGAGCAGTTCGTGCGGCGAGTATCGAGTACTCTCGTGCTCGGTGCAGTTGTATGCGTGCTGGCATACGGCCGTCCATTCATCCCAAGTATCAGCCCGTTTAACATACTTCCGCAGGTATTCGGTCAGCGTATGGTGCATGCGCTCGATCGCTCCGTTTGCCTGCGGGTGATATGCCGTAGTGCAAAACTTGTTTATTTTGAAGATTCTGGCGAACTCTTCAAGGACTTTATTTTGGAAGTGGCTGCCCTGATCCGAGAGCAAAGCCGCCGGTGGTCCAAAAACGCAGATGATTTTTTCAGTGAGAATCCGCGCGACTTCGTCTGCATTCGCGTGCCTTGCCGGCGTTAGAATTATGTATTTTGTGAGCATATCCTGCACCGACAAAATATATCTGTTCCCGTGTTTAGAACGTTCCAACGGCCCGTAGAAATCTATGGCGATATGAGCAAACGGCATCGATGGCGTGTTGCTGATAAGCATGGGTAGCCGAGTTTTTATTCGGACCAGTTTATTGCTTTGGCACGTTGGGCAGCGAGCGACAAATTGCCTTACATCGGGGCGCATATTTCGCCAATAAAAATCATTGGCAATTTTGCTGTATGTTTTATTTTTGCCCCGATGCCCTCCCATTGTTGCCTCGTGATACTCTTTAATGAGCTTAAAGCGCTCAGAGACTGGGGGGACTGGCAGATTATTTTTGTACAGAATTGCAACTAATGCAACTCCGGCAAAAATACTGTCGAAT
This sequence comes from Muscidifurax raptorellus, assembly GCA_020010945.3. Lineage (NCBI taxonomy): Eukaryota > Metazoa > Arthropoda > Insecta > Hymenoptera > Pteromalidae > Muscidifurax > Muscidifurax raptorellus. Next base: position 30,569 of record JAHUUD020000079.1, read on the forward strand.
AACTCGACGAAGTTTGTCCACTCGGATACCGTGAGCATCGCCAGATCTCTAATCAGAGCTATGCTGCGGATATTTTCCTTTAGTATAACGTTTTTTAAGGTTTTTAGACATTTTCGCAAGTCGGCGCGAAGCGGCCGATCTTCGAAGTGATTCTTGATATATACCCCGAACAGCTTAAAATTCCCGCAGGCCGTAACATTTACCTCGCCCAATTTGAACTCGTTTTCAGTCAAATCGAGTGGGTTTATATATCCTCTTTCGCATAAAGCTTCCTGAATTTCGGTGGACAAAACTCCGTCGGCCGAAACCAGGTAAACTAGGTTTTCCTTGAAGCGAAAGGGATGTTCGTTGTAACTCTGCAAGTGGACGAAAGCTGGGGGCTCTTGACCGTCCGGGCATACCCACGGCGGCTTTTCGCGAGGAGGTCTCGCTTTTGCTACTGTGTAGCGCTTTAATTTGTCATTTTTAACAGCAGCTTCTCTAGCAGCTGCGGTGCGCTCGTCGTCGGACGCTGCTGCATTATTGCTGCTGGCGCTGCAGCTATTTATCGCTGATGCTGCCCTGCTATGTGTTCGCGGTGTGTCATGCAGCGACTCATTGCCATCGGCGCTTGCCCTGCTCTGACCTTCGGTGGCGCTTAGCTGGGTGCCGTCTGGCGCTGCCGGCTCGTGCAGAGGCGGGCTGTTTCCGAACGGTGCAGCTGCCGATGGAAAATCCGGGTACCCGTGCGACATTTGGTCTGCTTTCGACTGTGCTGCACGATTTTCCTGCGCAGCGAGCTCCGCGGTTGATGCTGCTTGGTCCGGAACGACCGGGGGCACCGCTGCGGGTGACGTACTTGCCGAGCTTGCGACCTGCTGGCCGCCGAACTTGCCGGTGTTACTATGCTCGGCTGCCGGTGGTGAAGTGGCACGCCGATTTTCCTTCTTCGAGCGCTTTTTCAACCCGAGAACTGGCGATTTTGCTCGCCCATCCTCGCTTTCGCTAGATGGCGATCGGCTTCGCCTTGGACTTAGGTATTTCCTTTGCGCCTCGGGGTTTTTTTTGCGAATATAGGGCGTGAAGTGCTGCCCTAAGAGATTTAAATGGATAGTGTCGGTTGCACCTGGCACTAGGACGTGACAAAATATTCGCTTGCCCCCAGGGAGGTTGTAGTGTATGCAAGCATTCACTTTGAATTCGTTCGCGAATATGAATACGCAATCTATATTGCCGTATTCAGAGCGAGAGTTCAGGATTTCGTGTGCCAAAGACGGCTCTCCGCATGATCCGAGCCATGGGGAGTCTAGCAGCATGCGCCTCAGCTCCGTAGCCGACATACTCAGCTTCATAATTTTTATGAGCGAGTAAAACAAACAATTTCCTGGCGGAGTACTAGGAATTTTGTCTGAGCGTCGCAGTTGCGCGAGAGGCTCGGCGCAGCGCTTTTTGCGAATATATACGCATATGCACGCGTTGCCCGAACTTGCTGACGAATTTTCGTCTGACGGCTGCGGGTTGCGCTCGTAATTCCGCCGTATTCCCGCAAAATCCTCGTGTGGACCCACTGATGAGGGAGGGGACGGAATCATTGCCGGGTGTGTGATGCGCGCGGCTGATTCTGGCAGTGATATGACGGCTGGCGTAAGGTTGCCTATCTCGGGTGCTTTACCGCCGTTCCCATTGCAACCGTTCTTGGAGCCGTTTTTTCCGCCAGGCGCACTCGAGTTACACGCCGCAGTCTCTTTTTCTGAGCTGACTGGGCTTTTGTTCATCACCATGGCGTTTTCTTTCTTTGCGGGCAGCTCGCGCGCGCGTGTACGCTGCTGGGAGTTTTCCACTCGCGAAGGTGTTATATTATTCTGTGGCGCGACGGTTGAGCTTACTTCCCAACATTCGATGCGCATGCCGTCTTTTCCACCGAAGTCTTTCCCTTCGATGTTTACCCTTAGTTTTCTCTTGGTTTTATTACCTGACCATGGCCACGTTGAGCCTGACTTAGGTCCCGGCGGCTCAGCTAGTGCCCTCTCAACACGCGGCACGCTGCTGCTATCGGGCTGTTGGCTGGCTTGAGTGAACGCCGGCATTTGAAACTCGGCAGCCGTAGGACGCAAAGGGCTTTTAGTCACTACGGGTGGTTCAGGCGTGACGCGCGTCTGTGGGCCCTGCGGAAGGCTCGGGCTTTGCGAAAAAACCCTTTGAGGGAAAGAGAAGGTCTGCGGCTCGTCGATCACGTTTGCGATTTTTCCCGACGGCGAGATCCGTATGCTTTCCTTGCTGCTTGAATTGCCTGATTCGCGCGATTTTCGCGATGCTGTCATTTTTGTTTTTCCCGACCCGCGAGTTTTTTGCTCGGAGGGCCACACATATCTTGCAACCGGGCGCACTTCCGGAGGGAGTAACGAAAATCCCGAAGAGCTGGAAATCGCTGACGCTACCGACCTCATTGATTGGTCGGAATCCGAAAACAAAATATGATCGGCTGCAGCTGCCGAAATTTTCGGAGGCGACGGAGCTGGTGCGTTAGCGACAAATTCAATGGCTTGGCGCAAGATTGCGTCTATGCGCGTACGTTCCGCGGCGCCCAGCAGATAATGATTTTTGTCCAGACGTTTCAAGGATGCGCTGGTTAATATGCACTCAAACCAAACCGCGTCGCGGTAATCCGGTGCGTACACGTGTTTTTGATTTTTGGTTTCCGTGAACCATTGAACCGCGATTTTTTCGTCGCCTTGGTGAACATCGTGTAACGCGCGACAGATGTAATATCCGTTGAACTCGTTTCTAACCGCCAAGCACTCGTTGCGCTTGTAAATTAGTGCGTTATCTTGCCGAGGTTTTTTGCTTAAACCGCGATTTGATGCGTCGCTAGAGCTTGATTCAGACACGCGCTCTTTCTCTCCCGCCTCTTGCTTTTGCTTCTTTACGGCGCGCGCACGGAAGACTCTTCCCGGGGGGGCACCTGCTTCTTCGTCAGGGTTTTCCTTTACCTGCTGGTCAGCGAGCTCGTAAAGCTCGTAGCGCGGCAAATCCGGATTTACTTCGCCTTCTGCTAGTACCGGATTGCGAGAGAGCGCGTCGGCGTTCGAATTTTTAATGCCCGGCCGATACACGACGTCGAAGTCATAGCCGTTTAGTGCAGCCTTGAGCCTATTAAAGCGTAGGTCTGGCTTTTTGGACGTATGAAAATGCTTCAATGGTTCGTGGTCCGTTACCAAGGTCCATCTTCTGCCATATAAATAAGGCTTAAACTGTTCTTTAGCAAAAACAACGGCGAGAAGCTCTTTGTCGTAGGTCGGATATCGTAGCTCGCTGCCCTTTAAGCAGCGCGATGCGTACGCGCACGGGTGGTCCGCGCCTATTTTTCCTTGGCTTAAAATTGCGCCAAGGGCGTAGTCGCTCGCATCCGTCGTAACGATAAAAGGTTCTGATAAGACTGGTGCTTTCAAAACCGGCTCCTCCGCCATTAATTTTCGGAGATTTTCGAATGCATCTTTTTCTGCTTTCCCCCATTCGAATCTTATATCCTTTTGTAGGAGTTTGAATAGGGGGTATGCGATTTTTGAAAAACCGGGTATGAATCGCCTGTAGTAGCTAAACAAGCCAAGAGCCTGCTTTAGCTTTTTGGCGTCGGTTGGCGTCGGGTAATTGGCCATGGCGTGAGTTTTTGCCGGGTCTGTTTTGATCAGACCGCCCCCGACTATATGCCCGAGCACTTGAGCCTCTTTCTTCAGAAACTGGCATTTCTTTGGCTCGACAGTCATGTTTGCATCGAGTAGCCGCTTGAGCACTCGTCGCAGGCGCTTATTGTGCTCGTCGAATGTCCCGCCGAATACCATGAGGTCATCAAGGTATATTTCGACTTCGTCGCCCTGTAAGCCCTTCATGGCTAATGCCATGGCGCGAGTAAACGTTATCGTTGCTTCCTTCAGGCCCATCGCCATCCTGTTGAATTGCAACAGCTGGTTTCCATGGTTGCCGTCGGGAGCGTAAAACGCAGTAAGGTGCGCCGAGTCGGGATGCATCTCGATCTGGTGGTACCCTTCTTTGAGGTCCATGACGGTTATAAAATTAGCCGTCGCGAGATGCTCCAAAATGTCGCTTGTGAAGGGGAGAGGGTGGCAGCTTCCCTCTGTTTCCTCGTTGAGTCCTCGAAAATCGGTTACTAGCCGGAATCGTTTGTTTCCGCTAGCATCTGGTTTTTTCGGGACTATCCACAGCGACGACGAGTAGTTAGAGTTAGACGGCACCACGATGTTTTGCTCGCGTAGCTTTGCTAGCTCGCGAATCATGTGCTCCTTTATAGCAGGCGGGAAGCGAAAGCGGTGGTTCCTTATAGGCCTGTTTGATTTCAGCACTATTTTGTGCTGTAACAGGTGGGTCGCGGGAAGAGGTTCCCCTTCGAGTCCGAACACGCCTGCGAATTCGTCCACGATTTCACGGATTACGTTTTTCTCCGTTTCGCTGCATCCCTTGAGGTCTGCTAAACTCATAATTTTGTCGACTCTGGCGCGCCTTTTTTCGGCGTTCGACTGCATCTCGCAGTTGAGGTTAAATACCTCGCGATATTTTTCATCTGGTTTTTCTGTGGCGAATAGGCGTCTTAAGCTGGCAGTGAATGTGGCGACCTTTTCGGCTGAGCCGTCCTCATCGGCCTGGTACAGCGGGTTAGCGATTTCTTCGCATTCCAGTAACTCGACCATCGGGGCGGATATCGTTATTTCAGCGTCGCTGACGTTTATGCACTCACCGTGCACACGGCCGTTCCGATTTTCGGAAACGAAATTGCCGAATAGTAGGTCAGGGTGAAGGTCGTACAGTGGGACCCACCCGACTTTTACGTCGTAATTTTTTAGAGGTGCGCTGATGGCCATTTTGACACGCGGAGGGATTGTGATTTTTTCGCCAGCCTCGAAAGGTAGGTGGGTCGCACCTAGCTTGAGGCTTTTGCTGAGCGCATCGACGCATCCGTTGTGCTTCTCGATTACGTCCCAGCCGATGATTCCTGCGTTTTCTATCGGGAAATCATTTTTTACCACTTGTACACTGCAGGGTAATCCATTTATTTGGATTTCTGCTTGGCCAAGTGTGAAGGCTGTGCCTTCGGTCACTCCCTGAATTTTCACTATCTTATCAGTGTCAATAGGATAGCCCGGTGCCAATTCCTTGCTCTTTATAACTGAGATATCCGCTCCCGAATCGGCGTAGAATTTGCCTCTGCGTTTTAACATTTGCGGGCAATCTACAGCTACGATCGGCGGTTGCGTACCCGTGACGATAAATTTTATGCTAGCAGCCGCTGTCAGCTGATGTTCGCCCTTCACTTGCTCGGCGTTTTTACGCTCGCCACTTGAGGATCGTAGCGAACGTGTTTTTAGTTTAAATTATTTTTGTCGGCTTGGTCTCCGCTCTCTAGGTTACGACCATTGCTGTCGCTAGAGCGGACACGCTTGCCTTTTTTGTTGTTATTTTGGGAGTCTTTTTTATTATAATTGCGGTTATTTCCGCCTCCCCTATTATTGTTGTTATTACCACGATTATTAGCGCCGTTATTGCGATTATTGTCGCCGCCTTGGTTATAATCGTTGCTATAATTCGGGTTTTTGATTAATTGCAACTCGATGTGCCGGACCAGAGTTCTGCATTCGCTGAGCGAATGGTTATTCCGGTTGCAGTAAGCGCAATAGTTTTCGAGATTATCACCCGAGGCTGGTCGCGGGTTCGGCGAGCTATTTGCAGCGCCTCGCGCATCATTGCTTGGCTGGGTTTGTTCAGCCGTCGCTCGTCGCACGTGCGCCTGCCCTTTTTCGGGGCCCGGCGAGGTGCAGCCTGCGCCTCGACCGCTTTGCTTGGCCTCGAAGCCGATTGCCGTTGTTGTCGCGGCCTTCAGGCTGGTTGGATTTTTACCGCGCACCAGGTGGTCTAGTGGTGCTTTGAGACCGAGCAAAAATTGCTCTAAGGCGTCTTCTTGAGCTAATCGCTCGCGCAGCCGTCTTTCTGCTTTAGACAGGTCTGGTGCCGATTCGATGATCGTCGAATACCTGTTAATAAGTCTCTCGACGCGCAGCCCGTAGTCGCCGGCCGGCTCGGCACTGCCTTGCTTTACCGCGCGAATCTCTGCCATGATCTTGTCCGCTACACCCACATTTGCGAAGTGTAGGGTCAAATCGAGCAGTAGAGCTTCCACGGAAGCGTAACTTCCGATACGCGTGCGGTAGCCCTTGGTTTTTTCACCCGTGAGCTTTTTCGCGACGTACATTAAGATGTAATCCTCGTGCGCCGGGTGTGATTTTAGCACGTTCCGTACTGCTCGGCTAAACAGGCTGAGATTGTCTGGGTCGCCGTCAAAATCGGGCAGACTTCCAATCGCCTGGTTAAACGACACTTTTGGAGGGTGCGCGTTTTTCTCGCCCCTCCTAGTACCGCTGCCGGTTTTCTTTTTAATTTTTTCGAAGCGCGGGGGCTCGGGATACTGGTCATCGTCATCGCCGTCGCTCTCGTCGCTGTCGTCCGGCGGATCATCGTCCGACGGGTCGACGCCGCCGGCGAATGCGTGATTCGTTCTTCTGTTTTGTCCAGCTGCGCCGCTTAATACCTCGTGCCTTGCGGCTCGGGCTGCCGCTTCGGCTTTAGCCAGCACTCGCTGTGCTGGTTTTTTATTTGCGAGCTTCTTGGCGCGCGTACCGCCGTTTTTCCGGATTTTCGTGACCGCTTCGATGTCAGACTCGGTGTCTGCCGCGCTGTCGCTGCTCGAGGATTCTGCGAGTTCAATGAGCTGCGCGGTTTTGGGGACTCGATTTTTCGTCGGCCGCCTGTCGAGACCTGCCGATTCTTTGCGCGCCGGTGTTTTGCCCGAGGAATTCAGGTGTACGGGCTCTTGACACAGCGGCTCCTGGCTCGCTGACTCCCGGCGCCGTGGCACCTGGCTCGTCGGCTTTCGACTTGACGGCGTTTGAATCGGCATGGTGCTCGCTAAGCTTGATTCGCGAATTTCGCGAAGGATATCCCCGACGCTCTTTCCGACTTCCTCGCTTATCATATCGCGCACGTCGGGATTTTTCGTATGGTTGCGCCCATATCTGTCGTCGATCCTTGCCGCCAGCCTGTCGATTTTCGCTGACAATGCCGCGAAATCCGTATCGCACTGGCAGCTTCTGGTGGCACTCAAATTTCCGAATGCCGTATTCGCCACGCTAGCGGCCCGCGAATTTGGGCGCTCGAATGCGCTGGCAGGTACCCATGCCTGCTCTGCGGCGGGAGCTGAGCCGTTTGCTCCGGTGCTCTTTACTGGTTGCGCCGGCGCGTCCCTTTGCCATCCGCTCGCGAACCTATTTGTGTCTATATTTAACTGTCCCATCGTATTTGGGACCGTTGCGACCGGAAACGTGAACGGGGGAATCGGGTTTATTGTGCTGGCAAGGTTATGCTGGTTAGCGCCGGTCCGCGGGAATCGCGCAAAAGCTCCTCGCTTACTGCGCTCGAATTTTCCGCCGTTCGGATTGCCCGGCATAGGCAACAAACTTCTCTGCGGTTTCCGCTTAAATCCGTCACTTGGCGCGATGGGGAGCGGTGTGCCCGCGTTAGGGGCGCTCATCGGGCGCGCATCGGTTTCTAGGTTCCATGCCGACAACCTTTGATTCAACTCGGTCCAATCGAGACCTGAGTTAGCCGCGCCGCCGGTTGGGTTCCTTTGTACCGTCGGGAACGCACGTGCTCCGTCCACTGAGTCTGTGGGGCTGGGCGCGAATTGACGCTCGAATTCGCCGCTTTCGCCCTCTGTGCGACTGGTAAAAACGCACTCTTGCGGTTGCCGGTATTCCCCGGTCAGCAAGTCCGCTGGTTGGTTTAGGGCGGGCGCGATCGCCTCGTTGGACGAGAGAGCGTCGCGGCTGAGTGTGCGTGCGAGAGCTTTACGCGCCGCCCGCGGATTACCCGTGTGTAGATCGATAATTTTGTTTAACCGCTTTATGATCTTAGTATTCTCGCGGTCCAGGCGTTCCAGGCGATCTCGTCTTAAATGTTTTCCTTTTGGTCAACATTTTGACTTTTTTTTTTTTTTTTGAACGCGGCTGCGAGTTACGGCAGTTGCGAGAGAATGTATGCTACCCGACGGAAGATGACGAGAAAATCGCGTCGCGTACTCCCGTTTAGCCAAGCTGCTCACTTATTTAAATAATGGCAGGAAAAACTTACAGGAGGATGACGCTCGCGTTCATTGTGGAATTCCCGCTGCGATGTGCTGCTGCTGGACGGAGAGCTGTGCTGGTAGGGCTGGCTTGTAGAGCTGAGCTGCTGCTCGCGCGCACCGACGGCTGTTCCGCGCCGGTGTCTGGCTGCGCGTGCTGTCTGCCTCCCGCGGCTGCTTCGCACGTCAGCGTCTGGTCCGCGCTGACGGCTATCGTTGGCCCAGGCGGACTTAGTTGGCCGAAGGTCGGCTTTGAGGCGCACGACGTGCGTTGATTTTTTTTTTTGTGTGTGTAGCAGCGCTTGTTTTTATGCTGCTGCCACAGCTGATTCACCGATGCACCTGAAGCCGATTGCGAAGCGGCGGTGATGGCTCACCGCGTTTTCTGGCTTTCTCGGTGTTAATGCGATCGGCGAACTGTAGGCCGAAGAGGATATAGTTGCCCTGTTGCTTTGCAGGATTTTATTAATTTCCTGGGCAACTGCCTGCTGGATCTGCGGGCTTCTCATCGGTGCACAAGAATTTATTCTGCCGCCGTCTATTTATTAGACGGGGTCCTGCGGCCGGCCCGATGGCCTAGAAGGTGTTTAGCCCGGAAACGATTTAGTTCCGAGCCTCGGCGACCGAACAAAATTTTTTTTTTTTATACAAAGCTTATTTGCACTATTCTCGTTCGTGTTCTCCACACTTCGCTTATGATGTGTCGGAGACCCGCGAGGGATGCCAGAATGTTACGGACGGCGAGTGGTCGAGGGTGCTCTCCGGACACGGAGAAAGAATAGGCCAAGAGATGCTGTTCGAGGTTTATTCGAAGTTCGAGCTCCTCTCTTAGTCGTGGTCGCCGGTGGACTGCCCGCTGCACCGCTGCCGCGATTCGGGCAACGGTGAGCGGTCCCACGTTCAGAAGTGCATACGCTGCACTTCTGAGCGTGAGAAACGCAGGCGACGGCGTTCCCTGCTGACGATGCAGGAGCATCGTCGGCTGCCGCCACCGGAGAAGCCTAGAGCTCCTCCGTTACACAAAATTTTTGTTTTATGTTTAAATACAGCTGAATCAGCAATAACAGTAAAAACAAAGCTTATTAATTTATTTCAGTTATTAAAGACTATTTGTTCGCAAAAGAACTATACAATATTTAGTATATCAAAAGATATAAAAATAACAAATATTAGTTGGGATGAAATTGAAGAAATCCTCAAAAATATATTTTACGAGACGAATATTAAAGTGATAATTTGTTTAAATAATATAATTTATATAGAAATAGATAAAAGAGATAAAATATTTGAAATGTTACACGCGACTAAAATAGGGGGACACTCTGGCATTAATAGAACGTATAATAGAATCAAGGATAAATATTATTGGGAAAATTTAAAAATAGATATCAAAAACGAATACAAAGATGTAAAGTATGTCAAAGAAATAAGCTGAAAAGAATAAAAACTAAACAACCTATCATTATTATGGACACACCTTTAAAAACATTCGATCAAATTTCTATGGTCATAGTCAGACCAGTAAATGTTACTAAAAGTAACAATAAATATATTTTATCGATACAAGATCAATTAACAAAATTTATAGTAATTATATCTCTGCCTGATCAAACGGCAGAATCAGTAGCAGATGCTCTAATAAAAAAATTTATATGCGTTTTTGGAATACTTAAACTTGTACTCACGGATAGGGGAACAAACTTTACAAGTAAATTAATAAAACAAATAGCACGAAGATTTAAATTTAAAAAGATAGAAACCACGGCCTTTTTACCTCAGTCAAATGGTTCATTGGAAAGAGCACATCATCCGCTGTGCGAATATCTAAAGAACTTTTCTTCAAAGAAAATTGAATGGGACGAATTAACCCATTAACGCTCAAGCGACTCGATTTTTTGTCAACTTTTCGACGCATTTATTTTATATGTTGCCGTCTTTGAAAAAATACCGTTTTAACATATTTCGGCATAGAATTTTATGCTCTTTTAGAATCCGTAGTCAAAATGATAATTAGAACTCTAGGAAAAAAGATATGGTCGATTAAAACAAAAAAAAATCGAGAAAATTGAAAGAAAAAATTTTTCTTGATTTTCTTTCATAATGTTATCGCCAATAATTTGTGCTCCAATAGTGGACAAAGGTGGACAAAATGCTTCCACTTAAAGAGAAAATGTTTGTTATCAATGTAAAATGTCTTAGTTCTACTAAATGACGGCAATAACGTAAAAATTTCATACAAAACATTACTTATTTTTGAGAGGTAATTAATTTTGTTTTCGAAAAATGTAGATTTAAGCGAAAAGTTTATGAGAACAAAAAGTTTTAGAATTAGTCAAGGAACACTCACAAATTTTTTCGGAATTTTTTGAGACAATTAAATAATTTTTTTTAAAACCTAAAAATCTGATTTTCGAAAAACAAGTCAAAATTTTTTGAAAAAATTTGTGAGTATTCCTTGACTAATTCTCAGACATTTTTGTTCTATTGAATTTTTTGATCAAGTCCATAGTTTTCAAGAAAAAAATTAAGTAATGTTTTGTATGAAATTTTTACGTTATTGCCGCCATTTTGTAGAATCAAGACATTTTACATTGATAACAAAAATTTTCTCTTTAAGTGGAAGCATTTTGTCCACCTTTGTCCACTATTGGAGCACAAATTATTGGCGATAACATTATGAAAGAAAATCAAGAAAAATTTTTTCTTTCAATTTTCTCGATTTTATTTGTTTAAATCGGCCATATCTTTTTTCGTAGAGGTCTAATTATCATTTTGACTACGGATTCTAAAAGAGCATAAAATTCTACGCCGAAATATGTTAAAACGGTATTTTTTTAAAGACGGCAACATATAAAATAAATGCGTCGAAAAGTTGACAAAAAATCGAGTCGCTTGAGCGTTAATGGGTTAATAGAATTCGCTCAATTTAATTATAATACTAGTGTCCATACTAGCCATAAATTTACACCGCATGAACTAGTTTTTGGTTATCCAGCAAGGCTTCCATCTAGCGAACCATTAAAGAAAAACGAACAATTGCCTACTTTTGATGGTTATTTGGAAAATTTATTAGCTAAATTACAAGAAATCACAGCGATTGCTAGAGAAAATTTGATCTATTAAAAAATGAAATCAAAAGAATATTATGATCGTTACGTAAATCCAATAGAACTAAAAATTGGCGATAAAGTATGGCTAATTAAAGAACCAAAACCAGGTAAATTCGAAAAGAATCACAACCTGGGGCCATATGAAATAATAAAAGTAAATGAAAATAGTAACGTAACTATAAATTATAATGGAAAACCAAAAACTGTTCATGTGAATAAATTAAGCCGTTGCCATACATGATTCTAAAATATTTTTTTTCTAGGAAATTTGGACACAATGATTCCTGAAATTATTTTAATTGTTGCAATTTTTAAAACAAGTCAAGCCATAGTAGGATTCGATTGTGGGGCATCTGATCCAACCATCACCACGTACTCTCTACTGGATTCGGGGGAGTCCATCAAGAAGATGTAAACGCGACCAACGCCACCATACCACTACTACAATTGGCAGAATTTAGAAAAGTAAGAGTGATACAATGTAAAATAGAAATTAAGCGTACCGTATATCATTGCGGGATGTTTAGTCATATAGGTGCTGTAGAACAGGACGTACAAGAATATATTTATGATATAAGCCAAGAATATTGTAGATCAATCCATGAAACAGGAATATTCAAATATGACAATTTTCACACTATAGCTGATTTGAAAGTAAACTCAACCAAATCAACAGGAATTGAACTTGCGAAAAGTATTAAAGTAAAGAAATGCACAGGTGCAGCATATTCGGATAGTTTTGGTTCATGGAGTGATGTTTTAGTACAGGGACTTATAAAAATTATACTTTTAGAAGAATATGCAGATGTAAGTTTAGATAACGATAAAATAAGATTAAGTTCAGGGACAGTATGTAAATTCTCGGAGCAGCATTGTATTGATATACAAGCTAGCCATACATTTTGGTCAGTAATAAATACTGATAGTTGTTTTAAAAATAAGTATGATATATTATATGGAGGAGTATCGACAAAAATAACCTCACAAAATCGCGAGACAGTTTATACAATAAGTACTAATGAAATATCGTTCGCGTTAACTAGTAGAGAAAAGATAAATATTTGCGGTAGGATTTTATATAAAACGGAACATCCAAAATTATTCATTTGCGAAGAAATTGATAATCAATTGTTATTTCAAGAAGACATGCTTAACAAAAGGCCGGTAGTTAATTTTGATCTTTTTACATATGTAAACTCAAAATTTGTATACGTAGAAAAACATTTTAGGGGTTTGTTTAAAAATTTATATTTAAATATGCTAAAAGAAGAATGTGAATTAGAAGGAAAAGTTATCCATAATTCCTTATCTCTTGCATCCATTTCTCCCTATGAATTTGCCTACAACACAATGCAAAAACCTGGGTATATTGCCAGACTAGCTGGTGAGGCTATACACATAATTAACTGTACACCCGTAGAAGTAAAGATTCATCATACAGACTACTGCTATACACAACCGACAGTTTCATCAGGAAACAAAACAATGTTTCTCACGCCAAAAACCCATATACTATTAAAGAAAGGTACACAGATAAGCTGCAACTCTATCGTACCTCAATATTTTAAAATTGGCAATAACTGGATAAATCTAATGCCTGCGCCAAGAAGAAGTAATAAGATCATCAAGACTTTGAAACCGTCAACCAAAATTGCATGGCAACCGGAAAATTTGAATTCACTGGCAACTAGTGGGATTTATTCACAAGGGGATCTTCAAAAATTACAACAACATATCATGTTTCCGATGGAGAGAGCATCTTTACTCAACACGATAGCCAGAGGAATGCAAGGTGAAGAAACCGTGCAAGGAGGTGTAATAGCTAATCTATTAACCGAAAATACATTGATGAACATCGCTGAGAGCACTTGGAATCGATTTATGGATAAACTGGTCAAATTTGAATCAATCAGCTCAGCGTTAATAATGATATTTATCATTATCCATATCTGCAAATTGGCAATCGATATTCTAATAAGAGGATATACGCTACATGCAATCTACGGATGGACGCTTCATCTACTTGGAGCTATATTCCGCTCTATTATACATGTATTAATCGTAATGAAAAGAAACGATACGATAATAGATGACAAAATGCAAATACCAATGATGAATTCTCAAGATATACAGCTACAAGAAGTAGTGGTGAAAAATCCTCGTAGTCCCAAGAAAGAAATATCCCCGCCTATTCCTATACATCCACCTAATTCAAAGACCTATATAAATCAACCAATAGAATCAAAAGTTGAATCAAAAGTAGAATCTAAACCAGAAACAAAAATATCATTATTCTCGTTAAAGCCACTTTAAATTGTGCAGCAGTAATGATAATTGATAAATATTCAAACCCTTTACTGTTATTCTACGTAAACAATATGATATTTATACTAATGTTTGATATATTTATATTGCTAGGATCGTAGATGATAAATTAGTGTATAATATAAAACTTCATTTATAATTATTTTTAATTTAGGGTAGATGTAACCACTAAAATTAGTATATTTAATAATAATAATGTAAATAGAATTCTAGAGTATTCATTTAAGTTAATAATAAATCAGACGGTAATAGTAATACAAGCAAAAATAACTACTTCAAAATTTAGTTAGAATATTCTAGTATTTTATGAAGAGTAAAAAATGTGCTGAGAACTTAATAATTCAAATTGTTTGTCAATCTGTTATCTAATTAAGTTGATACTGTACCAATAGGCAACTAGCTTGTTGGGGGAATGTTACGTCTTGCGACGTATTGCAGTTAAGTAATATCAGCGTTGTCATTGCGAAGCCGAAAACTCAAAATTGATGAGTCTGAATAATATGTAGAGCAGCGAAGTTGACGAGTATACTCTGGATACTCCGCGTTTTCAGTTGTAATTATACAGTCAAGCTGTACTCTTGGACGTCGCTCCTATCCGTCGCTACCAAAGAGCTACCAGGCTTAAGCCGCGATTTCGGGTTCAATAAATAACAAAGATAACTTATAAATTACGAGTGTTCATTCTTGGTTCCCATTTGGTCCCGAACCTGCACACGACTGTCCCAGCTACAGCAGCGAGTTCCAGCCCAGACCAAGCGTCATCAAATAAGTTCATTTATCTAAATAATAAACCCTAAAAATCGTGACTTAACAAGAGAAAGCAAATGTAATTTTAGGGAAGATATGGAGCATTGGGGAAAAGCTTTTCAAGGAAACTGGAGTTTATGGATGAATCTTTTTGATTGCTTTGTAAGACCTGTAATAAGGTATGGAGCATACGTATGTGGATGGAAAAATATGAGAAAATAGAAAGGATACAAGATAACTATATAAAATGGATACTGAAAGTAGATAGGAAGACATTGAGATACACTGAGTAATAGGATGGAAAAAATATGAGGAGATAGAAAGGATTCAAGAAAACCATTGAAACCTTTAGATTGACTATGCTTCATTATTCGACTACGCGCCGAGGAAACTCCAATTCATACGTGATGGCGGGCCACCGAGGCCCAGGGAGCCAGGCATACGAGATACCAGGGATCCAAGATCCCTTTACTTTGTGATATCATCATGTGTTGGAGCCTATCAACGCGATAGTCGAGCGAGCTCCGCTAACCCTATTAGGATAAGGCGCGAGCGGCCCCACAAAAGTAAGCCGTAAAAAAAACTGTTTCGCCGGTAGATCCATCCATGCCCTTCGGTCAATCGCCGCCGCATCCACACTCGTGAACGCCCATCGACTTGCCGATGCGGTCGAGCACTCGCCTCGCCTTTCCGAAAACGCCCGCCGGCCAGGACGATCGGTGCGTCCGTCACGTCGTACTCTCACGGGCTCGCGGATCCCCAAAACTAAGTCCTAACACGCGCAAACTCTATAACCTCCCGCTTGCCGACAACCTTGCCGCGACCGTGACGCGCGCATATACACACACATGACACTGAGATTCGCTGTCCCTACGCACTACACCATACTAATTATACATAATACTCCCGCGCATTAATCTTTTAATAGTTTAATTATGCTCTATTACTAAGTAGCCTAAAGTACTAATCTACTCGATAGCGAATCAAACGGCGAGAACGAATTTACGGTGGCGGTCTAATATTAACGAGAGCGTAGACGAGATCTGGGATTTCTTAGCGAGGGCTGGGAGACGGTAGCTGGTAAGAAGAAGCGTTAGCTTGTGAGAGGAGACGATAGCTGAAGAAACCGATAGTTTAGTTGAAGGAGAACGATCGCTTGTGCTGAGGCGGTAGCTAGGGAGAGAAGGCGATAACTTATGAGAAGACCATAGCTTATCGGTTGCCTTATATAAGAAGACACACTACCTTTAAAACTCGAAAAAATAATTATTTTTAATTTCACACAGATAAGTTGGATTAATTTGAAATTGTTTATACATACGTAACACAACTTTATCTTTTGATTTATTTTTTGACATACTCTTAAAAGCACTAGTTTTTGTATGAATGGAGGAAATTTAATTTAAATGAATAGAAAACTTTTTAAAAATAAAACAAGTTAAAAATAATGAAAAGTAAGCTAAAACAACTAAATTTTTAACTTGTTTTATTTTTAAAAAGTTTTCTATTCATTTAAATTAGATTTCCTCCATTCATACCAAAACTAGTGCTTTTAAGAGTATATCAAAAAATAAAAGTCAAATAAAGATAAAGTTGTGTTACGTATGTATAAACAATTTCAAATTAATCCAACTTATCTGTGTGAAATTAAAAATAATTATTTTTTCGAGTTTTAAAGGTTTTGTGTCCCCTTAAGGAGACGATAGCTTAAGACTAGACAAGAGCAAACATAAACGAGAGCTAAGGAGCGAAAACTACGACGCGGCCGCTAACAGTAGTTGGAAACAAAGGCACGGTAGCTGGCACGTGGTTGCAGAATATCGCGCACTTAAGCACTCGCGCACTGTATTACCCGCAAACCGATACATCTCACTGAGTTGACCGTACTTAGTCGTGGTTGTAACTTGGCAACTCTGGTGCTGTCCTCGGCGCAACTCCTAATATGTAGAGATTGCGCTTGAGAACTAACAAAATGATTACATCGCTATAACATGATGCCGCGCAGTTTTTTGACTAGGATAGTGTTTGTTAAGTGATGTTTTGTCACTTATATAAAATAATTTTGTAAGTTCTTCACACGTGCACAACTATGCAGCTGTCGGAGAGACTCAACTTACTGATTAGGTCTTACGGGGCCTAGCAACTGCACAAGCGCCCAAACTGCAGCGTGGCTTTGCACGCGCGGTTTTTAGCAGCGGAGAGAAAATTGTTTAGATTAGCGAGATTCTTGGCTACCCGATACTTTTGTGGCCTCGAGTCCCGCTGTACCTTTTATGTGTAGAACTTTTCCGATTTTATATTCGAAATAATTCTTCGAATATAATTACAGAAAAGTTGTCACATAACAATGTTAAAGAAATTTAAGGACGCATTTTGATATCCCATTGGTTACCAGCATACTTACTTACCAAAATATACAAGGAGACTGTTTATAATTTTGATAAACTAAATTTATTTATCATATAGATTACAATAAAATTTACAACAAAACGAATTATTTCATTAAACTTTTCTTCACACAATTAGTCAATCCTTTTTTGGCCATCGATCCTAAAAAAAATAATAAATTTGCATTACAAACAAAATATAACCATATTTAATAGAGAAAAAAAGAATATTGAGTTAAATGTTTTTTATTACAGTACATTTGTAAAGAATATTTATTTTGAGGGTATACAACATATTTTTGTATAATAAATTCCAGAACTACAAAAGATGATTCGAAAACACTTAGGAATTTAAAAAAGATGCGTAAGAACTACGCAAGTGGTTATATTATTTTTTATTTCGATGAATCCAAATGTAGCTTCCAAACCATAATTTATATATCCTACATACAACTATAATATTAACCCTTTCATGCACACATTTTTCTATTAGAGGAAATGCATTGAAAATTGGTATTTACTAGGTTTTTAGGGTCGCTGATCACGAATCTTCCATCAGAATTTCAAAAATTTTGAATCCAAGATGGCGGATTCAAGATGGCGACCTACGATTTTCTTCATTTCTAATCCTGAGTCAATAAAACTACGTGTACGGGGGTTTTCGGCTATTAGAAATATGTATACCTTTATACGCATAATGTCAACTTCTTATTAATCCTCTTACACCATGTCGTTTTAATCCCTACAGAAAATTTGGATTATGGCGAGTTTCCAACGACATGGCATAAAAGAGAATAATAGAGAAAAGTAAATGGTGTCTAAAGACCTGAATTTCTGGTAGTCCCTGAAACACCGTGGATTACTTAAAGACGATTATGAGAAATTGATAATGTCTACATTTTAAAGACGTGTTATCCGTATGGATTACAACGATATGAAATAAAAGAGAATAATAGAGAAAAGTACATGGTGTCTAAAGAGCTGAATTTCTGTCAAACAAAATAACATCCAAAGGGTTACTTATAGACGATTATAAGAAAGAGAGATGGCCGAATTATAAACCAAATTTTGTTTAGGGGTTACAACGACATCGTGTAATAGGATTAATAAGAATTTGACATTATGTTCACAAAGGTCTAAATATTTCTAATAGCCGCTAACGCGCGGAAAGAGTTGCATTCGAATAATATTAAGAAAGAAAATGCCCAATGTATATTTTGTCACAATTACAACGACATGGTGTTACTTTTATCAATAAATTTAACCATTATGGTGCCTATAGTAATATTAAGAAAGAAAATGCCCGAAAATTAATAATGTGTATTTTCTCACGATTACAACGACATGGTGTTACTTTTATTGATAAAGTTAACCATGTGGGTGCATATTGGTCGGAATTGTTATTTTGTCTATTAATTGAAGAAAAAAGATATAAAAGTACAATGTGCTAGAGATAGTAGTGCCTGCATAACTGTCCATAAGCGAAATTCAACCTGTCAAATGTTCACATAGGCCTCGATGTGAAAATACAAACGGAAACAGTTAAATCAAAATCACCTAGGTTACATGTTTCTAGGGAATATAACAAGTATATGTATAAAATTTTAGTTGTCTAGCTTTTTTACAATGCAAATGGCATTGTAATGATAAACTTAGACTCACTGACAATATTTCGATTACAATATAAATGTTTTTAAATGTTTTAAGTTAAATTAGAAGTATTTATATATAAATTTAAAATTCTTTTTTACTTTGTGATCTCAAGCGCCCTGCATGATATGGACAGATTATGTGAAGCGCTGAACATAATATGATAACACATTATACTTATAAAATTTAAGCCAGAACTTATGGTTCCTACTAGAGTGATTAGACAGTGAGAAGATAAAGAGCGCTCAAAGACCGCCTGGATTCTTAGTATCTTTAAAAAATTTAGACGATACAACATAAGATCTCTGAAATGATCATAATTTTATTAATTCAGTTCAAAAAATGCATTATATGTTCTAAATCCTCAAAATGAATTCTATTACTATTAATGTTGGCATTGGTGCTATGTTTTTTATAGTGTCTATTAATTTTTGTAAAGGCTCATTAGGAAGTTTGTATCTTGTACTCTATAAATTCTATGGTTGTGGAAGTGTATATATAACATCTTTGTGAAGCGAAGGGTGTAAGTATTATTAAGCTTATCAAGTATGTGTGTGTCTTTGATATTGAAATTATGGCCAGTATCAATATTGAGCAAGGCGACAGGTGATCTCTCATCTTTGTTATTATCTCTATGCTAAAATCTCATGATAATTCAAGTTCCAAGCAGTAACGTAAGTTTTCTTTCGTGTGCAACCTATGATACCTGAAGTACTTTTCCCAGAACGATTTATAGATTGGTCTAAGCCCTAATCAAGAGCAATAGATGTGAATGTAATTGACGATTAATTATTGACAAAATTACTACTTTTAAATTCTTTATATAGTTCAGGCTTTTTTCTTGCAACGTTAAAATATCATGAAAATATAGAGGTAACCAAAGTGAATATTTGGATCGGTCATAGACTAAGAAAATTGGAAGACATAACTCAACACTATTCACATGTAAATTCCAGTCGCCAGTTCGATCTGTTCGAATCAAATCTCTTACTAGTTGGTATAAATATAAAAAGTTACTCCAATATTTAAATGATGGCGATTCTTTGCTTCTAGTTATTATACAATTTTTTAAATCTTGCATGAGACAATCAGAGTTTTCATTAAAAATTGTAAGCAGAGTTTTCCATTCAGAAAGACTTTCTTCCTCGAACGCATCCTGATGATCTTTGATAATATTTAATTCATTAACATATTTTTCTAAATCGCATTCATTTAGAAAAGCCTCTATCTGAAGTCGTTGTAAGGCTGCTGCAAGTATAAATAATCCTTTAACTGATCTTGCATAGTCTGAACCGTTTAAAACTTGCTCGACTACAGTCACTCCGAATAATTCAATCTCTATAAAAATATGGTCCACTCCGCTTTCATTTAAATTTTTTCCGATGCATGAAAGCAAAACTTTCAGTAGGTGAAAACCTCCTAGCATCAAAGTAAAATTTTTGATTTGTTCTGGACGGAGTAACTATATGTATCGAGCTATTCTGTAAACTCCTTCGTCGCAGAATAAAGGCATATTGTCTTGATTTAATTCATTTATAATTTCATTGAAATTCAACGTAGCAGTAAATACTATGGAATATTCCGTAACTGGATGGGGGAGTATCGGTAAAAATGCGGTCTTTTGAATTTTTCGTTCAACTTTGCATGTGATTGAGTTATATGCTGACGATGTAGGTATCCTTTGCTTTGATTGATGTCGTAGATATGCATATTATTTTTTATCAGCATACGACTCAGGAACCAAGCTAAATCATATCGATTTAATGTTTCAAAGCTGGCTGCTGAAAATGAAGTATTTAATGAAAATTCAGGTGGCAGGACAATTTTTCCAGTGGGTTTATTAAAGGCTTTTAATTCTTGACAAGACAAATATTTATTGCATTATTTAGAGCGACTATTGATTGTTGTGGCAGAAACGTTTGGTTTTTCTAAAATTTTGGCAGTTAATTCTTGGAATAATACCGACACAGTATCATGTGTACTGTTTAAACCGGAATGCGTAGCTTCGTTATGATCGAAGTTATCAAAAGCTGCTAAAGTGAATTTTGTTTTATCAAAATGATTAGGGAGTAGAATAATATTTAGGCATGATTCGGCTGTGTATAAAGCTAGACTATTTTTTATTCTTAATATTTCGTGATAACTAATACTCAATTCTAGGTGATTCATACTATCTATAACGTTTTCACTTCTACAAGTATAATGAATAACTAATCCGTTCATTATTTGCAAAGGCATTTTTTCTTCTCCGTTTTTAAATATATAAAACATTGTTTGAAACAATGATTTAATTTTGAATATCTTTTTTCAGAACGTCGCTTTATTTTTGTGTCAATTTCGCGTCTTTTTCTTTGTAAAATACATTTTTCAAGTTATATATTTCGCAAAACAAGTAATTCATCTGAAATTCGTATCTTCCCACGAACGTTGAAGAAAATTTACAAATTTACCTTTTGCATGGATTCTTTAATTAACTTTCCACTGTCTTTCAAAATATTTTCTGGTCGAACTTTCTCAATTAGACCATCTAAGCTAATTTTGGAACTATAAACAAGAGTGCTCTTATTTGAATTTGTCGGAATTGAAAAATAAATTTCATCACTAAAATTATCAATTAAAGATTGCTTTATACATTTGTTATAAATTTTTATTTCTGCAAATACACATGTTTGATTGCAAATTTCCGGTAATGTCAATATATCACCAGCACGTATACGTGACATGGTCGAAGTAATTACATGTACAATCGTTTTTTTTTTATTGGTAAATAAAATTTTTTATGTTTCATTTTCTAACATTGATTGGTTAGAATTGTTTCTTTCGTCATTATCAGTAACAGATCCTTTGCTACTTCTTTTATATTTTTATTCGTAAGATCGCATCCAATTTTTGTGATATAGAATACCAGCAGCAAATATGTCTTCAGCATTTTCTAAATAAGAAGTACGCACAAGAGCACTGTCTTTATTAAATCTTGAAATTTCATAGAAACGCTCGGCTCGTGTCATTTCACATATGCGAAGTAATGGCTTATCTTCGTAGTAAGAACGTGAACCACAAATAATACAAATATCTTGGTTTGCATTGTTTGATAAACTAGGAGTTAAGCGCGCGCTTCGCGCGCGACTTGGTTTTTATTTGGACAACCATGAAAAGTTTTTAAAATTTTTAATTTAAAGATGGTTTGCAATAATAGAGTCAATAAATGCAGTTATATTATCTCTATTAATTATGTAATAAGATGTATTTATTAAAAATTTTTAAATGACTATGAGAAAATTAGTTCATAGTAAGTTATAGATATAATTCTTGATATACCAAATTTTTTACTTGGATACCTTGTCTTTGTCTTCCAAGATATATTTTAACAGAATCCCAAGATCTAACTCTAGACATGGCTACATACAACTGGCCGTGATTAAAAACATCTGCTCGTAGGTCTATAGTAATGTTATTAAAGGTTTGACCTTGTGATTTATTGATAGTTATAGCAAAAGCTAATTTGATAGGAAATCGTCTTCTTTTAAATGTAAAAGGATATTCATTTTCACAATACAATGTAATTCGGTGTATAAAAACAACACGTCCAGCATTATCTCCAGGTAAAATTATACATTTCAATAAATGATTAGAAAAATCTATTACTCTTAATCTAGTACCGTTACATAAATCTTCAGTAATACTAATGTTTCTAATAAGCATTACAATACAATGTTTTCTTAAGCACAAGCTATAGGGAGGTAAAGTGGTTGGATTTAGAGAGTTTAAATATTCTGGCAAAAGTATTTCATCAAGTTCACCATTATTACAATTTTCTGTACTGTCTATACCCGTATATATGTGTTCACTCGTTACATCCAATAATTTTGTGACTTGTTTGTTAATTTCATCAACATCGACATTTCGAGCTGACAATATTGCACAATTACTCATCTCTTCAAATCGTTTTTCCTCTATCAATTTACCAAATGTGTAGGAAGCAAGGTCAGTATTTTTATCAAGAATACAATATTCAGGAAGATCAATTTTGTCATTCACATCAGTTATTGTTCCATTGCCAACTTCTAATAAATATTTAGCAAAATTTATTTCATTTGACCTTACTTTCATATTTGTAGTAAAAGTAAACTGTTTAAAATATTTCCATAATTCGCTGTACTTAATGCAAAGATTCAGCGTTTCACATCTAGTTCCTCTTATTTTAATTGGAACAAGTTGTCGAAAATCCCCTCCTAATATAAAAATTTTTCCACCAAATGGTAAATTATTTTTCATAATATGTTGTAATGCTCGGTTTGCAATTTCTAAAGCATATCTTGGAGCCATTGGAGCTTCATCCCAGATAAACACATCAGCATTTTTTAAAAATAAACCTTCTTTTGATTGTGCCTTAATACCTGATGATGAATCAAGATACATAGGAACTGGTAAGCCAAATGTTTTGTGGACTGTTTTGCCATGTGGAAGTAATGTGGCAGCAGTACCAGTGAATGCCATTGTACATACTTTAATTTTTTTGGATGATAATAAATTGTACAGCGTAGTGTAAATATAAGTTTTTCCAGATCCACCTGGACCATCAATATATATGCAATTATTTGTATCATGATTATCAGCATCAATTGCACGAAGAACTGTATCTACAATTGCCTTTTGCTCATTATTTAATTGTTCATATTGCTGTTGCCCAAGTTCTGCCATTTGCGGCAAATTTGCGTCAGCAGTCTCATTACATTCAATATCTAGTTCGACTGTTTGCTCCATAGTAGGAAAATCACTTAGAGTTCTACCTTCCATATTTAATAAATAATTTATCTGCGCATAAGCTTTCTGATAACTTACAGTTAATATATTTGTTCGTGAAAAATCTTCAGACATTGAGTCTTTAAATCTATTCCATAATTCTTCAGGGTGAATAGGCTGGCAATAAATCAAAATACGAACAAACAATCGGCGAAGTTGTGCAGGCATCATCCACACGGTTGCTTCCTCCATAGCTCTAATCCATTCTTCATCATCTTCTATAAGACCCAAAGCTGAACATGCCGCTGTAAATGTAGGATATGTAATACCATTGACAGTTTTTAAGAAATCAAAACTTGTAGCACCTTTAACATGTAGTAACAATAGTCTCAAATGAAATAGTTCTATTTGAGTTGGACTAACTGAATACATACCCCCAATGCAATTAAAACATTGTTTACGGACTTGCCAACTTGAAACTGAAACACCATCAACCTTACATTTTTTGTAAACAAATTTTGTTGGAATATCTGTATAAAAATACTCTCTTGCTTCTGGAGTTTCTAAATTTAATTTAAAATAATCAAGTGACCTTTTTACTTACAGAACATAAATTTTGTTCTGTAATATTTCTGACATTTATTGTAACAGTATGTTGAAACGGTAAATGTAATGGCATTTTGATTATAGCATGACTTTTGTCTTGTAATATTTTGCTAAGGATACGATAAATTGCTTCAACAGGTCCAACGTATCGAGTGTTCAGAAAATCTGTAATTTCATCGTGATCAATTAAAGTACGTTCATTAGATTCACCAACTGTTACAGTGGCGGCATCATGACCTTTGTAAATATATTTGTATAAATATTTAACTGATTTAATACTTGTAACTACTTCTATATTAATGTGACAGTCAAATTTCTCTAATAAAATTGGACAATATGGTACAACCTATCTATTGTCAACTGCAATAACATTAGTTTGTTTATGTAAAATTCCCGTATCTCTTCTTCTATATTTAGGATAACCATTTTCATCCATGTTAGTTTCATTTACAAAATTTTTAGGAAATTTTTTGGAACATTTTCCATTGACCTGACACCAACTACCGCATGGACCGTGTATCATATTTTTTAAAACAATTTCTTGTAACCTAGGATGTTGTTCATCAGGAATTTCAGCAGAAATATATTTATCAACAATTTCTGAAGTAGTTATTTTAGAATCATAAGCTAAAGTTATCAATAAATGCATACGAGGTAGTCCCCGCTTTTGAAATTCAATTACATAAACATAAGCAGCGACTTGGCCAAAATAATGTTTTTTTATAACAAAATCTAATAAACGGTCTTTCTTTAAATGGAATACCCGAGCTACAATATCTTGTTTATCAGAGGCTTGTTGATGAGGTAAAAGATTTTCTACTATCTCTGGCCATTTGGAATTACATGTCATTGTAAGGAAAATATCGGGTTTACCTTTATGATTAATTAAGGCCATCGCATGTTGATAACATTGTTGCATGTGTCGAGGTGAACCAATAAATGTTGATGGAAAAATTATTATTTTTCCAAATTGTCCATTAATATCATTAGCCGAATTTTGCAAATAATCATGTAACCCTTGATATGTATCTGCCTTAATTTCTTTTTGATGGGTTTTGCAATATGTAATTCTATCTTTTTCAATCTTTACGTAAGAATCTACAACTACATACTGTTGCAATAACCTACGTCCTAAAATAAAAGGATTAAATTCGTTTGGTCTAACAGCTAACTGATATCTTGTATAAGCTAACCGTGTCACACGTCGAGTATTACAATCATCGTTATTTTTATTTATACGTTGTAAATTTGAATGCCAGCCTTGATTACCGTAAGGATAAAACAGTGGATAAATCCACGGTTCAACATTTGGGTCCATTGTACTTACATATTGTAAAGATTTTGTGTATTTGTTTCGAATAGTTACATACGATTGTGGAATTTCACCATGAGCTGTTGTAGAAAAAATAGCAGCTACTTCATTGGTTTGCTGAAAATTATATCTTCGTGTATCAGTGCCTGGTTTGAATGTAAATAATAATTGTAATTCTGGTACTTGTTCACCAGTATTTAATAAGGTTTGTTGGTTATTTAATTCTTGCTTCATCATTTCATAGGATTTAGCAAAGATATTGTTTTCTCTAATAACTTTATCTAAAATTTCTAATGTTGCATACTGAAGATCAGAATTTTGTTCCATTCTTAAATTTATAGCCTCTAGTGGAACAATAATAAAATATTACCCGTAAGATGGACTCTCATTTTCTTGAGGATATAGAGCAGTGTTTATCTGATAATATATTTGTCCTTGAATTTTGAAGGAGTATCGTCCGTGGCGTCTTGAACCAAAATTAACTAAGTTGGCATTGAAAGAAGCAAAGGACAATAAATTATTATAAACACGTATATGTTTAAAAGAATCATTCGACATAGTATGAGATCCGTTAAACAAATCAAAAAGATCTTTAGGAAACACAGGTGCAGGTTCTAAGGCAATTGCTCCGTGACTACAACAATCTTGAAAAGAAAATCCTTTATTTGATATTTTTTCTCCAGTGAAATGCTCTGCTTTACAATGCGTACATAAAATATTCATCGGACCTAAATAATCCTGGGGTACAGGTTGATTTCTGGATTCATCAACAATAGCATTGCGTGCAGGTTGTCGTCTACGTCTTTGGTTTTCAGCAATCTTTTCTCGTTTATTTTGATGATATATTTCTTCTTCTTCTGTACGAATTATTTTTCGGCGAGGCATGTTTGTATATGTATCATATGATAATTAAAAAAAGCTTTTATATATATATGAAGTTATAAAAGTATAAACTTGTGAAAGTTAGAAAGTATATAATAAAGTCATAAAGTTAAAAGTAATCAATTGTAATTTAAAAGTAAATTTTTGTTAATGAATTGTAGTAGTAAATGCAGTTTGTGAGTTATTTTCGGCTGTAAGTCACATAAGGTTTCTAGTTTATTTTTGGTTAAAGTTTAAATTTTAATAGTAGTTAAATTTTAATTCTTGGTATAAGTATTCTTAAAATAATAATAATTACAGTAGTGATAGGTTAAGTATATAGAAATAATGATAATGATGACATAAATAACGATGCTTGTAACATGAAAAGTTTATTTCTTCTGACAAATAAAATACAGTTTTTATTACAAAGTAATATTGTCAAATCAATAATTACAGATAAAGTCATATGCTGTATTGCAGAAGAACCTGAAACAAAAAAGGTTAAAATTATTTAAAATTATCATAACCTAACAGCATTAAAAAACATCTACCAATTCATTGGCACGAAGCTTCTATGTAACTAATGTATTATTTTAAACTTAAATACATAAAATATTCCCTACTTAATTTTTTACATAAAAACTAATGGGGATAATTGTTTGAAATTTTTACAATAGGTAGTTGTTATCACTCCTTACTACCATGATTTTTTTCAAAAACATCCGTTGTTTAGTTTTGTGTTAGACTTAGATATATAATTTTGTTCTTTTTAATAAGTTAATTATATTTTGAAACAGGTTATAGATATAGTTATCTTGCTTAATTATCTTGGTTCGCACTTCTACATTAAACCCCATGACCTCGCTGACTAAATTTTCATATAGGTGTATAGTGTGAAAATGAAGATTATATCACTAAAGATACAACAACCACTGTCAATTCAGAGCAAAAATTTAATATATTGTTTTAATACATTTGGACAAACTTACATAGAAAATTTCAGTCCTCTATATATGATAGTTTTTGAATGAGAGCAAAAACAAAGTAGAAGTGTAAACTAATATTGACTAATATTTAAAAAAACAATCAGACATCTAAGTTCAAAATATTATTATGGTGCTATATAAATCAAAGTATATAGCACTATAATTACACTTTCAGATATAATATAATATAACAGATAAAAATATTCAGAGGTAACATCTAGAAATCTAAGCTGTCAATCTTACTAAAATAAAGGTTACTTACCAAATGTGAATCTTGTAAAAAATATCTTGTATAGATTCTCCAGTTATAGTTAGATAGATGCTGGATATCGGATGCTGGATGATGGATGCATCTTTGACTTATGCGGCTGATTATTTCTGCACAAAGAAAAATAAAGCACATGAAACTTTACCACTAAAAAATATCTAAAAATGTATGTATCAATAGGTTATGTTTGGCTACGATAAAACAATTACAATTTTAGATAAATATAAAAAATACTTACGAAATATTATAGACGTTTATTGTTTATTATATTGTTTGCTCTTCATTAACTACATTATTTTATTTTAATATAAAAACTTCGGTGTAGGAACTTTGTAATCGTCGGATTACCAAAAATTTCCACTGATGCCCAGCTTGATGCCGCCGAGTCGCAATGATAGTTGATTTTAGACATGCGTATAGCTTTGCTACGCGTACGCACGGGAATGCACGGGAAAAGGCTGCAGCACTACAGATTTTTAGTTATCTAGGCCTTTTATTATAAACAATTTATTAAAATTAATAAGACTCACGGGATGTTTTTACGTTTCTATCTTAGTAACTCAATTTAAAATTCATGTATTATATTAATTTGTACAGTATCTAGTCACCTTTTTTATCTAGTCATGTTATTATTGCAACCTTTAATTAAAAAATAAA
This sequence comes from Muscidifurax raptorellus, assembly GCA_020010945.3. Classification (NCBI taxonomy): domain Eukaryota; kingdom Metazoa; phylum Arthropoda; class Insecta; order Hymenoptera; family Pteromalidae; genus Muscidifurax; species Muscidifurax raptorellus. The sequence goes on from JAHUUD020000079.1 coordinate 58,388, forward strand.
TACATTATTTATAGAAAATATAAAAGTAATATTCTAAAGTCCAACTGATTTACAATAGCAAGGGAATATTACATTTTAGTACCTAGTCATATTATTCTAGTCTTATTTTAAATTAAGCGCTTTTATAGTGACTTAATCTGGTCACTTTTTGACCCTGGCATTTTAATATTAAGACTTTATATAAATTTATAAATAACACTCTCCTGAATATAAAATATTTATTAAAAAAATTATACTAAACAATTTGAAGATACTTTATTGAGACATTTTCTGATACACAGTTCACAATTTATAAATTAACTCGAGAAAAATAAGCAATAAGTGCTTTTGGGAGCGAATGCAATTTAAAAACTGTTCATGCTGTTATAAAAATTGAATTCACGCAACGACAGAAAGATTAATTAAACATATTTAAGTACAATCAACATTATAGCATTTACAAATTACGTAAAAATATAGCCAGTTACTATCATAGTCTATTTATACACTAAACCTGCATAATTATGTTAATTTAATACTTAAATATATTTGTACATAATTTTCGAAAGTAAGTTTAAAAGATATATCATTATTTAAATATCTTAGTCTAGTTTTACAAAATATACTTTGTACTTTCTAGCAGTTGTGCCTTCAGCTCGGTGATAGTTGTCTGAGAATTTGCTATGCGAGATTGGAGCTGAGGCAGGATGTCAAGAGCTTTGAGTCGCTGTTCAAGTTGGTCTATCCTTGCTTCGATACCGGGGATCTTCTTCGAGGTGACTCTCTGTGCTTCCACTGCTTCATCCTGCTTTGTATGGATTTCCGTCAAAGCAGCAAGGATGTTCTGGAGAGTAGACTCCATCGTCGTTGACGCTGTTATAGCTGTTGGGCGCGTCGGCGATTGGCTGCGCGAGGGGTTTGTTGATGGTGTTGACTGGATCTTGTTCTTGGTACTCTTAGATGACATGTTGCTGCCATTTAAAGAAAGAGACTCCAGTCTCTTTCTGAAGTGTACATCAGCACATCCTGAGCAAGCTAACGTTGCGACAGCTCTCATCGTCACAGACCTGAAGGAAATGCATCTAGTATGGAAGTAATGATTGCAGATGTCGCATTTTTAGGGTCCTTAGTCTGGATGGCTTTTTCACAGGCTTTGCAGATAGTTGAGTAGGCCTCTGTGGACTTCTCTCCATTAATACTCATTTTTGCAGGCAACTTACTGACAGTCGATAATGTATAGTACGTAGGAGGTTATCCTTTGGCGATAAGTTGCCGACAGAGCAATGAGCTTGTAGAGCTCGTCGCCAGATGGTAGCGGTATTAAAGAAGTAGTACGGAGCGCATTGACCTGTGGATGACTGAGCAGGAAGATGAACGAAGTTTCGTTGTCTCGTGAGATGCCGCCACGTGGATGCCCAGGAGGACAAAAACCAAGCCAAGCAGGAGAAAGCGATGCGAAGAAATTCGCAGGTTATGTTGTAGAGAAAAAGTTTGAGGCGTTAAAAAACAGTAAAGCGAATGCAGCCTTCAGCGGAATTATGTATCAGCTTGAAGGTTGGATTAATGAGCGAGCAACAAACTGCAAATAAATGTGCCCGGAGGGAGAAAGCGGCAGAAAGGTGTTTCAAGCAGGAGCGCGCAAAATAAGGCTACTGATGTACTCACGTGAGAGAGAGAGAGAGAGGGGGGGAGGGGAGAGAGAGAGAGAGAGGGAGAGAGAGGGAGAGAGAGAGGGAGAGAGAGGGAGAGGGAGAGGGGGGGAGAGAGAGAGAGATTAGATTTATTTTGCTGTACATTTTGTTATACAAAAAAAAGAGTTAAAAGATATAAAATACAGAAAATATTTACAAGGGTGTTTGTAGAAAAATACACAGCTTAAAAATTTTGAAATTAAAATGAAGAATGAGGATGCATATATGAGTAATGGTGTGAGATGAATGCTTTGAATGAGTGTGGTATGCATGTTGTATATGGGGTGAGAAATATTATTTAAAGCTGGATTCGAGACGGCTATTTAAGTTTTCTCGAGATTAAGGTACTGTTGCCTGACCTGACGTTTGAAAGGAGGTAATGATCTAATGTTGCGGAGATGAGCTGGTAATGAGTTCCAGAGATATGAGGCGCTTACGTGAAATGAAATCCTCAGCGCCTCTGTGGCCAAAACAGGGATGTCCAGGGGAGTCACCTCGCCCCTCACTGGGCGGAGTGCGACGTGGAAGTCAATAAAGGCCAAGATGTAGGATGGAGTAGCGGTATTGAAGAGTTTTCTTAGAAAACAGGCCGTAAAGTACTTCCTACGTCCGGCGGTGGTGAGCCATTGCAACTCACGCCTGTAGGGGGCGATATGCTCGTCCCTCCTTATACCATAGATGTAACGTATTCCTGTGTTCACCAGTCTGTGTAGTTTGGTGTCAAGTTCTTGTGAGAGGTCACAGTATACCAATGAACAGTAGTCAATGGTGGGAAAAAGTAAAGCTTGCACAAGATGCTTGCGTAGATCGAAACCAGTGCTTTTTCTAAAAAAATACAATCTGCACATGAGTGAGTGTGCACGTTTACACAGTTGTGTAACGTGCTCTTTCCAGGTGAGTTTAGAATCAAGCACTAGCCCCAGGCTACGCACTGTCCACCGATATTCAACCCGGGCCTCTCCTATTTTAATGTAGGTGTTAGCAGTGGAAGGTAGAGCGTTTATATAATAGGAGGAGCCCAGGATGATCGTCTGAGTTTTGAGTACGTTCAGTTTAAGATGATTTTGCGCAGCCCAGCTCATTATCCTTTCGCCATTAGCGCTCATCCTCTCGGAACAGGAATCGAGCTCCTCTAGGTGGCATTGGCTGTAAATTTGCAGGTCATCCGCATAGATGAGATGAGATACGGCTGAGTCCAAACAGAGGCCGATGTCATTGAAGTACAATGCGAATAATAGTGGTCCAAGTACGGACCCCTGTGGTACTCCCGTGTTTAGCGGTAGAAAAGTGGAGAGTTCGTCATTGTCACCAATGACGGCCTGCTTTCTGCTTGTGAGATAGGAGGCAAACCAGCGGATAACCTGCTTAGAAAAGCCGAAAAAGATTAGCTTTTTGAGTAGTCTGGCGTGACACACGGTGTCAAACGCCTTACTAAAGTCAAAAAGAAGTAGAAGAGTTACCTTCTTTCTGTTTATTCCAAGCCTGACATCATCAGTCAACTTAATTAAGCAGGACTGTGTGCTGTGGCCAGTGCGAAAACCAGTTTGTAAGTTGTCAAGGAAAAGTCTTGACTCAAGATACTCCGAGGTTTGTCTGTGCACTAGCCACTCCAGCGCCTTGGATAGGAAACAAAGAAGAGAGATCGGACGATAGACAGTTAAGGCTGTTGGTGAACTGACTTTATTCAGTGCATGCACTAGTGACTTTTTCCAGTCCGAGGGGAAACGTGACTCGCTCAAAGAAAGGTTGAAAATACGACATACGAATGGAGCGAGTACCGGCAGTGCTTTGTAAATGACAACCAGTGGGATGCCGTCACTACCCCTGGCCTGGGAGTCAAAGTGCATCACTGCAGATAAAACGTCTGATTCCGTTATCTCTCTAAAATAGAAATGTTCGGGGATGTTCAGACTCTCCAGGGTCTGCATGTATTCCTCCACAGTGGGGGCCAGTCGGTCGTTGGAAATGCCGCTGAAATATGCGTTGAGGTCTTCGCTGGAGAAAAGAGGGGGTGGTTTTACTTTGGAGATGGTGATTCCAAGTCTCTCACGCTCTCTCCAGATCTCACCGGCATCGGTCAAGGAGGACAGGCGTGTGTGATAGTAGTTCAGCCTGGCATCCTCGACCTGCCTATGAGCATCGTCCCTCGCTATTCTGTAAAAATACAGGTCCAGCGGGAGACGTGACCTACGAAACCGCCTGTAGAGTCTGTTCCGTTCTTTCAAGAGGTCACGACGAGTCGTGGTAAACCAAGGGTGACGCTTCGGTCCAGGTGTCACTGTCCGTAATGGGGTGAGATGAGTAATGGCGTTAGTCAGGTTGGTGTTAAGGGTGGTGATGCAATCGTCAAGTGATGAAGTGGCGAGCGATGACCAGTCACATGCACCGAGGTAGGCCTTCAGTCTCTCGGCACAGATTCCTCTGTAATTTCTGTATGTAAAAGTTTTAGGGTCGTAGCGTGGTATCTGTACGTCTAGAGTGGCCGTGATTAGGTCATGTCCGTTTATGAATGGTGTGTCTGATTCCAGTTTATGGTGTGTTGCACCATAAGGAACCGACTGAAGGGAGTTCTCCTCTACGAAGGCCTTGATGAATTTGGCATCTTCAGATCTAGATAGTTGGTCCGCATTGAAATCCCCCATAATTATCTTTCTGGAGTAATTGTGCATGTGAGTCGTAAGCTTTTCAATGAAGTCATTACCTTGAATGAAAGGTGCACGGGGTGGACGATACACAACTCCCACAAAGATAGGGGAGACTTCTTTTGCAGAGATCTCGCAGAAGAGATACTCTGGCTTCCCTGGCTTACCCAACAAGTCACCGTCAGATGATGTCAGAACTGTAGCCGTTAGTGAAAGATGTATGTAGAGGGCCACACCTCCACCGTTTCTGTTACGGTCCCGTCTAAGAAGTATGTAGTTGTCGAGTAGAGGTATTGTTTGTACCTTGTCGTCCAGCCAGGTCTCAGTTACAGCTATTGCGTGATAAAGGGGACGAGTGGACAAAAAGAGCATTACCGCCTTAATGTGACCCGTAAGAGAGTTCGCATTGAAATGGCAGACCCTTAGACCGTCGGACAGAGTTGCCTTGGAAACGGATGAAGATGAGGTGCGCGAAATTGAAGATGATGGTGGTGTAGGTGGAATGAGGTGTAACGTTTTTAGTTGACGCTGCTGCTGCTGTTGATCAGGGGCCTCCTGGCTAAAAAATTAGTCAGTTCTTCATCGCTGGTGATGATGGTGACTCGCTCCTTATCTTCAGCAGTGCGGATGAAGATTCTCCCGTCTCTCACGTAGGATCTCCTCCTAGCCTCCAGCCTGGCCCTAACACGAAGTTTATGTATCTTTGGGGGAAGCAGCTCGTTGATGTTGATAAGACCCTGATGGTCTGGGGCTAAGGCCTTGGCTTCCTCCAGTAGATTGGCATTAAACTCAGATGTGTGGAGCTTACCCTTCTTTATTTTCGCCGCCAAGGTGGAACGTACAAGGGCATGGGAAGACAAAGTGACAGCGATAGGTGGAAGTCTGCTGTCAGCTGCCGAGGTGTTGTTGACTGCGTTAAGTCTTCCTATGATCCTAGTGGCAACGATATCCCTCTTAATGATGGTGGGATCGAGGGCAGAAAGCACTGAAAAGGCCAGGAGGTTGAGTGAACTCTCCTGGGTGTAGTGCAGTCCAGTGATCACCACCGCGGTGTTGTTGCTCTGCTCCTGACGATGCTTGATGGCCGCTAGTTCCCTTCGTAGATTCGTGATCGAGGGGATCGGCGGCGGCTGGAGGGATGTTGCTGCTGTTCGCTGAGAGCGAGGAGGCGTGCCCTGATGTGAGCTGCTGTAACTGTGCCTTCAGCTCGGTGATGGTTGTCTCAGCATCTATCATGCGAGTTTGGAGCTGAGGCAGTACATCGAGGGCTTGAAGGCGCTGTTCAAGGGGGCCTAGCCTTGCTTCAAGCCCGGAGATCCTCTTCGTTAGGGGTCTCTGAGCCTCCGCTGCGCTATCCTGCTTGGCACTGATCTCCCTCAGAGCAGCGAAGATGTTTTGGAGGGTAGACTCCATTGTCGACGCCGATGTCTCTATAGCGCGCATTGGCGATTGACTACGCGAGGGATTTGTAGATGGTGGTGCAGACTGAGTCTTCTTCTTGGCGCCCTTGGATGTTGTACTACTGCCATTGAGAGAGGACTCAAGTCTTTTTCTTATTTGTGCTTCAGCACAGGCTGAGCACGCAAACGTTGCAACAGCTCTCACCATTACAGACCTAAAGGAAACGCACCTTGTATGGAAGTAAAAGTTGCATATTTCACATTTTTTGGAGTCTTTGGTTTGGATGGCTTTATCACAGATATGGCAGATGGTTTGATATTGCTCTGTGAGCTTCTCCACGTTATTGCTCATTTTTGCCGGCAACTTACTGGCAGTTGATAAGGTAGAGCAGGTAAGAGTGCTTGTAAAACTCGTCGCCAGATGGTGGTGATGGTGAGTAAGTAGAGTGGAGCGCACCGACCTGTATTTGATGGAGCAGGAGTTGCTGTTCCGTCGACTCAAGAGGTGTCACCACGTGTATGTCCGAAGAGACAGAAACCAAGCCAAGCAGAGAAAAACGGCGCCAGGAGATTTGCAGGTTATGTTGCAGAGATGAAGTTTGAAGTGTAGAAAAGTAGTAAAAGCAAATGCAGCCTCCAGTGAATTTTATATCAGCTTGAAGGTTGCATTAAGGAGCGTGCAACAGAGGGAGAGAGAGTGAGAGAGAGGGAGAGAGAGGGTGAGAGAGGGGAGGAGTGAGAGAGGGAGAGGGAGGGAGAGAGAGAGAGAGAGGGAGAGAGAGAGGGAGCGAGAGGGAGAGAGAGGGATAGAGAGGGAGAGAGAGGGAGAGAGAGAGAGAGAGAGGGAGAGAGAGAGGGAGAGAGAGAGGCAGAGAGAGGGAGAGAGAGGGAGAGGGAGAAGCGGAGGGGGAGAGGGAGAGAGACAGAGACAGAGAGAGAGAGAGAGAGATATGTGCTGACATTACTTTTCTTTAATATATTTTTACGTAAAAAGTGTATATTAGTATCGTGGCTGTAGATTTAAAATACCGTTCTCACAGAAACTCTAGATGAATTTAAAGACTATGTTTCCATATATTTTGCAATTTTCGGCACCAAGTCGAATTATTAGATATGAAGATGAAAAGTGACAACTCCTTTTCCATGGTTTCGACAAAACTGCCTATGCAGATCATTTTTAAAGTAAACAAGTGGTGGAAAAGTATGTGTGCGTGTGTGTGTGCGAGTGCACACGCAAGTGAGCGTCCCCGAATAATACCGCCAGTCGTCAACCGCCCCTCGGATCGGCAGTTTCTGAAGAAGTCGCTCCGTTGCTCTCCAAAGTGCTTCGTAAATTTAGAGGCACTTTGGATAGACAGAGGGGGGGGGGGGGGGTACTCTTTCCAACGTACAAATAGCACCAAGGAGAGTAAATAATCTCGACCTTGATCTCCTAGTGACTCGGGTGGGGGGTCAAGGTCAGTTTTGTTTACATTCGCCATGGTGCCATGGTACTACTACGGTCAATTGAGATTGGGTTCTTTGATATTGAAGTTCCAGAAATTAAAAGTATGATTGTTGCTTTTTGCATGGTCATAAATTACGATTTTGTTTCATTTTTATGCTCATTAATACGTATACACACATTTATTTTCGTTTGGCCTATATACGTGGCAGAGCAGTCATTGCATTCAAGAACTACATTGTTTTCGAGATTCTTGTCTATTTGCTTCCTCCTAGAAGAAGCTTTGTAACAGTAAAGTTTCAACTTCGTCAAAAACAGGTTAAAAATCCATTTTGAGGTGTTTGGAGTTCGAATCACGTGTTTTTAAAGAATGATCGTATGGATATGTGTGAGCGTCTGCGTGTGCGTGTGCGTGCGTGCATGCCTGCGTGCGTGCGTGCGTGCGTGCCTGCGTGTGAACGTGCGTGCGTATGTACGTGTGTGTGTGTGTGTGTGTTATTGTAACTACTCAGTCAATATTTATAAAATTTGACATGTATATCAATTTTTGGGTTGTGTATTCGGGAAAAACAGTAATTTATTATTTTGCCAACTAGTTTGCGTTTTGTGGCCATTTTTTTATTTTTGAAAAACACTATTTTGCGTTTTCTTCAATCATCCCATTATTACAAACAATTCAGCTATAATTTATTTGAAAGAGAATAAAATTACCTATTTTTCCCGTTTGGTCCTCGGGATCGACCGCACCGTTTGGCAGCAAAAATGAAAAGGGAGATTTTTTTTTTTAAAATTCATATCTCTGAAACTACACATCATAACCTCATGAAAAAAATCATGTTGATCGATCACGGGTCGAAATATATCCCATTAAAATTTCAAGTTATTTGACTACACATTTATTTCGTAATAAATTGAAAACTGAAAAAAATGAGTTTTTTTGTTTCTCGATTACGGACGTAAAAAGGCTTTAATGCTCTTGAGATTTTGGGAAAAGGTAGATATCTTATGTGTTGGCTAAGTTGCGCAGCTTTTAAAACCTTATATATATATATATATATATATATGCATTCTAATTTATGATTTATAACATTACTTTTTGGTCAACTAAACGGCTGATCAAAAAATAAATAAAATGATCCTTCATTTTTGTAAGTCAGATAAAATTATATTAACAAAAAAAAACTAATAATGAACAAACATTGATCGTGAACTGTCAAAACTATGAACTGAGTAAGAGCAGTCTGCCAAAAAACACTATATTTCAAATCTATGCTTAGTGTCATTTTTAAATTTATATACCACCAAGCTGTCGTTTTAGTGCTAACTTCACATACTTTTAACGATGGTCTATGAAGTAAAAAAACAATTGCATACAGCTTAGAGCAAGCCAATTCAGATTTTTTAAAATATTCTGAATATAAATGAATAATACACAAACACAAATGGATGGCAACTTTTTAAAGAAGATTTAAGAGCATAAGATTTTAGAAGTATAGATTCTGTTGAAAATAATAACATTATAAAACTGCGTAATAATTAGTTCCAATTTATGACATATTCATTAATGTTATTTGATGACATCATTTTATAACGTCATTTAATGATATCATATTTTTCAATAGCAACGTGTTGAATCAAACACTTTGTACTCAAACTGACACACACACTTGTACAGACATAAATGCAAGCTTACCCCACAGATGCATAAATCAGATTAAGAAGGTTCCATCGGTATTTTCTAATCAAGCTAGCATATGTAAAAAAGATATTATACAAACGTTATTTAATAGGAGTAAACAATGTTTATTGAACTTATTTATAAATATTTTGATTAACTTTTCAATTTGTGGTTAGAATAGTGAACACTTCTGACATTTTATAGTAAATATCTTTTTAAAATGTTCTGCTTCATATACTTTTATTTGGGTCATCATAAAGTACATATCAAGTACTTTTATGTCCTTGTTTCCCAATCTGATCTTGACACTTTAAGATTTACAATCTTAATACTACTGCTGGGAATAATGCTAGTTCCATATAAGTCCATATTAACTACGCAATTTTCAATCAATTTGGCTGTCAATGAATGTTAAAAAATTATTACAAAATTCTTTGTACACTCAAGAACAATATATTTATATCATAATTTTCTGAACACCTTGCCTTAACGATAGCACCTTCTTAAATGAACACAAATAGGTGTAATTTTGTACTAATTATTGTGAAACTTACTAAAAGTACGCAATAAGTCATTATTATTACATTATTCTATTTGTAGTAATGATACCTAACTATAGTTTATAAATTACAAATACACATATTGTAGATGTAAGAAACCAGGAATCCAGTTATCCAATCAATCCAATTTTTTATTTAAAAGAAAGATACAGAGAAATAACAATTTATTCTGTTCACTACACAACAATGATACGTCAACTAAAACTATCATCAAAAGAAATACTAATCCTCCTAATGATCAAACTATCATTGTAACCCAAGAAAATAGAAGAAAGCCTTTAAATAAAATTGAAGAAAAGTTTAAAAAAACAGCTACCAAAATCATGGTTCATTTATTTGTTATTTTTATTTATTGATTTATGCACTTTTCACTTACATGAAAAGCTTTCTACTAGGGTTTTTCCCTTTAGATAAACTTTTTGGTCTAAATATACTTCTATAAACAATTTCAAATCTTATTTTATTATTACAACCATTCTTATGCATAAGCAACAAATTCAAAAGAAGGAAACACAATTAAGAATTGCATTATTACATACGTTGACAAAACAACGTCATACATGAGGCTATCCTGAAATGTGAAATAGATTTGGTATTTGGCACAACAGCCTTTACCACCAGAGATACTTTAGCCTTAATTTATTGAGGGATGCAGTAAATATTCTCATTGTTTGAATCTTGTCTTACAGTTGGAATATTGATTATTATTCAGGAATGGAACAAATTTTATGGGATACATTAATAACACGAAAATGTGTTGAGTAAATATATATATATATATATATATATATACACTCAACCCATTTTTGTAAATATCATATATATATATATATATATATATATATATATGTGTGTGTGTGTGTGTAAACAATAATACTGTTCTAAGTGAGAACCATATCACATGGTTTTACTACACATCAAATCCACATAGTAAAATCACGTGGTTACTTGTAACAGGGAGATATTTAAGAAAATCAAAATATTTTTTTTTCTCAATCATATTACTTTTACTATAAATGTAACAAAAAATGAATTAGACAAAAATTACATTATAACGATTATTAACATATAGAATATATCATATTAATTTAATATGATATTGGGCTGAAAAAATATTTAAAGAACAATAAATAAGATTTTATTTACTTGAGTCTTATCTTGCAATGGTCTTCGTGGATACGGACCATACAAATCAAATCTTCCATTAAAAAAGTCTGTGGAAAATGCAGCAATCATAAATGTCCACAAAAAAGTGTGAACAATGACCGATGTTTCAACCATAATTAAGCCTTTCAATTTTCTATATATAATCGTTGATCAAACGTATCAGTCAGAATAAACTTTTTGCAGCTTAACTTTTTTTTCGTCCGCCACAAATAGATGAACTAGAACAAGCTTCGTGAAGTCCCAAAATAACTTTCGAATATTGTCCTAATAAAAAAATACCATCAATTGCAGAATCGTTAACAACGTTAACAACCAACAAAAAAAAATTGCGCGGGCTCTTATTTTTTTTGTAAAAAATTAAAAACTATGAGAACTACGAAATTACGGATTACTCATTACACACATGCTGCCAAGGTATGGAATCAATACTAATCGATCGCAATTTAACTGCGGGACATGAAAATATTTGCGTAATTGCATAATTTGCAATAATTATTCAGTTATAAATAAATTATGTTTTCGGTATTTTGCAGCCGATATCGGCCTGCCATATTCCACGTTCCAGATATTTGAACGCCCTCTGCGCATGAGAGAGAATCCACATGTTCCCACGTAAGGGGTTATACACGTAAAAGGAATGGAGAAACAGCGAGGAATATGGAGGGATATTGATATCTGAACGATGCTGACGAGTCCTCTGGTGGCGAGCTTTTGAAGTAGAGGTTACGTCGTCTGTTTGAAAAATAACATGGGAAATCGTGATAAAGGTATAAAATTAAATTCTATACAATAAATTCTTTAAGTTTATCATTTGGAAAAGATAGTTTATAGTCTAATGTTATTTTAGAAATAAAAAAGTTACAGAAAAGTTATTCAGTTGTTAAGCAATTAATAAACAATTAGACGCAATCGAAGCAGCTGTGTGCAAACAAACAGCTGATCGACATCGTCGTCAGTATACTTGTATGACTATTGAATTTTTGTGTCTAAAGTGTATAATTGTTTATTCTAAATGGGGAAAAAAAGCTAAACGATAGTTTTATTTATTTAATTTTTTTATCAACAGATAATTGTATTTTTACTTCATGTGATTTCTCATGAATTTTCGAAGTCTGTGTAACGTAGGATGTTATTCTAACATTATCTTTACTAAAAATTGTAATCCCGCACATTACAATGTGTCCAGCTAATAAAATTGCTTCCCCTTCAACTAATGGTCTTTTAGATTTGCCAAGCATTATAATTATATCCTGTAAATTAATTTCAAGATCAAGACTCATAATTATTGCTTTTGGTACCCCACGAAAACAATGGAAAACATAACAACAAAATGTAATAGCAGACGTAAAAAACAAATGACGTCTGCGGCCGATACTTGCTCTCCGCATCTTTATTATTTAATTTCTTAAAAAACTGAATAACTTTTCTGTAACTTTTTTATTTCTAAAATAATATTAGACTATAAACTATCTTTTCCAAATGATAAACTTAAAGAATTTATTGTATAATATTTAATTTTATACCTTTATCACGATTTCCCATGTTATTTTTCAAACAGACGACGTAACCTCCACTTCTAAAGCTCGCCACCAGAGGACTCGTCAGCATCGTTCAGATATCAATAGCGAGGAACAGCGGCTGAGAGCCAATTAGAAGCAATCTTTAAACGGACTCATTCCTTCACGTTCTCTCCCCACCACCTCAAAAAGAAAACAGTCCGTTGAACACCGGGCACGTTTCAGCCTGCAAAGTTTGGAATTTCGAAATAAAAAAAATCATATCTGATTGATCTTAATTAGCCCTTTCGATCTACGTTAATTAATTTATAAGCCCCTTTTTCGTTTTCGCAGGAAAAATCGAAATACGATTTTCCATTTTTATGCATTTCAAATACCCATATCTCTTAAAAAAATGGGTTTATTATACTCTACTAAGCTTAGAAAAATTGCCCTTCAGCTAATTTAATTTGCCCGCGTGTCAATTATTATAAATATTCGGTAATTTATATATAAAAAATAAAAAACCGTAATAGTATTTCTAAGCCAATTATTTGCGCATTGCCCATGCGCGGCAGAATTAAGGTGGTACTTACAACAAAAGCGTGCTGCACATGGTGCTGCATATAAGTACCTAATGCAAGGCATTTAAAATTTAAAGTTATTTATCTTAACAAAAAAATGAAACTGATTAAAATAATATTTCAACCTAAGTTAAAGTGTTTTTATAATTGTTCCGTTTTCGGTATATTGTGGTATACAGTATTGAGTTGAACGTTACTCGACAATGAAAAGTGAAACATTATTTTGTTTACGTCGAATATAACCTCACTACTTTACTTAACAGAGAAGAACTGCATGACTGCATCAGTATTTAATTGGATTAACAGGAAAATGTACGAGCTTTTCCAAAAAGATGGTTTCGATTACTTTACAGACATGATGCCAGCTCTACATAATTATATCACTATACATACGCCAGTATTTTTACCAAACGAAAATCATATCTTAGCAATGTTCAACATGTGCAAGGATTTGTTGGTTGGTGACGCAAAGGAAGATCCCAAATGTCATGCAACAAAATTTCTTGAAGTAATAATTTTACAGTGTTAGAACTCGTTATAATTATTAGAATGAATGACACGCGAGGTCAAAACTTCAGAATTAAGGACAATGTGTCTTCAAGTTGTTATCACTGTATTATATTACAATCAGTCAATTACGCATTTACACCACAATATACCGAAAACGGAACAATTATAAAAACACTTTAACTTAGGTTGAAATATTATTTTAATCAGTTTCATTTTTTTGTTAAGATAAATAACTTTAAATTTTAAATGCCTTGCATTAGGTACTTATATGCAGCACCATGTGCAGCACGCTTTTGTTGTAAGTACCACCTTAATTCTGCCGCGCATGGGCAATGCGCAAATAATTGGCTTAGAAATACTATTACGGTTTTTTATTTTTTATATATAAATTACCGAATATTTATAATAATTGACACGCGGGCAAATTAAATTAGCTGAAGGGCAATTTTTCTAAGCTTAGTACAGTATAATAAACCCATTTTTTTAAGAGATATGGGTATTTGAATTGATTTTTGATTTTTCCTGGGAAAACGAAAAAGGGGCTTATAAATTAATTAATGTAGATCGAAAGGGCTAATTAAGATCTATCAGATATGATTTTTTTTATTTCGAAATTCTAAACTTTGCAGGCCGAAACGTGCCCGGTCTCGTTGCAGTCCATACACCCCTGTTCCATTGAGCCCCATCTATGGTAATAGCATTAACAATAAAATCAGAGTTATGGAGGTGATTGATTCCATCCGTTAGTAATTCTGATAATATAGAACTTGTTACAGAATTCTTGCTTGCAAATGCAGCTAACACCTAAAGCAAATGTTAATGAATGACAAAATAAATCTAACTGAGTAAAATTGAATGATCATGCCATAATATATAAATGTTCATATTCAATCTGTATTCAAGAGCCACGTAAAGGCTGAAACATCAAAACTGAAACGTGATCAGCTCTTGTAGATAATTGGTTTTCTGGCGTATAGCGATTTAAATTAACAAATCCTTGTATTTCCATGCTTCGTTGATCTAACGCAATAGCTTCGCTAATCGACATTTCGTCAGCTAAAAGTATCCCTATAAATGAAAAGAAATGTACAAAAACTGAAACTGTTTGGGTGTTTAATTGCATTTTTTGATTAAATACTTACCATGTTGATTTACAATTTCCATTCGTGAAGCTCTTATTTTCAGACTTTCAAAAAGAGCAGGTTAGAATCCATATGATTTCTCGATGTTCTTAATGTAAGAATTAGCAGTATCCCTGCATGGTAGCGGGATAATATTATGAGTCTAATGTGCTTATACAACTACTTACTTTTAATTCGCATTAATAAACATTGATATATCCAATCTATTGTATAGCGTCTTTGATTTGGAGACGTCTCAGAAGCATGAAAGCAAGCACATACAACTTCTTGTTGATTTTCCAGTAATTTAATAATTGCATTTTGTAAAACTTCTTCTTCTGAAGTCCGAAAATTCAACTCCATTTCTTTAATGCTATTCTTAAAATTGTCGATCTGCAAAGGCAGAAGAAAAGTTTCTTATACATATACTCGTATATGCATTAAGCACAATAAAAATCAGTTACTATTAATAGTATGAATTTTGGATACATTTTGTTTTAGCCGCATATATTGATTTTTTAACACTTTCAATTTATATTTACTGTTATTGTAAAGTAGTTTGTAATCGCTAACTTAGCGTTCATAATTCATGCGATTTTGAATTTGCGATTGGAGCTTTTGCAATTACCGAACCTAAACTTCATAAGGAAACCATCATAACAACCGAGGCGGGCGAAGTTAAAGTCAGTAGTGCAGAACAAATCTTGGAATTATTATTAGATCAATCCGTCCGCATTTACGTAGCTTTTATGAAGTATGCTTTAAATTATCACAATTCTTTTAACGCTCTTTATCAGAAGAAGGGATTAATGATTCATAAATTATATACTTCTATTGAAAAAATTCTTGAACCAGTCGACCAAGATTTTCATGATCCAGAATCGCTTTCTCAAATTACTTCTGAAAACTTCAATGTCAAAGATAATGTAAAGCCCTGCAAGGACGTTTTTCTAGGTACATCTGCAAGTGACCTTCTTAATGAAATGGCAGATGATCTTGTTTTAGAGTAAATAAATAAAATAAAATTGCTTAAATTATGATATTACTTGTATGGAAGAAATGAGAAAAAGATGTTTGGAAAATCGTGATTTATTAAAATTGCGTTGAATTTCGAGAAACGAAAGAATAATCCTTATTTAAAAGGCATAACTAAATTTTTTCCATATATTGATGCAGATAAATTAGCGTTTAAGTGGAGAACTTTACCATTGTAATTTGATCGCGATATAATTGCTAAATATATAGAATTAGATGTAAACTCTTTTTGGTCAAGAATTTTCGATCTTAAAAATGATGCAGGAAAGGAATTGTGTTTTTCATCTTTAACAAAACTTGTACAAGCTATATTTTCGCTTCCGCATTCAAATGTGGAACCTGAGCGAACTTTTTCAGATGTCAACGAAGTTAAAGATGTTTTTCGAGGTCTTATGGTCATGCTTATAATATTAATAGTTTAACGTTTCAGCCGTCAGAAAAGCAATCAAGTATTTTTACAACGGAAAATTTATATCGTAAAAACAAGCAATTATTAGATACATAAAATCATTAACATGGCATAATTAATATTGATAATGCCACTTCAATTTTAAGAAGGTTACTTTTATATTGTTTATATATATATACATATATATATATATATATATGAATTATATCATTGTTAGTAATTTATTTAAAATTTGCAGCTAGATTCACAAAACTTAGAAATATTGCAAAATAGTTATATGAATACATTTTTTATATATTTCATATTATTGTATGACATTATACGATAATATATTGTACATGGAACTAGTATTCATAGTATTTTATGTAAATTTGATTGAAAAAAATTGTACAAGTTATTCTTGTACAATTCATATCATAAACTGATTTCTTTTTAATAGTTTAGCTCAATGAACGTGTACATTATTCTTCAGTCGAATTTACATCGGGGCCAAAGGGACTGTTTTTTATTTCTTGCTATTATTTGTTAACATTTTCCTGAAGACAAATTTTAGCGTGAGATTTTGAAGAGTCTCTTTTACCCTTACTGGAGGATTCTTTATGCAAAAACGCTCATTCTTAGTGCAATTTTTATCAATAGTCTTAAACATGAAAATTTTATGAAATTAATGAAGCTTTAGTGTTTTAGTACATTGTCAAAAACATGCACATTATTGAGATTTTTTGCGTATAAGATGTGGAGGCAAGTAGGTCAGGAGAGTGGTGGAAGGCGGAGCTCCACGTGGTTTATATGGCTACTGGCGATGCTTCTACGTTTATAGATTATCCTACTTGTAAGTATTTTTTTTATATATTTTTACCAGTGTACCATGTCGTATATCTGTTTGCAATAACATACATAAATAAATATTAATAAATAGGATAAGCTATATATCTTATATTTCTTTTTTATACATCGAACATATCAATTATAAATTTAGTAGATCATTTATATTACATTTATTATCAATATGTCCACTTGATAATGTCTAAAATTAGATATTTAATACATTATTTTTATATTATTATTTTAATTATAATAAATGTTTTGTCTTACGAAAACGAGCCAAGCGTGTGTGTTGATCTGTTAGTAGTTTTATACTAGTGTGTTTTCCACTAACATCAAGATGAGTAAAGAGATCAACATCTAGGGCATCCAGAAGTTCGACGGGACGAATTTCCTATTATGGAAATTCCAAATGGCTCAAGTGTTGATTGCAATGGACATAAAGAGCATTGTCACCAATGCTTATGCAATGAGATGTGGACGCAGCTGTGTTCTATCTACGAGGAGCGCTCAGAATCAAGTAAGCTCGTAATGTTGCAAACATTCCACCAATACAAGATGGCAGAATCCGACACTGTAATTGCATACGTGGCAAAAGTTCAGAACTTGGCGAGGCAATTGATACACATCGACGAAAAAATATCCGATTTGACCATAATAACGAAAATTCTAGTAGGATTGCCAGAGCAATACGGGGCTTTTACCACAGCTTGGAACAGCCTGGAGCCCGAGCGTCAAAAATTAAATATTTTGCAAGAGAGACTTTTGAAAGAAAAAAGACGGTTATCGTCAGAAGAGGAAACCGTTAACGGAAACATAGCAAATCCGCACAAATAAAGAAAAACCAACGATACCCGAGTCACGTCATCGAGTGTTTCTATTGTCACCAAAAGGGGCACATTGCAAGACATTGCCGTAAGAAGACTCGTGATCTGGCAGGTAAACATAATCGACAACTACCGAAGCAGGCAGGTGGAAACAAACGAACACCGAAACCTCAATTCGCTGGCGCGCTCGTGGCAACCGTTGATTCGCACGTAGAAGCAAATATATTGTGTAACGGTAATTCATCATCTTATAATAATTTATCAGATAAGTGGCTCACCGATAGTGGAGCTATATGCCACATGACTTTTCGTCGCGAGTGGTTCTCCGAATTCGAGCCTGTCGACAAGCTGAGTGTATTCCTCGGCGATGGCACAAGCCACAAAGTGAAAGGTATTGGGAGAATCAACGTCAGGCAATTTGTGCAAGGTAGATGACTGGAAAAAGTACTCTTTGTGCGGCCAAAGTACTCAAAGTACTCTTGAGGGCGACTCCGTTGTGTTATAGGACAAGCAAACGAACGAGGTAGTAGTAGCTGAAGGCAAGAAATACGACGCAAACATTTGTCACCTTTTTCTCCGGGTAGTTGCTCCGGAAGTAAACCTCAGCGGCTGTAGCCTACAAGCCTTGCATAAGACGCTTGGTCACGTGAATCAAGAAATGCTGAAGAAGATAGTGCGGCATACTGCCATCGAGGGACTTAAGCAAGTCGATAATCAAGAATTTTTCTGTGAAGGATGTGGGTGGTGATTCGGAGTGGGTGAGTGAATTTGTACTGACTTGTGTGGACCTATGCCGGAGTCGTTTGCGGAGAATAAGTATGACTTTCATGTTATTGAAAGACAAGACCTCTGGATATAGACACGTTTATTTTCTAAAATATACGAGTAAGAGTGATGCATTAATTCGATTTAAGAAATTCTACAAACTGGTCTCAAATGTGTACGGCAAGAGAATCAAGAGGCTAAGATGTGATAATGGATTGGAGTTCTGCAAGTCTTCGTTTAAGTCATTCCTGGCCGACAACGGGGTACAGCCTTGCACCTCTGCGCCGTACTGTCCTCAGCAAAATGGGTTTATTGAAAGAGACAATAGGACTATTGTCGAGTCTGCGAGAACGATGCTGTGCAGTAAGAAAATGTCAAAACAATTATGGGCGGAGACAGTAAATACTGCCGTCGGATACTTGGATGATTGCTATAATTACAGGCTGTACGATCCTAAATAAAGAAAAATAATTGTTTCGAGCGACGTAGGGTTTAATCTGCTTGAAAGTAATACTGGCGTGGATATATCTATAAAGGTCTCTACAGGATCGTCAAAGCAGCTCCAGACTGAGCACATGGAGATCGATGAAACCTGCACAAACGACATCCGGCAGATGTCGGACGAGCCAATATCAGATGAGTCCATCGAGCGGCCAGTCGCGTGTCCTGCAAAGAAACGTGCCAAAGGAAGATGGATGCGATGGAGCAGACTCCCTGTACGCGAACTCTCAGAGACCGTGCAAGTATCAAACGTCCGAGGAAATACGGGGCCAACAGTGTGCGAGTCATTGAACCTGTAAGCTTCGAGGAAGCCTTGAAGTGTCCTGAAAGAGGGGAGTAGAAAGGGGCAATAAACGAAGAGTTCGAATCACATGTGAAAAATGAAACGTGTGAAATCGTGGACCGCCCCGCTGGCGTGGATCCACTGGATACTACCTGGGTGCTGAAGCTGCAGTCGGACTCATCTGGGGGGATAAAGCAACAAAAGGGGATCGATTACGACGAGACATATGCCCCTGTAGCTAAGTATGAATCCCTCAGAATACTTTTTGCATTAGCAGACCAGCGTGATTTAGAGATGGTCCAATTCGACATAAAGACTGCATTTTTATATGGAGTGTTGGATGAGGACATCTATATCTGGATTCCTCAGCGACTCAACGTTGAAGATCGTCACAACAAGGTCTGTAAACTCATGAAATCGCTGTACGGACTTAAGCAATCATCAAGATATTGGAGCAAGAAGTTCGGATTTACCTGTCACAAAGAAATGTATTTGTTAACAGAATATCATATTTATAATAACAAATAATTGTATAGTACTTAACATACTTGCATGCGACTTAGATGAGAAACATCCTGGTTATTTTAAAATGTATTACAACACATTAAATTATCATGTAAATTCTGCTCATTCTCAAAAAGTAACTCCAAAGAAGATAAGTTTAGCTGGCGAAAAATAAATTGTATTTCAATGTTAAACACATGTAACAAACAATTAAAAAAAAATTATTATTAGAGCAATGATATTATTTATTGGTGTGCTTGTATGAAAACGCCTGTTATGACTCGATTGATCTGCCTCCTTCAATTTACAATAATATATTTACACAATACGAATAACTAGATTAAATTAATATGTATTAAACATTACTAATAACTAACAAAACTGTGTTTTTACCTCACTTGTGCAAGTTTCATTTAAAAGCTCTTCGAAGTCAACCAATATAATTGAGTAAATAAAACAAAATTTATTTGATAATCTAGTATTTTTATACAAACATTTTTTACAATTTGGGAATTCGTATCTTTGAAACAGGTTTCCAATCTTTTGTTATAACCATGTTCTAGAAATATTTCACCATCTTGACTTTGATTAGTTTCTTATATCTATAACATGAAATAGTTGATTTTATGTACATACTTAACGTAATTATTGACAACAAAAAGAATTTTGCATTTACCTTACTTGTGTAACTTTCATTCAGAAGTTCTTCAAAATCCACCTATCATTCAGTAAATAAAATAAAGTTTACTTGGTAATTCAATAGTCAGATGTATACCATTTTTCTTCAAATTTCATACGTACTTCTACAGTAGCCACATTTTCAGCATTTTCAGAAATCTCATCGCCTTTGTTTTGATCAATTTGTCGTACCTCTAGTATTTATATAAAAATATTATTTTTATATAGTGTAACGGGCGGCGAGACGCGCACGTCGGCGTGGGGATCCGAAGCGCTGGAAGGCCGGTAGAGATCTCGCAATTAGAGGAAAATTGGAGACAGTTAACTTTTGACCGCACTCGCGAGTAGTAGTGAAGACGCGCGCCAAAAGATATAACGATCACAGCAGCAGCAAAGACAGCAGCCCTAGCAGCAACAGAAACATCGTGAGCAGCAAGAGCAGCAACGAGTGCAGCAACAGCAGCAGCGGCAGCAACCGCAGCAACCAACGCTACCACGGCCCAGGAATACGGCAAGGTCGAGCAGGAGACGCCCTGGCCAGCGTACAACGAGGATCATCGCGACAAAAAGTAGGATAACGAGGCATTTGGCCCCAGTCGTTGGTCCGGTATATTTTGTGGCCTTCTCGCGACGCGAATACGCGCAACACGGACGACGGATTGCTTACTTGAATAAACGCCTTTTTATTAGAATCGGTAGTGTGTTCATTTGATTGTCGTCCCGATCCCTCTTCCTATTCAAACCGCCGAATACCGCCGCCTCCGCGGGCACTACACAGGAGTGTAGTGCATACTGAGCACCGGGGCATCGTCGCAGGTAGGCGACCACACGAGCGAGTACAGCATCTCGCAAAAGCAAAGTGCAGGAGGACTTTGCATTTGTACGGGGTACATAGGCAGATAGCCGCCTAGAAACCACCCCGTTACAATAGTATAACGAGATGAACGCGATGTTAATTACGTTGAGGTCGCGCAGTCATCAGCTGCGTGCAATGCGACCGATGATCCTCGTTATAATCGAGTAGCCGACGGGCGTACTCGTTTGCTCGCGGTGACGAGCGGTTTGGGATCTCTGCACCAGGTTCCGCAGAGGCGACGGTTAGTCAGTTCGCACGCACGTCGAGAAGCGAAATGTGTGCCCGCGGAGGCGGCTGGGTTGCTGAAATACACGAAGCGGCAAGAAAGGCAATAACGCATGCAAAATGAGTAAAATAAGTAAAAGCGATAGTTGACGTTACAACACACAGTTTATTCAGTAAAAGACGGATATTTACAGCAGTGTGGCAAGCGTGTAAGCTGCGTGAAAAAAGTGTAAGCTGCGTAAAAAAAGTGTAAGCTGCGTGAAAAGCGTGTACTCGTGATGAGCTCGAGCGAGGTCAGCGAGAGCGCGAAAGCACTGGTTAGTGAGCAGGCGAGAGAAAGAGAGCAGGTACTTACAAATTGTAGCCGCAACAAAAGTCGGAAACTGGCACGTGCAGCAGGCGGGACACGCAGGCTGCAGTCGTCGTGTCAGTTTCACAAAAATCCTCCGCGAATTCGCACAAAATCACTATTATCGCGCTTGACAAAAATATATTCTTCGAAGGTCTCGCTCGTAAACTAGTCGAAACGTATCTATCTCTCTAGTCGCGTATCGCGTTGCTCTCACTCTTCCTACTCTACTCACCTCTGGCTCGTCTCCGCTGTCTGTCCTGTAAACACATGTAGAACTTAACCTACAGGAGCATGCTGGGTTAGACGAGGGCTATAACTCTCGTCACAATAGTTATATTTATATCGATAAAGTACCAATTATTTTATCTATGAGCAATGTCATGCGTACCTGAGATGTAGTAAACGATTGTACTATTCCTACAGATGCATTTTGAGCCTAACAGTTATTTATAGCTTTTTTAAGTGTAACATTGTTATTGTTTTTAATAGGCAACGCGTCGTCTACTAAAACGTACCGTTCTTTTGATATAACATGAACTGTTCCATTACTTAGTACTGTTCTGTCTACTTTAATTATACTTGCTACATCAAAATGAAATTCGCAAACACAGTCTGATGATTCCAGAATTTGATTAAGTATATGGCTGCATTTAGATGTCAAGGTTATATTCTACAAAATAAAATAAACTTAGTTCAAATACATTTAATGCATTAAATGCATTTATTTTTTAATACGACATTTAATGTCTTAATCTGACGAACTTGTTAGGTAAATTTATTATGAAGAAAGCCAGGAACGCATACTTGCCTTCGGTACTTTAAATAGTGTCGTTTGGCGTACTTCTGCTCGTTCTTTTGATGTTCTATCAGCATATCTGCCACTATTACAACCTTCACTGTACAAATTCTTCCCATTACTTATTTTTTTTTATAACTTTTTTGTCAAAGATTACAAAACTACGCAAGTAACTGCCAAACGAATTAAAAAATTATAGTAATGTAAACAAAGCTTTTACTAACCTAAACTGACTCAAGAACTAATAACTGACGCGCCATCTATCTGTATGAATTTTTATCTTATAAATGTAGTGACTTTCCAATCTCGTTCGTACTCCTTATACGCTAGTATAAGTGGATCCTGGGCGGATCAGTCGTGACCTAACAAATAGCAGCGCCACCTGTCGGTGGCTTATTCTGTTCTTTTAATTGCGTTTACTCATTATTTCCGAGTTCAAATCCACCGCGGAGAATATTTTATTTTTAATTTACCGTCTTCTTTAAATATAAATTATTGCGTTAACATGAATTTTGGAATTAAAAAATTAGATTTAGATCAATTTTTAAACAAAGTAAAATATAGGGATATAATATAGAACCTGAATTTTTTTATTGAATTTAATTAAATTTCTTAAAACAATTTTGTTTTTATCAAACGATATTTAATTATTATTAATTATTAAGTAATGTAAGAATGTCAAATTTGAAATATTTTTGCAAAAATAGTGAAAAATAAAACAAAAAATTTATACCGTTTTTATACTGAATACTTTATTTTAAAGGTAACAAAATTGAACAATGGTTTTAATTTTTTTGGGGTTGTTAGTCTTTAAAATATTACGCTTTCTTTTTTATTTTTTTGTTGCATTTGCGTTATTTTGCAATTCCAACTCTTTTGTATTGTCGGGAGCTGCCGAATTGCTGATCCTTCGTTTCTCTCTCGTTTTCTCCTTTTCGATACAGTCATTTTTGTTTTCTTGTTTGTTTACAGAGACCATTCTGGTAGTAATAAAAAAAACGAATTATCCGGTGTGTAAATAAAATTTTATGTACGTCACAACCGACGAACATACTTGGACCAAGCTCATCCAAAGCTTTTGTTATTTGGAATATTGTATCGGCGTATATAGTACAAGTATATACTTTTAACGTTGCTTGCCCCAATAAACTTATTAAATTAAAAGTGTAATAAAGGTTCCTTTAGATAGCATTTAGTTTGTATACGTATCAATTTGTATACGTTCGGTTCCTCGTCATTTTTTGATCGTCCCAATAACGTTAAACAATCATTACAAACATATTTATTTATTACAGAATATATTGAATTATATTGAAAAATTTAGCATGTAATGGTAAGTAAATATTAACTCTTTTGTATTGTTAATATAGATATTGAGTATTTAATAATAATTATATTCATGCACACGCCCACATATACACACATACTTATATGAGTAGCGATCAGTGCAAATAAAATGTTGTTCAGCCTCACCGTGATGCATAAGAGAGAAAATTAAATAATTTACATTTTAATAGTATTTAGTATAGTTATACATTAAAGTGTTGTTTCATATTTCTCTTATATGTTTATTTTATATTTATGAAAAATTCCTATTATTTACGGAAATACAGCACATCAATTTGTGTCGAGAGCGATAGCCCTCGTCTAACCCAGCATGCTCCTGTAGGTTAAGTTCTACATGTGTTTACAGGAGAGACAGCGGAGACGAGCCAGAGGTGAGTAGAGTAGGGAGAGGGAGAGCAACGCGATACGCGACTAGAGAGATAGATACGTTTCGACTAGCTTACGAGCGAGACCTTCGAAGAATATATTCTTTACTTGAAGTGGAAACTCCTTGTGATAGTCAATCATTTTCATTAGTAAAAAAAAGTAAAGTTTTCTTCTATCAAAAGCTTATATCCACGTTTACAACCTACGCATATATGTAGATTTAGGCAATATGTTGAAAATAATGGAAATTTTTCATTCAAAATTTATGAAACAGAACAGTATTTAAGGAGTCGATTTATCGAAGCATGGCAAAAATTCTTCTCTGTTCACGATATTGATCTTCTTCGCTGGGCTATTGAAGAAGCAAGAAGAATTGGATTAGGCAAGTTTAAAGCAAGCCATAATTTTTTTAATAATCTGAAACTACGTCTCCAGATTACTTCAAGAAAGGTAACTAAACTTATAACGAAAAAGCATTCGAATGAAAAAACTGAAATTGTAAAGTGTAAATCTGCTCACTTACAACTTATAAATTATAAATACCTCAATATAATCTAAATTTCGTTATGAATTTTGATCAATCTGGATTTTCAAAAGAATATTTTTCAACAAGAATTTTAAGTCTCCTTGGTGAGAAAGATACATTGGAGTTAGTAAAAACTACTCATACCTATGTAACGTCACGAATTATAACGTAAGTGAGAAGTCGGTAAGGAAGCCATTCTCGTCGTCTCGTAGACCGTAAGTAATCGTGACGAGAAGAAAGGCAAACGGGAATGTTCTAAGAATTAAGCAAATGTAGATAGACGTAGCGAGGTTACCTTGTAGAATGATGTCCTTGGCAAAGTGTATAGAGCGATGGATCCGGCAGTCGGACAAGGAACTTGGAATAGGCGCGAGTTTTAAATGAAAAATAGATTTAAGTAGCCTTTATTCTTACACAATTTATTCAATATAATTACAAGTGTCAATGAGAAGTAATTCGATGCAGACTAACGCGAACGAGACACAGTTAAGCTGGCTGCCAGACAAGAGAGCTAGACCCGGCGCGGGCCATGTATTTATACCCCTAGGGGTTGCGTGCGTTACAAATATAAATGTATAAATTACCCTAGTAAGGAGGGTTGGATTAATTAGGGGAATGGTAGTGAAGGAAAATTTGAGTGGGTGCGTTTGATGGCTTCTAGTAACCAGATCAATGGAAACAGCGGGAATTCGGTGTGTATGGTAAAGTAGTTATTTACGGGTAACGTAGCGTAGAGTTCTTCTTTATCCAGGCTGATGTGCTGTGGTGGCGGTAGGTGTCAGGACGGTACACACTGGCCCCTGAAGAATCTCGCCACCGGTGCGGCGTTGGTTGCTGTAGCGGTCTACTGATCTGCTATGTTTTCCTGATCCTTTTCTGAAGATCGACCCTGATGTTAGCCTGTCGCCGCGGGTTGTCTGACGGCCGGATATACCTTCTAGTTGGGGCTGCTGTCCTGATACAGCCCCGAGGTTTGACGTTCAGGCGTGCGGGCTCTCTCACTTGCTAGGGATTTTAGTCCTTGCTGGTACCTTATCAGCCCTTTCGGACTGAGTTATATTTATTGTTGTTTGATTTTTTATTTTTATTAATTTTTTTTTGTTTATGTGTGTACACCCGGGCAAGTTTGCACACTCGCCTCGTGCGCGTCTTTTTTTGTGTTTTTTTTTGTGTATTTGAGTGTGTGTGTGCGGGTAGGGTTATTTTTACGTTTTGTAGTACATTTTTTTTTGCATTGGCTGTAAAACATTGCAAAACATTATGCCTCGGACCTTATTTTGGCTTCCGGCGGGCCTCCACATTCCTCGCAGCGCATGTCGTGCAGCTGCTGCTGATGTCGTTTGTTGATGCATTCAAATGCATCAACAAAGATATCTCGCCCCCTGTTCCTCATGAACAGGAGGGCGCACAACTCGCATCCGTGCCATACTGACAGGTTCCTGCCGCATTGCTCGCAATTCCCGTAGACTGCGGAGTCGGCGAACCCTAGACCTCCGTATGTTTTGGCCTCTAATAGCTATCTGTGGGTGAGTCCCCGGCGTGGTCTTTCCGCCTCCCAGTCCAGGTATCTCTTCGGCTGGCTTGCCGGTATACTCCTGGCTTTTCTCCTCTCTGGATTGCCGTCCTCTTGGCGGCGGCACAGATGAGCGCGTTTACCAAATCACTGGTGTGGTCGTTGTTGACGGTTGCTTCCATCCTGCAGTCGGTTACTTTTTCTTTCGGTGTGTTGAGACAGTAGTGTGGGATACTTATTTCGGTTATGGAGTGGGGGATATACGTTCCGGGAGAAGACGGTTAGGTGGGTATTTGTTCGAGAGGATTTTCCGCTTTTGTAACGCCGTGCGTTATTTACAGAGTTTGCGTAATATTTTCGCCCTTAGTGTTTGATACGCTGTTTATTATCCCTTTATTTTCCTTATATAGGGACGCCAGTAAAATCTAACTTAATGCTATTATCTAAGGGTGACATGGGTATATAGGTGTTTTTTAAGTTTGCTACCGGTTTTCTATACTTACATGCCCGTACAATTACTACGGTAACGACTGTTGATCAAACGATGATGATTGTTACGGTGATTGTCAGAAATATTAATAATCGCAGTTCATTTTCGCGCGAGTTGACTGTAAGCGTCGAATGATTTTATTTGTAGTATCGTCCGTGAGTAGACATGTTATATCGCATTCGGTCGTTAGCTAATAAGGAATCTATTTTATAGACCGTTAGTTGTAACGTTGGCATTATAGGGAATTCGCTTATGATTGCCAATTCGGCTCTCTTGTAAATTCGGTTTTTAGCCGCGATGCTACATCTGGGGGGTAGTTCAATTACTCCCGGCCCGTCGAATGGCATTTTCTTGGTATCGTTATCACATTTGACTATGACCTCACGGTTATCCATGGCCGAAATTAGCCACGTGTAAGGATCTGTTGTCGGTATTATAAAGGTGTCTGATTCTGAGCTTAATTCTATGTTACAGTCCTGTAGAGCTTGCACGCTTGGCTCGGTAAATAATAAGTATTCGCATGATTTCTCGTCCGTGAACGCGAACTTGTTTTTACAAAGGTAGTTGTTCTTAAACTCCTTACAGTTTTTTAGCGCGGTTTGATTTACAAAGAAGTGAATACCTGTTTTGTCGTTTGCGGCTATATAATCGTGATAAGATTTTATAAAGGCGGCTATGTTGTCCTCTAACTTTGATATTTGAAAGGCGGGAAATTCGATTATTTTGTATACTCTATACTAGTTTTGATAGACTAGTGGTACAATTATTTCAATTATAATTTCCTCGTTAAACGTAATTACATTTATTTTCTAATTCCATCGGTAACTTCGCCTTTGATTTTTTACAAATGTCATTCAGTACTTGTTTTATTAATCGAGTTTCTAGAAAGAATTTTCGGTGGTTCAGAATGTCAATGATTTGACGATGTATAGAATTTATTCCTACCAGCATATTCCTTACTATCGTTGAGGCTGTCTTTGTAGCATTGAATCGGTTTGCTTTAATCGTTTCATTAAAATCTGTTACCATAATCATTATTTTTTGCAATTCGTAATATTGATCGGTAAGTTTACTAATCGAACCTGTCAACTCGTTTTGCATGAAATAAGTATTTTGATCTTGCCCGATTAACATTTTATTGTTCGTCTGACGCATGCGTTTTAGTATAGTTGTTACTCTACCTATGTTAGTGTGTACGTAGCTGTCAGTGTTTGCAAATTCCTTTCTGTCATAGTTATATGAGTTCGATTCGTAGGTATTTATTATACGTGTCATTAGTTTAGCTAGAGAATCCGTTTCTTTTAATTGTTCTAATATTAAATAGTTTGTTCTTACAGTACGTATGTCGGGGCTTCCAATGCGTTGCATGGCGCTGTTGATTATGTTGGCTGCTTCAGCTGTTAATTGCTTAACTTTATTGAGGTCCTCGAATTGTATTGACGTCACCAGCCTCCATTTGCTTCGGGAAATATTGATATTTTTAATGCGACTGTACGCTATAGCTGGGTTCGCTGCCACTGGCTTGAACTGCACTTCCTGCTGGCTGTTTGTAAACTTGATTGCGATGCAGATAATGCGTAGGGCTAGTTCGTTGGCCATTGTACCTTTAATAATTTTATTTTGTGCTTATAATTTATATTTATTCTACTTATAGCTAACAGTTACGGATAATTCGTGCGCTTTGTGCGACTACATTGGATATGTGTTCCCCTTCCCCCCTTCATTGTGCGTGCTTAGTACTTCTACGATAACTGATTTACTGTGCGCTTCACGTGTCTGTCCAGTTCTTGTGTGCATATGAACTCTGCGTCTAGTATTTCTTGTACTTTATCTATTTCTTCTTTCGGCATTTCTACCGCAATTATCTCTATCAATTCTTGTATTTCTTTGTCTTCTGCTTGCGTTTCTCTCAGTCTGATTTCTTCCTCTCTTTTCTCTCGTTTGCGCTTAATGATGTGGTTTTTTGTTTCTGCTATTATTGTTGTCGGTATTTTAATTCAGGCTGGGCATACTGGACTGTTGCTCCGTCCACACTTGCGTTATCTGCGTGGTGTAAAACTGTATGGTTCTCTTGCAAATGTTGCATTCTATATGGTTTGTTAGTTCGGCGGTTGGTCGACTTGTTCTTGTTATGATCGTTGCGTATAGGTTGCGTATTATTGATTTGGGGCATATTGCGAAACAATCGGGGCATACCTTTGATGTCCCACATTCATAATGTATGCGCTCTGTATTGCGAATTATCTCCATATTTTGTTTTACTCCGAGATATGTGCCACATCTGCCTCTAGTAATGGTTCTTTGATTTTTGTGTATAACTGAATGCAAGTGATGCAGTTTTGGCTTTCATTACTGAGCATAATGTGGTTTTGCATATTTGGCAGCATGTCGATATTTTAACGTTTGGTTGAATCAATACGTATAGGTGTCTTTCTCGCGAGATTAGTCGTAGAAGGTCTGTGACTTTTGTTTCATAGCAGTTTTCGCAATAGATTAATATGTTGTATTCGTCTACGTAAATAATCTTGTGCGCTCGAGTGTGTGAGTGGCACTTCCTGTTTGCTAAGCGTAAACTAGCAAGTTCCTTGAGGCTAGCTGTGATTTCCATATATGCTAAAAGGAGATCTATCGTTAGTTCGTGCGATTTTCTTGGGTGTCTTATGCTATATTAGTTATCTGTACAAAATACGTGTAAAATGTGCATATTACATATAGACTCGCGGCATGGGTACTATAGATCGCCGTTTTAGATTTTTTATATCTAGTAGGTGCACACGTGTATATTTTCCGCGTGTCGTCGCGCGTGGTACAAGTCTTTATAGATTTCTGGTTTGCAAATGTATCTTTTAATTTCTGGTCTTAACCCGTGAATGTACGTGTAGATGGCTAATCTTTCTCTATGTGCCGCGTCCATTGTCATTTCGGAGAATTCTATCTCAGCTAATTTTCGTGCATTGTTGAATTGTTGCAACAGTGTGTAAATTCTTTCGCTGTATTGAAATATAGTTTCTTCGCCCCTTTGTGCGGCCCAGGTGAGTTTCTTTTTGAGTTTGATGAGGTCATTGAACAGGTTTCGTTTCTGCTGGGCATTCATTGCTGTTTGTTTTTATACCTCTGCTCGTAGGCGTTTTTTGCGCCGTGGGAGATACGGTAATCTTGGTTCCTCTAGTACGGGGTATATCCTATTTTCGATTACTTGCGATGCGTTATTTCCGTTTGATTGCCCGAGATATTGGCATTGTATCATGTAGTTCTGCTTTCCTTCCGTCGGCGTGTTATTGGGTGCATGCGGTGGGGAGCACAGTGGTGCGTTTGGATTGGTCGCTCCTCCCCTTTCTTGTCCTTGTCTTCCGATGTGTGAGCCAGGTGCAATAGTAGATGCGTGAGCGAGTTCCACAAGGCGCCTAGAATGTGTATAGAAAATCCGTATATGCTGTGTAATGCGTAACCATGTATTACTGTATCTAGTATAAATTTAATTAGTCTAAATATCAATAGTATTTTTAGGCATGCTGCGCTGGCTGATCCGAAAGTTATAAATTTTATCCATATGCGATTGCATGTTAAGTTAGCGATTTTTTCTAGGGTTCCTTCGTCCATTACACGCGTGATGCATATTTCGCTGCCCATTTTGCCTTTTCCCGCGAATCCCATTGCTAATTGATTTAGCACTGCCAACGAAGATAGACTCTTACATAGAAGCGCAGAGCTATACGGACGGCTGAGGCAACTTTCGGTACCCTGAGAATCAAGATTTGCTATAGTGCAAGCACCCCGAACCCCGAGCTCTCGCTTAGTGCGGTGAAAGACTCTGTAGGTAACTGCTACTCTCGTGTACGGCCGGTACATGCTGAGAAGGTAAATGACCAATTATCGACTGGTCTCGCATATCACGGCTACCACAGCGGGCTAGCATAGCGGAATCAGTCGCGGACCCGAAAACGAAAAATACTACTTAAGCCAACCAAAAAACCATTAATAAATATTCCAATAGACAACCAAACTCTAAAAACAATAAATCAAACCCAACCCTAAGCCCCAAATGCGGCCGATGATCATATGTAAGTTTTGATCATTTCCCAATAACAGCAGTGGTGGTCGTGATTACTAAAGCGCGTGCTTGTCAAGCTGCGTGCTTCTCGTTTTGTCATGGTTCAAATCCCCAATACGAATTTTTTTTTTTGCATATCACGTGTATAAAATTATAATAACATTTTCACGCACACGAAAATATGCAATTTAAATTATAATTTTATTGATTTTGATAAATGTTTATTACAATTATTTAAGATTATTTAGTTTTTAAAAATGTAAATATTTTATATATATTATTTTTATTTCTTCTTCTTGTATCACATTTAATGATAACATAAAATTATCCTGACATTCTATAGTTTTATTTAAATATTATGACTTATTGATACAGAATGATAAACACTAGATAACATTATAATTTTTATCTTTGCTTCGATAATAATAACATAATATAATTTAAACATTATTATTTAGTTTATTATTGATTTCATTTATTTAAATAAATAAAACATTTATTTAATGATTATAGGTACTTTTAAAAAATGTTGCAATTTCGTAGATCATAATTTGTACAACTATAAATAAAATATTTTTATATTCACTAAATTAATGTTACACAATATTGTGAACAATTTTCCACACCACCGCAGAGGTATTGTTCGAGGCGCGTTAGACATTTTTTATTTTATTTATAAATCACTATATAAAAATGGAATATGGAAATAATTCTAATAAATTTCATAAATTTGAAAATAATGATTTAATAATTTTTTTATGTAGTGATTTTAAATAAAACCGTGGAGCCTTCGTCATTAGCCCTATTTAACCACGGGATGCCCTACCTAGGAAATAATCTGAAAATGAAGCATATTTAGAACAACAATATATAAATAATTATGATATTAACAATATGTACAACGACAAGATTACAATATTTAAAACAACAAAGTTATAAGAAAATTACGAAAAGTATAATAAAATATGCGTAATCATGAAAACAAAATTATATAATATTTTCGCGTTTAACTATCGAGTTTAAGTAATTTTTTATTTGGCTTTGGTGTACTGGCGGAAGCGGATCGCTTATTAACTTTCCGGTCTCTAAAATCTTTAGTTTCCTATTTAAGGTTGTTAAAAATATGTGTTTTCAAAAATAATTTAATTAGAAAATATCGATGTTGCAAGCACGAATCGTTAGAAAAAAAATCTTTATAATTTTCAAGCAGATGCTTTTTTATTAATTCAAACAATAATTCAGAAATATTGTAATTATACGAATAAAATACGTAATAATTAACCGAATAAAAAGTGACTGTTGGAACCTTTAAACTTCCATATGGAAGACCTTTTAAAGATGGAAAAGCTTTCCAAAGTAAAAGTAATTCCGATGATGCGTCAAGCTCTTTTTCATTATTGATTAAATCAGCGCGATAGTTATCACAATTAAATTTATTTAAACATTTAAATGCGAGATAATCAGCAATGTACTTTTTAGAACAATTTAAAAGAGATGGCTCGACTACTTTAGAATCTTCAATATTATTTTCAAAATGCTGATCATCATTAATTAATAATTCGGTATCATTATTAATAAACCATTCGTCGATTCTTTTACTTATCGCGGAGTTTTTAAGCTCATTTTTTTCTTTAATCGCATCCTCGACAATGCATTTATCAAAATTAGAAATTAATAAACGAGCTTCGTCCGGTTTACAGTTTGTTCCGACGGGAGGTACAAGCAAAGTAATCATTAACGCGTACTGGAAATTTCTACGGAATTGCATTACAGTTGGATTATCATTATGTCCCGATCGCGATCTCATGGAACCAAAAAAAATTTCGATTTCATCTTGATTTAATCTACATGTCAATAAATAAGGTTTACTTTCAACTATTAACTGATTCCATAATTCTAAAATGTCATTTATTGTTAAAATCAAACTATCAAAATAATCCAGATTTTCACCGCTATTTTCCATTCATCGAGCCACGGTACCGCGTCGCGTAAGCATTTTTCAATTTGAGGATTTTTATTCGACAATCCGCGTTTTAAAGGATTACTATCTTTGGAGCTACGTGTATTAAGGCAATCGAAAATGTCATTTAATCTTTTACAAAAGTTACCCGTCGCGATTGTTGTTGGATGTTTTAAATGTCCCGAAGTAGCTCCTGTCATTAAAGCCGCGTAAACGGAATTACTAAAAACCTGTGTAGCCAAACTCACATTCTTTTTTTCGAAATTATTCGGATTAACGTGTCTATGAGTTAATTTGGGCGCGGCTTTGCAAACTTTAGAACGCTCGACTTCTTGTGGAATGCTCCATTCCAGATTATTACGAATGCATTTAAAAATGTGAGGGCCATCGAATCCGAACGTTACTTTACGATTTTTAAACTCTAAGTATGGGCGATCTTTATTAATACCTAACAATGACATGGCTTTTTGATTAGGAGCGCCTTGATCGCAAACCATGTGCCGAATTTTAAAACCTATTTCTTCGGCTAATTGCAAAAGGTCCACGATAATAGTTTTTAAATTATTGTCCGGCAGTGGACCGCACGTAAAGAAAAACATGAAAGGTTGCTTCCAGTCATGTGATAATCCGATTATCATAAAAACTAGTACCGATGTCGCGAATCGCGATTCGCGATCCCCGTAACTGCCTAAATCGTGATAACCTTCGATGTAATCTTCTTTCAAATTAAAATCTAGCCGGGTCTAATACTCATTTCGTCCCACATTAAAACTGCGTCTTTTTCAAAATCTGTTTTACTCTGTAATTTAATTTTTAATTGCTCAAAAAGTAGATCATTTTTATCCGGTTTTAAATTTATAAAATTAACCCATTTTCTAATTAATGAAACTGAGGGTAAAGCTAAATGTTTATTTTCCCTTAAAAATTCATAAGCTTTTGGAGATTTGTAGTAGAGACCCAAAGCAAATTGCTTCTCAGGCTCTTCCCATTTCTTTTTTTTGTCATGATTAATTTGCATCGCGAAAAAAAACTAATATCGTAATTTAAATATTTCGCAGCTTCGTTAATTAAATTTTGTTTCGAAAGATTACCAAAAGGATGATCACGTTGGCGCTTTTCAAGTCAAGCTACTTTTTGTTTTAAAGTTTTAACTTGTCGAAGCAGTTCCGCATTTCTTATTTCCAATTTTTTCACATAGTTTAAAACCGAAGGTGGATACCTTTCAGTTGTATCTTCCGATTGCTTTTTTGAACTATTTAACGTCGAGTTTACATTTTTCTCTTTTACGAAGGCAACGTTCGCGACCGAAACATCATCGTTATTACTG
Source organism: Muscidifurax raptorellus (assembly GCA_020010945.3). NCBI lineage: Eukaryota > Metazoa > Arthropoda > Insecta > Hymenoptera > Pteromalidae > Muscidifurax > Muscidifurax raptorellus. The sequence continues at coordinate 92,296 of JAHUUD020000079.1, forward strand.
TGCTCTGGATTAAGCTCTACATGTAACTCGTTTAAAATATTATCATTAGCAAGAGTCGACTTACTTTTAATGTTGAATTATTTGCCGAATTGTCATTACTTAAACTTGATGAAGGAACCGTATTTGGTTTAAGTAACCTTCTCGTTGCCGTGTAATTAAAATCCGACTGTAAAAAATGAAGACTGCATACCCATTTATCTTCTAACTTTTTGCGACCCACGATATTCTCTGCTAACTTACTCAGGTCTTCATTTTCAATAACATCCAGCCATTTTTTTAAGCTAACAGACAAAAATATTCATAGTATTGTTAATAAAAAAAAGTTATAAAATATTTATATAATGATATTATAAAGGGAAATAATATAATTGTATATACCACATTAATATTTGAAAAGTTTATTATAAGTCTTATTATTTATACAATACTTTTAGAGATAACCCGGGGAATAATAAATTGTCTTAATTTACTGAAGAAACGTTCAAACGTACACGTAACTTGAAAAGTATTAATAGGATAAAAAATCAGAACAAAAGCGGGTTAGAAAATGAAAATCATCTAATTGTGTATTAGCCAGATACGCTTGTTTCGCTCATAGATATACGTATTTTTTTAACTAAATACGTTGTTGCAAGTAATAAGACCAGCAAAAAATGATATAAATTTTAATTTTTTTTGACGTCTTTGCACCCGTAATTATCACCCTTAAAATAAGGGATGATTACAAAGTAATCATCAAATTCTTGTTCAGCGACCCCGAAAACCCTATATTAGAAAAAATATAAATTTTAATTTTTCACCCTTGCATCCTTCATTATCACCCTTAAAATAAGGGATGATTAAAAAATAAACCTTAAATTTGTGTTCAGCAATCCCCAAAAAACCGGGAAAAAATTATATAAATTTTAATCTTTTGATGTTTTAAATATATAAATGTACGTACGTACGTACGCTGTTATATATATATATATAATTTTACTAAAACGCATTTGCGCTACGCGGACAATATCTCTATCACACATCGCGTAATTAGCCATGCATCGGAACAACGAGGTGCAACATTCCGCGAGGCGTTGACGGCGAGCCCCTGCCAAAAAATAGATACTTAATACGCGTAATCTAATGTACGTTGTGCATTGCCATACACCCCCCGCCCACAGGCCATTGTTTACGAATTCACATGTACGCCAAGGAATTAACCTTTTTACAAAACTAAAAATGAACTTACATGAATGGATTTTTTATAGGAAACTGATGAAAGGTTAAGGCTTTGTCTTTAATCTTCGTACTCTTACAATTCCCAAAAGCACAAACGTTTTTCTTTAGCATCTTGACGCGATTCGCGACACGATTCACGGCGAAAAATGCGATTGACGGCTAGATATAATTAGAAAAATCCGACAAAAAATATAAGAGACACGAAAAAATTAAACTTACAAACGCACGAGTAAGATCGCGACTCACGAGTAATGTTATTCGACAATTTCGGTGATTAAAATTAAAACAGCTAATATTCGCAAGAAAATATTGATGCTTGCTCTTACTTGTTGTAAGGCGGAACTGATAATTGGCGGTTAAAAACAATGCACGATCGTTAAGTCTATCACCGCGCCGATCCCCGCGCATAGGAAAGGCGCGACTCATAATTTTCGCGGTTATTTGAATAATTTGTAAATGACAGGCTTTTTTAAAATTTGATTATTTATATAATTACATTTAAACACGATATAATTTACTTAATTATGTGAGAATATGTTATGTAATTAAATAATATAAAAAGAGTTTTTGTTATAAACATTTTTTATTTTTTCATGACCTAAATTTACAACATAATGAAGTTCATTAACTTTATTAACATAAATAAACAAAAATTAAACTACATTGTTTCAACATTATATTAATATTTAACATTATTTTTAAATAAACGCTACGTATAACGGGTAAAATCTTAAATAATTGCATTAAACATTTATTAAAATCAATAAAATTATAATTTAAATTGCATATTTTCGTGTGTATGAAAATGTTATTATAATTTTGTACACGTGATATGCAAAAAAAAAAAATTTCGTATTGGGGATTTGAACCCCGATAAAACGATAAGCACGCAGCTTGACAAGCGCGCGCTTTAGTAATCACGACCACCGCTGGTGTTATTGGGAAATGATCAAAACTTACATATAATCATCGGCCCCATTTGGGGCTTAGGGTTGGATTTGATTTATTGTTTTTAGAGTTTGGTTGTCTATTGGAATATTTATTAATGGTTTTTTGGTTGGCTTAAGTAGTATTTTTCGTTTTCGAGTCCGCGACTGATTCCGCTATGCTAGCCCGCTGTGGTAGCCGTGATATGCGAGACCAGCCGATAATTGGTCATTTACCTTCTCAGCATGTACCGGCAGTACACAAGAGTAGCAGTTACCCATAGAGTCTTTCACCGCGCTAAGCGAGCGCTCGGGGTTCGGGGTGCTCGCACTATAGCAAATCTCGATTCTCGGGGTACCGAAAGTTGCCTCAGCCGTCCGCATAGCTCTGCGCTTCTATATAAGAGTCTATCTTCGTTGGCACTGCTGTACGCTCGTTGGGAAACATGATGAATGTTTTAAGCTTTTCTGTGTCGCCGTACGTGTATATACCGCTGTTAGCTATATCTGTTGGGTTCTTGCACTTTCACGTTTGTTTCGTCTGTGGTGTCAGTATTTGCGGTACATCTTGCGTTGTTATGCCAGGTAACGCCTTGTACCATTGGCTACCGAGTTGATACATTACTGGTATTATTGTGTCGCTTATTGTCCGTGTCCCGTATTCGCGCAGAATGTGTATGCGCGGGGATAGGAAAAGATCCTTATTGTCTCTTCTTACTGGCAGCTCTTGGAAGCATTCTGTAGTTTCGCGATTTCTTACTTCAACTGCTACGCATTTTAGGATGTACACTACTTCCCCGGCAAGTAGGCCGATATATTCTGGTCCTGACATTAACTGATACGCGAGTAGGTTTGGCGCTATTGTTGCTATACTGATTGCGTTGACTATGATTTTTCTTCCTAGTTTGCATTGTTGCAGTAGTAATCTTGATATAATTTCGTCATTTGGCCACTTATATGTCTCGCGGTATACACGAATTTCGAATTTACGTATGCGAGAAGATCAATGTTATTCACGTCTTTGCTCTTTGTTTCCTCGAATGTTTCTTTATCCAGGTCTTCTAGTATGAACAATTTAGGGTGTTCTGTTTTTATTAGTTGGAATCCGCATACATGTGTAGCTCCTAGGTCCTTAAATGCGAAGGATAGTTCTTCGGCTTCGAGTACGTAAAGTGGCCGCCGTTTGTTATCTCTTTCTGTGATCTTAGCTACCGGGCCGGTGTACAAGTTAGTATATTTGCTTGCCTGGAAGGCATGCAAGTGGTGCCGGAGCTGAGCTTAATTTTGTTGTTATTTAGATTCACTGGGTTGTAACGTTCTTCTAGGCGTATACTTACGTACCCGTGTGCTACTACATCGTAGTATTCTCCGTACGGATCCGCGTAATAACTGGTGTTTTCGCATTTTCCGTCGCTTTGTATTGTGCCAGCGAAGGTTATTGGGTGCGTCATAGTGTCGTATACCCTAAGGTTATTGATGATATCGTTCACGATGGTTATAGATTTGTGCACGTGCATTTTTAGGCATTCTTCGCGAGATACTTCTCTGAGGTAACTGACTTCGCTGTTTTTACAGTTCATTTGTGCGAGAACATGCCGCATTTTTCGACCGTTCTTTTGATTGTTATTTTGCAATAGAATACTCGCGTGGTCGTGAAGTCGTTGAGTTGTAGTAATGTTATTTGCGTTCTCGTTGTGTTAAGTATTGGGTCGGGTATGTCGCATTCGCCGATGACTACTAGAGAAAAGGTAGTGTAATTAGTAAATTTTTTAGTGCAGTTGTATCCTATTATTGCGTTGATCTTTATAATGTTGGCTGTTGTCAGTATTATCAGCAGAAGGCTTTTCATCTGTAATCAGTAACATGACGTTAAATTAGCATAATTTTATTTAATTACTAACATTGCGAGACGACACTTAAGCGGTTTTTTTTGCATTAATTATTCGTTACAATTTTAGGCGCCACCTTGTTACTCTTGAGCTAGGATCTTTGTGTGAGTTTCACCATACGAGTGGCCTGTGGTCGGAGATCGAATTTTCTTCCGTGTAAGTAGGGCCTGAATTGCGTAATGCTAAAGATGATGGCTAAGGCCTCTTTAGAAAACGTGCAGTAATTGACTTCGTTTGGTGTTAATCCTATTGATACGTATGCCATGGGCTTGTCTTGCCCGATTTCTCCTTGGCTTAAAACTCCTGCTATGGCATAGCCCGATGCGTCGGTGGTTACGTGGAATTTTTTGTCGAAGTCGGGGTGGATGAGTATTGGTGGTTCGCATAGCTTGTCTCTAAGAGTCTCGAATGCTTGTTGCGTATCTTCGTCCCATATAAATTCTTGGTTTTTTCTTAGTAGCTGATTGAGTGGCCTAGATATTTTTGCGAAGTTCGTTATGAATTTTCTATAATAATTTGCTAGTCCTAAAAATTATTGTACGTTTAAATAAATCTAAATAATTGAGTCCAGGAGTTCTGCGATCTATTTGTAGTGCTCGTCGAATTCGGTAGAAAAAAAACGCAGATGTCGTCGAAGAAAGCTATCACGTTTTTCATTCCGGCTATTATCATTGCGATGAGTGATAGGAATACTCCTGCGCTTGTCTTTAAGCCGAATAGTGACCGTTTGAATTGGAATAGACCTAAGTCGCATTGGAACGCGGTTTTATTAATATTTACCGTGTGAGCTGTACTCTTGATTGTTGAGTATTTCACCTATGTTGTAACAGCTAATTATTAATTAGGGTGTATTCTAATTCTTGCGGCTGTGTGATATTGGTGTTTTTTAGTAGATCCCGTAAATTATTAATTTTGTATATTACGTCTGGATTGAGTTGGTGATTAATTCTGTCATGTTTTGTTTTGTAACAGATGTGAGGGTGGTTCTGTTCTAATTGCCTTTATTGCTTGCTACCTGTCTCGAGTGTTGCGACGACGACGATCGCCGGTCCCGCATACAAAGATGCACAGTCTGCATCTTTGCGCGTGAGAACACTCGGGCAGCAACGTTTCCACCGTCGGAGATTCGTGGTAGCGCCACCCGAACCCGTCAACGGAGAACCTACGGCTCATCCGTGACACGCCCGGACCGCGCGAACCAACGTCCCGTTGTGTGGCGAAAAAAAACAGGCAGAATCCGTTGCGCCGACGAGTGCACGTATGTAGCTACATTTGTGTGTGTTTTGTCAATTTCTTATAATTTAACATTTATTTACTTATTTATTTTTTCTTTTTTTTCTTTTTTTTTTATTTAATCGGGATGCCAGAGGCCGGGGCCTTGAAAGATTGGATCTCTAAACCAAAGGTGTGTGTGTTCGTGAGTGCGGTGAGTTGTGCATGTTGTATATCCGGGTGTCCTACTTGACAGCCGCCGCTGTCTTACATCTAAACTCGAAACAGTTTTTACAATCTTTATTAACTATTGTTGTATTACAAAATACTGTAGGCATGATGCCCGTATAAAGTAGCTGCATTAACATTTGTATTATAGTGTAAAAGTATATTGATATGACACTTGTAAAAGCAGCTACACTTAAGTTTATATTATCATGAAAAAGGAAAATTATGTCGGTAAGCTGCTGTAAGAAGCAGTTACAATTTAATCTATATTGTGGTCCAAAATTATTTGGATATGGTGCTTGTAGAAGTATACAACTTAAGTCTACAAAAGTTATTTCTAATTACATGTATGATAAAAGTAAAATATTCTTAATGCTAATACGCGTTGTAACGTTGTTCCGTTATTACGCGGCTTGGCTTATTTAATGCGTAGAGAGAAAACAGGGATGATTGAACAATGAGCTGCTACTGATTATCCTCAGCGCGCCTTCTTTCCTGGGCAAATTTGCGCATTTGCTCAATCATTAGAATAGATTCTTGTTGTTTTACGAGGCGATCAATTGCTCCACCCGCGCGCCGTCGATAAATAATGCAGCTGATGGTGAATATGGCTGCCAAGAAAATGATCGCAGAGGTTAGAGACCAGCCGAAAATTGTAGTTGTGTTCCCTAAATTTTCAAGTTCGAAGACGGTAGCTTTCCTATGCGCGATTTCGCATGCCTTGTTGGCGATCTCATGCAAACCCGCTCCTGCTTTCAGGTTTTCTAATTTTATTCCGTGCAAATTTTTTACGCTATTAGCGATTCTGAGGCGATCGCATTTTTCAGCTCTGACTCGGCGATTTTGGAATCGTTCAAGAGTTTGGCGATTTTGGAAATGTTGAATTCTACAGTTTCAAATCTTGATCCGTTTAGGTGAGTTGTAAAAGCGCGAAAGTCCGTCAGGCGCGCGTTTGCGGTGTGTGCTGCGCAACGCGGGCGCAATTCTAGTATTCCCGCCCCACTAATTTTTGCAGTTGTCTGTTCGGCTCCGAGACATTGGATAAAAATGTCCTCCGGGGATTCGGGAGAAAATATCCACGAATTCGCCTTATGCAACCTCAGCCAAAATGTGTCCCTCAGCTGTCTAAACCTAATATCGCACGTTTCGGGATTAGGAACTTTTCTACCTGACGCGATTTTTACTTCGTACCCGGCGTCGCTTCTTATCTCCCGCACCGGTTCCGGATTAACTGCAATCATTAAGTCGCCAAGTTTTCGCAAATTGGCTACTTCTTCCGGTAGTAAGGGCATATACGAGCGATTCGACTCACTAACTGCGAAGTAATTGTGTTCAGGCCAGATATACACCGCTAGATTTGGGATATCAAAGACTTTTTGAATTGCTGGCAAGGGTGAAGCTTTGAAGAAATTGTATCTTTGAATATCAATTAAAGGAATCGCTATTTGGTAAACCAGAAACCCGTCTGATAATAGGACGGTTAACTTCGAAATTTTCATAATGGGGATGACCGAAAATCCCTCAGCTGGCATTGGGAATCTGGCGCTGGACACAGAGTTCGCGACCGTTATTGCTATTTTGCGGATTGTTTCCGGGGGAACGATGCGTGGATGCACCATTCCTTTTGCAGCAAACAAAATTGTATCTGTGAGCACTTCTGAATCGAGGCTGGACTAGATTAAAATGTCCCGCATTTCCAAAATTGCGGACTGGGCTCCAAGCTCTCTAATAATAGACGCGGTTTTGTCTTTTAAGATTTCTAAACTAGCTTCCAAGCCACTCACTCTCTCGCCTAAGTTAGATAATTCGCGCTCGACGATTTCCGTTTGGTCAGCCAATAGCACCGCTGTTTGTCGGGCGTCGTCAGCTATGACCTTCATCGCCGATTGAATCTCTAGTTTGCCATTCTCGTCCAACGTCCCGTAGAGGAACTTATGGATAGAGCCTACGAATGCAAGTACCGAACGGCGCTCGCGATGCGGTTTTTTGTCCGCTGCGTTGACGAGTAATAAGTCTAATACGCGTTCCGCCTGTCGCGTGACCGCGATCGCTTCTTCCGTTAGGTTAAGATCTTGGCACCTGGCACCGCATGCCTGCATTATGTTCGATGCCGCGTTGACTAGCGTCGTACTGGCTTCGAAATAAGGGCGAAGATCTGTTTTTTGAATTATCTCCCAATCGGTGCTGGAAGTCGCCATCGGGACGATCTTTTCTGTGATTAACCCCAGATTTTCCTTGAGGAGATATATCGGTTGGCCCCGGTTCCTCTCAGCACTTCTGTCACTCTCCGCTAAAGTGCGGGTAACACCCAGTCTGAAACACAAAACATTACTTGTTTTGGTGGACCGTTTGCTCTCTTTTTTTGTTTTGGACTGTAGCTTGGCTTGTTGGCACGCTTCCGGTGAAGTAGTCGATATTTACCTAAATATTTATTTATTATACGAGTTATAAAAATATATTTCAACTAGGTTTATTTAAGTCGAAAAATAGTGTTTTTTGTGTGGTGCCGCGTACGCCCGGTGCCGCGCAAAAAAAAACAGGAAAAAAAACGATTATTCCCTAGACTCTTCGTCCGGGCTGTCAAGATCGGCGGCAAGTTCGCTTGGCCGGTAGATCTTATCGATGTGCACTGTTTTTATCGCCTGGTCGTTTTTAATTACTACGTTTTTTACTGCACGATTGACCTTAATGATCTCGTATGGGCCTTGATACTCGTTGGCAAATTCACCTTTTTTGGGCTCTTTTAACAAGAAAACCAATTCGCCCTCTCGGAAGTGCTTTACATTTAACTTCCTATCGTAGTAGTGTTTCGAACGATACTTAGAATGCACCAGGTTCATTCCCGCAGTTGTTTGAAGTAATGCAAGGTTCGAGGTCAATTTAACTACTGTTACATTCACGAAAGCGTGAATGCGGAGAGGGGTTCTGGCGCGAGGCAAAACACTTGAGTTCGAGGTTGCAACGTGCTTTTTATTGCGGCGAGCAGGAGAGAGAGACGCGAGAGCAAGATGTTACTCTTTCCACAGATCGGTGGCTTCTCCCTCGTCGTTCGCAGCTCGCGAGTAGCCGCGCTCATCGGACCTGCCTTATCGCTAAACTGACAACGCAAGTCCGCGGCGGCGGTTAGGGATTCTCCGAATCCACGAGCCGGAGCCAACGTCTGTAAGCCGAGCATTGCAACGCTCGCACCGTCAGCACTGCACGTGCGATTCCCCATCGTGGGAACCGACGTGCGCCGACGTGCAGCACGTCACACGCCCAAAGCAGCGGTCAACACCGATTCCGGTGTTGTGAATTCGCAAATCCCGATTTTTTTTTTTTTTTTTCTTTTTTAGAAGATGCCCCGAAATGTGATTACAAATGTGTGTGTATGTGAGTAATGTTGTATGTGTGTGTGTTCCGCTTGAACACCGTGTTATACAATCAATGTTTGTGTGTGTGCTCTCTCTCTTTCTCCCTTACAAAAATTTACTTAATTGGCTAAATTACTTAATGTAGTTGCATATATGATGATATTAAGATAAAAATATGATTAATATTGATTGATATGAAGAATGATATTTTACATTTTGAGAAGGTTACATTAATCGATGTTGAGAAACGTTTGTGATAATACAGACCGTAATGGAGTAGATTATACTGATGATTATTGCAAGGAGTATACTAACCACGAAAGAGAATTGTTTTGATTGGTATAGTTAGGTGACGGCTACATATGAAATATTAAAAGATAATTATTTTGATTGACATAGTAATATATATTAGTTATATGAATGATCTTAAAAGAAAATTGTTTAAATTGCTATAGTAGTATATCAATTGTATCTAAAATTACAAACGAAAGTTATTTTAATTGATATACTCATGTCTCTAATATATACACTATCTGAAGAACAACTAAAGGACAAAGTGGATGATCTTGATGCCGTCATTGTTGACTGCCGCGGATGGGAGTCGTGCGTCCACCTTATCTTGAATGTTCACGAGTGAAGATTTTACGTGGCTGGTTCGATGGCTCTAAGCCATGCTTGCTGCGAGGCCGGTAGTTCCAGAATGCTTGCTGTGTGAGCATACTGTCTGGGTTGTAGGACAGGTGGCTGGTTCGAAGTTATGTTAGCCATGGGTTCATGGTGCGGGCGTGCGGAGTATTGCACGGCCTGTGACCGCTGCGTCTCAGCTGTAGAGTCGTTAGATGGACCTGAAATCTTTCTTAGACAGATTAGTAGACAGGACCCCCCGGGGACTACGAATTTCCAGGTTACCAAGGCGGCAATAATTATTCCGATTACCGAGTGAATACTTGTGTATGTATAACCCTTGAACGAGTCGATATCCTTATTGATGTCTCTATACTCTGATAATTTTTTTGCTCTATCTATAATCTCCTGAAAACTGGTGCCCGATTTGAGAGAATCTACATGCACACCGTGTAAATTTCTTGCCTTTTGCGAGAATTCAGATTGTATCACACGTTGTATCAAGCTAGAAAAATTCCGAACACTCTCATAGTTGGAAATTATCGAAGTTAAGTCTAGATTTTGCTGGAGAAAGGCAATTTCGGAAGAGTGCATCCGAAACTCTCGGGAAGCAGTTAGTCTCGCATTGTTCGTATGAGCAGTGCACCCGGGCTTGAGTCGCAAGATACCTGCCCCCTCTATTTCAACTACCTCGTGCGCCGATCTCGGGCATTGTATGAAAAGGGTTTCCGTACGCGCGGCAGAGAAAGCCCACGAATTGATTTCGTGTAGTCTGGTCCAGTATGTGTCTTGTAATTGAATGATTTTTATATTGCAATCAATTAAATTGAGCGTGTTGCGACGAGTTGTAAATTTGATCTCACACCCGGCATTGCTCCTAATTTCGCGAACCGGTTCGGTGTCTTTACATATTAAGAGACTGTTTAGACTTTTACATTTGTTCAACTTCTCGAATGGAAAGGGAATGTACGTATTATTACTCTCACTGATCGCGAAGTAGTGAAATTCCGGCCAGATGTAGGCAAAGGTTTGATTTGATAAAAAGCTATTCTGCTTGACTGGTAGAGCAGATGCTTTGTAAAGGTTGAACTTTTGCAAGTCGAGAAGAGGAATTGCAACGTGGTAAATCAGTTTGCTGTTTGCAAAGAATATCGTTATATCAGATATCTTCGCGATTTTTAAGGGAGATGTGTTTTCATCACCTGGGAAAGTTGCACTGCCGATGCTGTCCGCAACTATTTTGGCGGATTTATTGAAGAGAGTGGGGGGTACAAAGTGGGGATGCATTGCTCCTTGAGAAGCAAGCATTATTGCATCAGTGACAATTTCAGTATCGAGTTTGTACTGAGTGACCCCATTGTTTAGAAATTGAATAGCATTCAATATAGTGTTCGATTTAAAATACCAATCAGTGGACTGGGAAATGTTGTACAGGGCAGTATTCAGAACCTCTATTTTTTCATCTACCTTGGTGAATTTTGCTTCTACTAATTCTGTTTGTTCGGTCAGGAGTCTGGCCACTTCTTTAGTGTCGTTTGATGTGATTTGAACTAGGTTTCGTAGATCCGCTTCCGTATCCTCATCTAATGTTCCAAACAAGATTTTGCTGATCTGACCTATGAAAGGTAATACGGAGCGTTTGTCACGAGCATCTTTGGAGCCCTCCAGGCCCGATAAGAGTTGTATGATCCTATTCGCCTGACCGATAGAGTCATCTAGTTGCTTATGTGTTGCGTCTAATAAACTTTTGTGAGTACACGGGGAGGATAACTCATCGCAGTAATGAAACAATTTCTCCCATTGTCCAGCTAAGATGGCACCTGTGCCAAAGTAGGAGTCCAATTCAACTTTTTGAATGATTTTCCAGTCCGTGCTCGAGCTGGCCAGAGGAGAGATTAATTCCGAGATCATCCCAGGATTGTTGTTGAGTTGTGTTAGGGTGTCAGAGTTTCTAAATTCTTCACAAAGAACAAGTCTGAAAAAGAAACACAAAAAGGAAGTGCCTGTAAGCATCTAATTCTCATATGAAGAGAGTAAGAGTACAGGGAGTGTTATTTACACGAGGGTAGTCATTGTTGATTGGCGTGTGGGCCAAGCCCGAATTATATATAATTCTCGCGTCGGATATGTGCAGACTCCCAGGCATGAAGTCTCTTATATCGCGCACAGGAATTCCTTGGCCAGCAAGAAATTTATTCAAATTGAATTGCAGGTGTACACGTAGTGATCAAGTGAGTTACTTGTGACGTTGAGTCTACGTTATCTATAATTAATGTGATTTCACCACGAATTGATGTATATATATCTTTGGATTAAAAATTGTTGCAAGTGAATACCGAAGCTCGCATGGCGCGAGGTGTTGGGGATTGTCAAGGCGCGAAAACTAGAAAATATAGTGCAAAAATGGAGGTTCTCCTATGATGAGGTTAACTGTATTTGGTTTTTGAAATGTGTGTGGTGATCACTTCTTTCCACCCAACACTGAGTTCAGAAAGAGGTGGGAAGGTGGTTGCTTTTCGGGATGAGAAACGAGGGTCACCCCAAGTAGTATTGAGAAAGAGGGAGGAATGCTGTAATGGGAATGGGATGGTGCTGCGCCAGTGTAATGTGAAATTAGAATTTTCAGGTAAGCTAGGTTAAAGTTTTTTTTTTATTTTTTTTTTTTTTATTTAAAGAAAAATGTGCTGCAGTGTCGAGGCAATTAATGTGCACGCATTTTGGGAGTTTACGCCCAAAAGCAGCGGGCAAAGGAGACTAGGCGGGAAAGAATGGTGCAATGACATGCTATAGATGAGGAGGATCCCACATTGAATCCAAAAACACCACTGTGTTAAGACAAGCCGCAGAGTACTTCTCCTCCCGTGCCTGGAAGCATGCGCCCAAGAGCAGCGGGCAGAGGAGATAAGGTACGGAGATACAAGTGTACCGCACAGTGAGAGGTCACTCACTGTTGATCTGGGCTCGGAGTTATCCAGCACATCTAAGTTTGAAGTGGGTTCCTGTCTCTCTCTCTCTCGTCTCCAGATAGTTAATCCACGTGTTCTGATGTTCCCGCGGAGTTGCTATGAAACCCATTGTTGAAGAAGAGACCTGTGTGAGGTGGATCTTTCAAGAGGCCCGGTCTTTTGATCTTGTCAAGTATAGTGATTTTAACTACGTCCCCATTTTGTAATTTTACATTTTTAGTCGCGTTGTTTATTTCGATAATTTCATATGGGCCCTCATAATCTACTGCAAATTTGCCTACATGGGGTTCTTTCAGTAGATAAACCAATTCGCCCTCTCTGAAATCTTTAGTGTTTAATCGTCTGTCGTAATAATACTTTGATCTGTATTTAGCTTGAACTAAGTTTATGGCCGCGATGGTTTGCAATTGAGACAGGTTACCGATCAATTCATCTACATATTTGAGATAAGTCCTAGATGATTCGGCATCCCTGAGGGGGAAGCTGGACGGAGTGCGCGGTTTCTGTCCGAACACCAGTTCATGAGGTGTGAAATCTGATGCCTCGTGTTCCGTGCAGTTGTAGGCGTGTTGGCAAACGGCTACCCACCTGCCCCACTCATTTTTGTTGTCTATATATTTTTTTAAATATTCAGTAAGCGTATGGTGCATCCTTTCAATTCCACCATTAGATTGGGGGTGATATGCTGTTGAAAGGTATTTGTCGATCCTGAAGATTTTTGCAAACTCTTCCAATAGTCTGTTCTGGAAGTGAGTGCCTTGGTCCGTAACCAGAGCGGCAGGAGGTCCGAAGTAGCAGATTACTTTGTCCGTGAACGCCCTGGCTACCTCTTCTGCTGTCGCCCTCTTTACTGGGATAAGGATGCAGTACTTCGTGAGCCAGTCTTGTACAGTTAGGATATATTTAAATCCTCCTTCCGTTTCCTGTAGGGGTCCATAGAAGTCCATTGATAATTTCTGGAAGGGTCTTGACGGTGTATCCGTTATGTTTAATGGTAAGCGGGTTTTCACTCTAATAAGTTTATTAGTCTGGCATTGTGAGCAACCCATGACAAACTGACGTACATCGGGTCGCATATTGCGCCAGTAGTAGTCATTCGCTATCTTGCTGTAGGTTTTGTTTATGCCACGATGGCCTCCTAAGGGTGCCTCGTGATACTCTTTCAAGAGTTTGTACCTATGCTCTACCGGGGGTATGGGCAAGTTGTTGAGGTAGATAACCCCAACCGTCCTTACTCCCGCCAATATGGACTCAAACAATTCGATGAATGTTTGGTACTCATTGAGTGTAAGGAAAGCCAAATCTCTAATGATGGCAAAGGAGGATATGTTCTGATTTGTGATTTCTCTTTTTAGCCTCTTCAAGCATTTCCTCAAATCTGTCTTGAGGGGTCGCTCATGAATGTTGTTCTTTATGAACAATCCGAGCAGTTTCATATCCTTACACGTGGAGGTGTCGATGTCTCCCAACTTCCTTTGCTGACTACGGAGTGCTTCAGTGTTGATATATTGTCTCTCGACCATGGCCTCAAGAATTTCTGTATCAAAGAAGAAATCCGTGGTCATGAAGTATACGAGATTTTCCTTGTAGTGAAAGGGGTGCTCCTGAACTGATATTAATTTGATCAGCCCGGGGGTTTCTTCCCCTTCTGGTATGGCCCAAGGAGGCTTTTCTCTCGGAGGACGGGCCCTCATGACCAGGCAACGTTCCAAGGATGCAGTGTGTGCCTTGGCCCTGATGAGTGCACCTCGTATGCTCAGAGATGGCGTGCTTGGTGCGTCGGCATCAAGGTTCGCTACTGCGTTATCTGCCCCGGGTAACTGGGGTGTGTTGTTATCTGAAAGGTCCGATTGCTCATGCCTCTGTGCATTATCGATAGGAGGACTGTTGGGACTGATGTCACCTCTTGCTCCTGCCGGTATGGGTGTGAGCCCATTGTTGGTATAAATTTGCACAGTCAGTAACGGTGTGAAATGATTGCCTGTCAGATGTAAATGTATGTAATTAGAGGACGCATTAGCGGTGATACGCCAAAAGTCCAACTCCCCCTTGTCCTGGTAATAATGCACACAGATATTCTGGTTGAATTCTCTGGAGAAGACAAAAGCACAATCCGCGTCCCCGAATTCTGTGGGTGACAACAATATTTTCATCGTCTCCTCCGGGCATCCACAATCTTTAATCGCAGGTGAGCTTGCTAGCCGTGCTCTCAACTCCAGTGCCGAGAGGCTCAGTTCCATGCATTTGATAAGTGAGTAGAATAAACAGTTGCCAGGAGGATGAGAGGGGATATCTGTGTAGCGCTCGAGATTCAGGTCAGGATTGGCGCACTCAATGTTGTGGTCCATTATTCTGAACCTGTCCATGTGCGAATTTTCAGACGGGATCAGATTTGCCCTGTGATTCGCCCTTCTGTCCGCATTCCGAGGGACATAATCGAAATTATCGAAGTGTTCGATCGGTGATGTAGGGTTGTTGCGATCCGAGAGTAGGTCATCCGTTGCGGGATTCTCAATGAAGGCCGGTTCGTCAACTGGTGGTAAATTCTGGTCGTCTACAAAGCCCATTTCTACTACAGTTGTGTACTCGTTTTCGTCTCTACCAGCGAGTTCATTAGCAAGAAAATCGCTAACCGTAGTCAGACTGTGCGGCTGAGACGCATCATCTGACTGCTCACTGACCGACTTGTCGGACATTAGAAGAGACCTGCGATTGTTTTTGTCTCTTGCGCTTCTACTGTGAACAGAGGCGCGAGGAATATCAGGATCAACTGCTCTTTTGCTTTTAGTGCCGTGTTTGGAAGTCGAGGCTTCCCACACGTCGATGTGTACCCCATTTCTGCCTCTGATCTGCTGCTCAACTAAATTTACCCTTAGTCTGGCGCCAAATTTGCCCCCTATTGCGCCGATTATCGCTGCAGGAGAGATTTTATCGTGGCTGGCCAATATTTGTTGAGCTGGTAATTTTTGATTTGCAATATCCAACGGTGACTGGGAATTGCTGGATTTTCTAGCGATGACTGGAGGTGGACATGGAGGTACATGTGGAGGTGGCTGTGGCGAATGTGACCTCTGAGGTGATGGGTGAATGGGTTCCATCACAGGTTGGCCACTCACTAAGACATCCCGACTCCTATGATCCAGCTGTGGCGGTGCAATCACATTGGGAGTGACAGTGATAATTTCTAGAGGTGGAATGCCAGCTATCGGATGTCCTTGCTTCTCTGGAGTTGTGGGGAATACGGCAGGGATCCTATTCACCGTGTTAAGTTTTAGAGAGTTGGGTTTCCCACTTGTTCTCCTATCCAGTCCGGACAAGGATACAGAGCACTTCCCTGGCTGCGTAGTTTTCCTGGACTTTTGAGTTTTGTCAGCTTTCTTGTGTATTTTCGCCGCGGGTTCACCCAGGGAGTCACCCGATGGCACAGGGGCTTGGTGCACGCCTGAAGAGCTCGGAATGGGCTTGGTCCGAGTTCTCTTGCGCTTCTTTCTGGTGCTGAGCCACGGATCTCTTGTGATGTCCGCATTGAAATTTATGTCCAGCTGAGGTACTTTGCCGTCAGTGGTTGCCGCTTTCTTTTCCTCCAAATCCTTCACCATCTTGCTATATAGAATGGATTCTTTGAGTACAACTTTGATGCGCGATCGTTCTTTTGGGCTCAATTGAAATTCGTCTTTGCGCACTTTGGCCAAATGGACGTTGGTGAGGATACAAGCGAAGTGAATGTGGTCTTTGTAATTTAGGAAATATTCATATTTGGAATTTTCTTTCAATGAAAGCCACCTTATAGGAATATCCCTCTCATCTGACCGGATATTGACCAAGGCCTTACATAGATAGAAACTGTTGCAGGGGTTTCTAACAGCTATAAACTCCCCTTTCTTGTAGGCTATAGATTTATCATCTGAGGTATCAAGATTTGTTGACTCAGACTCAGAGTCATGATGGTTGTTTCTGACACCCTTCTTAGCTTGTTTCCGTTTTACTACATGAGCTTTGAACATGCGTGCCGGTGGCCACATTTCGTTGATGTTACTATCCTCCTTTTCTTGCTTGTCCGCCAGCGCATATAACTGTGCACGGGGGAGTTCAGGATTATCTTCCCCTTCATCAATAACCGGGTTTCGCGATAAAGCATCTGCATTAGTATTGTGCTTTCCGCGTTTGTAAATGATGTCAAAATCATATCCCCTGAGCGCAGCCTTCAGTCTGTTAAACCTTGGTGGTATGAAAGTGTTTTAATGGCTCATGGTCAGTGACCACTGTAAAGGGTTTACCGTAGATATAGTGCCAGAATTGCTCTTTGGCAAATACTACAGCTAGTAGTTCTTTGTCATAGGTCGGGTAGCGAAGTTCACTGCCCTTGAGAGGTCTCGAGGCATACGCGCACGGTCTGTCCTGCCCTAATTTCCCTTGGCTGAGCACTGCACCCAGACTATAATCGGAGGCATCCGTTGTTATTATGAACGGTTCGTCTAAGTTCGGATTCGCCAATACTGGTTCCGAGCACAGAATATCCTTCATTTTGTCGAAAGCAGTTTGGTGTTCTTCTCTCCAATGGAACTTCACTCCTTTGTGTAAAAGTCGCGTGAGAGGTACGGCGATCTCCGCAGCGTTAGGAATGTACATTTTATAGTAATTCCATAATCCCAGAAGTTGCCTAACCTTTTTGGTGGTGGTTGGAGTGGGATACTCTCTTACGGCTTTAAGCTTGCTCGGGTCAACACGTATGTTGCCTCCTCCAACAATGTGACCCAGAACCTTGGCTTCTCGCTTTAGGAATTGACATTTCTTGGGCTCTACAGTTAAATTTGCATCAATGAGTCGTTGCATGACTCTCCTGAATCTGGTCTCGTGCTCTTGGAGATTACTTCCAAAGATCATCAGATCGTCCAGATATATGGCTACTTCCTGAGATTGCAGACCTGCCATCGCCAGGGACATGGCTCTCGAGAAGGTATTTGTTGCCTCTTTAAGTCCCATAGCCATACGTGTATATTCAAAATGCTGGCAGCCATTCGGACCCACCGGAGTGCTGAATGCCGTATATTTTGCTGAGTCTGGATGAATCGGAATCTGATGGAAACCTTGTTTCAGATCCATGACTGTTATGATCTGTGCACTGGCAAGCTGTTGTAGAATATCGCTGGTGAACGGAATTGGCCACGCACTGCCTTCCGTTTCTTTATTGATATCACTGAAATCCGTAACCAATCTCCACCTTTGCTCCCCATCGGGCCCCGGGCTTTTAGGAACAATCCAGAGATTGCTACTAAAGTCCGAGTTGGATGGAACAATTACGCCTTGTTTATATAGCTTATCTACTTCCTTTAAGATGTTCTCGCGAATGACTCTCGCATAGCGATGTCTTTTGGAGCGAATTGGTTTATCCGTTTTTAATTTAATTATATGTTGTATAATGTTAGTCGCGGGTAAAGGTTCCCCATCTCGACCAAAAGCCCCAGAAAAGTCCGAAATCAAATCTCGTACATGTTCTATTTCCGCCGCGTTACAACTGCTAGTGTCGATTAATTTCATAATTTTATCAACCCTCTCCTTCAACAAATGTGGGTTTTCTAGCATGTGCCTATTGCGCACCGCCACATCAATTGGCGTATTCACCTTGTCGTCCGAGAATAAATTCAAAATGTTGACTCTGCTCGTGACACTATTGACATCGTCCTCATCGAGGTCTGCGTCACCAGTAGGTGCAACCGTGTGGCAAGGTATTAGGTTCACCTGGGGTACCGGTATCGTAACCGGAGCTGTCCCTGTGTTCAGGATCTCCGCATATACATGCCCATCATTGTTTTTACCCAAAAAGTTACCAAACAGTAAGTCTGGCCCTAAGTTTTGTAAGGGTACCCAGCCTATCTTCTCATTGACATTGCTGACTTCTGCAAAGATTATCTGTCGTGTTCTACCTTTTATATGAAAAGATTCCTCATGTTTAAAGGGAATAAATGTGTTGTTGCATAATTCTAAACGCTTCTGCGCGGCATCAATTCGTGCCTTATGAGCGTCAATAAAGTCCCAACCGATCAGGCCCTCTACTTTGATGGGGAAGCTGTCGGGGACTATGTGCAACGTACAACCTACACCATTATCGGCCTTCACACATACCTTCCCTAGGGTGAAACATGTTCCTGGAACAACGCCTTTAACTGCTAGAACAATAGATCTATCAATTTCTGTGAAACGCTCATCTATGATGCTTTCTTTAATTACCGAAATGTCTGAGCCTGTGTCAATGAAAAAGTCAGCCTGATTGTTTGCCAGACTATAACTCTTTAAAGTTATGATGGGAGGTGAACGTCCTACTTTCGCCAACTTGATGTTGACTTCTTTGATGTTGTGGATTTTGGCATCTACTCTATTTAGACCAGGCTGCTCGTCCTCTGAGGATCGAGTCGAGCAGTCTACGAGTTTAAAGGATTATTGTTGGGGTTATTTCTGGGTCCGGAACTCGCGTTGTCGCTGTCACCACGCACATCTCGATTTCTGTCAAAGAAGTTTTGTACTTCCCTGACGTGTTGGTACCTTTCATTGTTGTCCTGTCTATTTTCATTTAAATATCCCATATTGTCCCAGTTACGGTTGATTCGCCCGTAGCCGTCGTCGTTGTTAGATCTGCCACGGGTGTTGCCGTAGCCTCTGCGGATATTGTTACTGTTGTAATTGCCACTATATCCACGGTGACTACTATTTCCCCTATCGTAATTTCCCCGATTGTAGTGATTACCGTCATAATTGTAGTCTTGGTTCCTACGGTTATCCCCCTGATTGTTGTAACCATGTTGAGGGTTACCACGATTGTTGCTAAAGTTCCCCCTGTTCCTGTTGTCAGTGCCGTTGTTGTTATTATTGGAGTAATAGCGAGGAGTATTCCCGGCTCCTCGGTTATCAAAACTGCCCTGATTATTGCTGGAATTTCTATTGTTTTGGCTATTATTACTGTTGCTGCCCTCTGAATTCTGCACCATTTGAGCATTGACGCGTCTGGCACTGATGTCATTTTCCAGTTTGTAACAGTCTTTGAAAATGTGACCTGCTCTTTCACAATAATGACAGTACGGTCTGATTACCTTCTTCTTGGTACAATCCTCAGCAATATGATCTGTGCTGTTGCAGCTTTTACACTTTGCTTCCTGGATCTCTGGTGATGTACCGATGGCTTTGGTGGCCTCAGGCACTTGTTTGTTCGCAGCGAGTTGAGTGTCCAAATAATTCACCTGTGCGTACGGTGGTTGACGTATCATCTGGTGAAGTGATAGTCTAGCGCTTTGTTTGCATTCAAATTCAATAGCCAGACGTATGGCATTATTGAGTGTGTTTGGCCTCTCGCTCCTGACTTGGTGATTGAGCGGGTCACATAAGCCAAACATAAAGTGCTGAAGAGCATCATTTTGCGCTCCTCTCTTCCTGCACTCACGGTCTGCAGATTCCATGTCGGGTGCTGACTCATAAATTGTCAGCAACCTATTGAGCAACTTTTGTACACGTAGACCATAGTCACCTGCCTGTTCATATGCTCGCTGCGTGATAAGTTTGAGCTGGCACAAAATGTCATCAGCCAGACCAATATTGCTGTACTGGAGAATTATGTCGCTCAAAAATTTCTCGATTGACGTGTATTGCAAGATGCTAGCTGAGAATCCATCAGCAGCTCGACCAGTTAGCTTGTTAGCTATAGCTAACAACGCATATTGTTCAGCTTGCGAACCATATGTGCTGATAATACGTCTAATTGCCGAACAGAAGAGATTTAAACGTTCTGGGTTTCCATCGAATGTGGGAATGAGATTCAAAGCCTGTGACAGTGACAAGTTCGACCGCTTGTGCATGTCATACTCCATTTGATTGAGGAATCTGTACGAAGTGTTAGGTGTGTCCAGCGATGGGTTAGAGTATATTTTGGAGTTGTTGTGTTGGCAAGACCCGATACTATGATCCACGCTAGTGTTGTACCCGAGTGCGCGAGGATCGGGTGCGCTGTTCACGTTTTCCGGTGAGTTTTCCGGAGTATAGAATATCAGCGGAGCTTGTCGCGTGTCCCATGACACTCTTGCGTTCGAAGGTGGTCTTGAGGTGTTGTTAGTTGTCTGGAAGTTCTTGTTTGCATAGTACGCTGCCGATACTCCAGATGTGCCTGTTTCTCTTATTGGTTCCTGAATTTCAAAATTCTTATTATGTACCGGCTGCAATCTGTCGTCATTGCTGTTGAGGAATGCTTGAGAGCTATGGTTGAGTATTTGCTTCTGTAAATGGCCACCAACGAGTGGATCAGGTCGATGGAGAAGAGTTGTGCTAAGTACTCCTGGATCCCGCTGGGTATGCATACTGGTGGTCGATTGGTCAAAGAGACTGTAGCTGTTCGATATGTTATTTGATGGGGATCTCGCTGTGATTGTCGGTGCATGAACGGAGACGTCCTTGTACGCAGATGTAGTATAGAACGCAGAGTCTAACAATTCTGGGTTTAGCCCAGTTCTCTGAGCCAAGGCTCGATTAACTTTGCTCCGCATGTCTAACAAGTCCATAAACGTGGGTGTTAATGGTCTATTTTCCTCACGCAGTGGGTGCTGGTGAGAATTCATGCTGGTCGATGTGGACATGACCGTCTTCGGTATATCACCCATATATGTCGTAGTGCGCGTAGTGGAGGATTGTGTCATACTGGCGTTCTGCCATGTAGACTGTATTGGTACAAAGGAAGTTGATGTGGCAGGTAGTCTTTCACCTATGCCTCCTATGGCGCCCAGTCCATCTAGCGAATTGCGACTGTCATTTAATGAGAGCGAAGATCCCAATGCTAAGGCTCTTCTCTGATTCGAGATATTGTCTGATAGAAAAGAAGCTGCGCTGGTGGTTACCACGTTCAGTTGTGCGAGTTCCCGAGCAAAGTGTTGCTCATCCTGTTCTCTGTTAATTGAGTAATCAGTGGCACTAACACTCCTACTATCTGCGCCATCGGCCTTCTCTTTGCTCTTCTTACTCTTGCCCCATAAATTCGAGAGAGACATAATGAATCACTCAAAAGACTACTAAGAGCTTATGAATAATTCTGTCGGCTTTAGTCGTGTTAAGATTTCTAAGGTTTGATTATCAAAGAAAATTTTCAACTCAAAAGGAAAGAAAAAGAAAGAACTTATGGATGAACGTTTCAACTTTAATAGTATTTATGCTGCTGAAGAGTTACGACTTCAGAAAAGAAAAACAAGGAGTCTACAAACATTTACTTTGACTTCAGTGAAATCGAATGGAATCGAAGAGGATATGCAGTTGTTCATGCTATAATCAAGATTATGAGGATTTAACTCAACTCGCAGTTAAAGTCTAACATGGTAACGCTCGTCCCCTCATTCAAGACTAAGAGACGCCATTTTGAAAGTTATATCAATGACTTGACTTTCTACCTCTGAGATGCGTCTGAGTACTTCAGCTTTCTCTGAGGCAAGACGTACTTCCAAATCCTCCAGTTTTTTGACTGACCTGTCTAGAGCCCTGAGGATTGCTCTATTGACGTCCTGCAACGCTTCGATTTTTTTTTACCGCTTTCCAGGATCCGCTGTTCAAGAGCACTAATGACTTCCTGCAAGTCCTCCTGATTTTCAGTGAGATTGTCTATGCGTTCATCTATTGTGACAATGGGGACCTCCTGAGCGTTTGCAGGTTCTTCCCCCGGCCAGGGAAAATTCAGTGGCGCAAAAACAGGTGTCATGGGTTGTTGGCACTTGTTTTAAAATGTCGATGTGTATACGTTAATCAGATAGGGGTATAATAAGTTGATGGTTAAGCCACCAAAGAGTTAGTTGTGCAACTCGTAACTGAATGTTTAAAAAGTAGTGATTAACTTCGTAGGAACATACACCGTGTAAAGTGTAAGAGCTGATCAAAGAGTAACGAAGAATTTGAGAGAAATCCGTGAAATAAACTATAAACTGAGGTTATACGCGTCCGAGATATAAATGAATTACTATTAGGAGATTTTTGAAGTATTAAGTGTAAATGGGAAAAAGGAGGGGACAATAATGGGTTTACCAAGAATCCTTAAAATTGGAAACATCAGCGAACAATTAAAATTCCCTTATCACCTTATGAAGTATAAGAGCATAAATGGACTATTAGGGTACAATGAAGAATTTATTAGAAATATTTGCAGTGCTAAATATAAGGGAATAATCAAGATGAAAATGAATTTAATTTAATGTAAAAATGTTTTTAATAAAAAGTTTAATTTATTAAAAACATGTGAAATGAAAAATTTAGAAGTATTATTGAAAGTAAAAGTTAATGTGTTGGGAATATTCGGAATGTTAGATATAAGTAAGTTACTGATAGAAGGTTTCAATATGTAAAGTATATTAAAAGTGTAAAAACTCGATAATATCCTATTTGGGAATATCTCAGATGTAAAATGCTAATGAACTGTTGAGAAGCAACAATAAATTCATTGAAGGCTTTCATAGATTGCACGCAAAAAAATTATGCAGTTATCGAGATAACTATGCTGAATTTAGAAATTATATATTTTGCTTTAAAACTAATGATCGTGATTCCACTAAAATTTAATAAAAAATTACGAAAGAAAATTGCCGCTTGGGACAGGTGGAAATGAATGATCCCCAACCCACGGGAAATAAGCAATAAAATATGTATATTAGATATCACAATATCTTACCTTGATGTAGTTGCGATGAAGTAGATAATAATAATGTGCAATAATATAGACATTTTCATTGCTGGATTACGAATTTGGTTTGATTTTGCCTCAGAAAAAATTTTGTGATTAAGTCGTTTTTCCTTTCTGTCAATATAATACTGTTTCAGAAGTCTTGTGATTGAATCGTCCTTCCTTCCTGTCAATAAATGTGCTCAAAATCTCCGCAATAGGTCGTCCTTCTCAAAAAGTTCCTTTTTTGTTCTTAATTGAACTGCTATCTGCTTAAGATTTTGTTCCTGTACAGCTGGTCCTTATTCGAAAATTCGTTTTTGCACGGACAAAAGTGCGTCGAAAAAAGGTGAGAAGACCGAAAGGTACTCGCGACGTACTAACGTTCCGAACACGAGAAAAAGCTTCCCCACCAGGGATGCCACTGTTACATTCACGAAAGCGTGAATGCGGAGAGGGGTTCTGGCGCGAGGCAAAACACTTGAGTTCGAGGTTGCAACGTGCTTTTTATTGCGGCGAGCAGGAGAGAGAGACGCGAGAGCAAGATGTTACTCTTTCCACAGATCGGTGGCTTCTCCCTCGTCGTTCGCAGCTCGCGAGTAGCCGCGCTCATCGGACCTGCCTTATCGCTAAACTGACAACGCAAGTCCGCGGCGGCGGTTAGGGATTCTCCGAATCCACGAGCCGGAGCCAACGTCTGTAAGCCGAGCATTGCAACGCTCGCACCGTCAGCACTGCACGTGCGATTCCCCATCGTGGGAACCGACGTGCGCCGACGTGCAGCACGTCACACTACGTAGTCATTGTACGTTGACTCGTCCGCGATGCGTTGAAAATTCGACCGGGTGCGGGGTTCGAACCCGAAAAGCACCTCATGCGGAGAGTAGCGTGTGCTCTCGTGCACAGTGCAGTTGTATGCATGCTGGCACAGTGCTGTCCATTTATCCCAGCGATCTATTTTCTTCACGTACTTGCGCAAATACTCTGTTAGAGTATGGTGCATGCGCTCAATCGACCCGTTCGATTGGGGATGATACGCAGTTGTACAGAATTTCTCGATCCCAAAGGTTTCTGCGAGTTTCTCAAGTAACCTAAGATGGCGGCTGGGGTGCCAAACACGTATATCACTTTTTCGGTTAAAGGCCGCGCTACCTCGCTTGTATTAGCGAGTTTCGTTGGTGTTAATATTATATATTTAGTAAGCATATCCTGTATTGACAATATATACTTATTTCCACTGGTTGTCGTTTCCAAAGGCCGATAGAAATCCAGAGATATTTGATCGAACGACAGGGCCCGGGTGTTGGTTATTAGCATTGGTAGCCGTATCTTTGCGCCTATAAGTTTGTTATTTGTACACGTTGCGCAACGAGTTACGAATCTTTTGACGTCCTGGCGCATATTTTTCCAGTAGAAGTCTTTGGCGACTTTACTGTACGTTTTCGCTGTGCCATGGTGCCCGCCCATCGGCGTTTCGTGATACTGTTTGATGACCTGATAGCGTGTACACGCTGATGGTGCTCGCAGGTTGTCTTTGTATAGAACAGCTGTTATTTCTTCGTTTGCGAACGCATTGTCGAACAACTCGGTGAACCTGTCCCACTCGGTGGCGGTCAGTATCTCGAGGTCACGGACGATTCCGAAACTTTTTATGTTTCTTGCCAATGTGACGCTCTTGAGCACGCGCAGGCATTTGCGCATATCCGATCTCAATGGGCGCGTGTCTATGTGTGCCTTTATGTACACGCCTAGCAATACTATCCCCTTCACCTCCATGACATTCACTTCTCCGACGCTAGCATCTTTACCGGGTAAATTCTCAGGATTCAAGTATCCGCGCTCGACGAGGGCTTTTAGCGACTCTGCGCCGAGGTGATTGTCCGCGGATATCAAGTAAACGATATTTTCGTTGAATCTATAAGGATGCGCGTTGTACGCTTTCAAGTGCACAAATGGGGGTGTATCTCGCGTGGAGGTCTCGCTTGCGCGACAACACATTCCTTTAATTTATCATTTTTTAATGCATCTGCCACCACGACGGCGATGCCTTCATTGTTGTCCGTTGCTTTGCCGTTGCTACTGCCGCCGGTGCCGTCATTCGGGTTGTCCACCGCGCACGGCTGTGACTGATTGTCAGAACCGGGACCTACCCCCTCAGTCTGCTATCGACCTGGGGTCACAGGCGAAGTATTCGGCTGAAGTGTCGGCTGATCGGGGCCGTTTACTGAATTCTGCGATGCGTGATTATTCGGAGGTTGGTGATCATAATCTGACAGGTGAGCTTGACTGCGCGTGTCCTCCTCTGGTGCAGAATCGGCTGGCATGGGATCAGTCACTGGCTCCTGCTGCTCTGCCTTCTTGGTTGATCTCTTACCCTTTTCAGGATCTCGATTTTCGTTTTCCCCACACACTGGTTTGTTTCTGGGCCCTGGACGTCTCTTCCTTCCCAACACCGGTGACTGCGGCCCTTCCGCATCGCTACTGCCGTGTGGCGAGTGATCACGTCGTTAAGTCGGCAATTTGTCTTTCAGCGTCTTCACACGTATGTACGGTGTGTAGTGCAGGCCTTCCAGGTGTAAATGGATAACCTCAGCGGCGTTCTCCACTACAATGTGGCCGAAAATCCGCTGATTTGCCTGTAAGTCGTAGTGTATGCAGACATCCGTGTTAAAGGTATGGGCAAAGATGAAAGCACAATCAATATTCCCGTATTCGGACTCAGAGCATCGGATTTTCTCAGTTTCGCTCGGTTCTCCGCATGCGTGTAGCATGGGTGACTGCAGGAGAACCTTCTTTATATCGGAAGCTGAGATGTCCAACCTTGCCGCTTTGATCAGGGAGAAAAACAAACAATTGCCGGGTGGCGTGCTGGGGATCGCATTGAAGCGTGAGAGTCGTACGAGAGGTTCTGCACAGTGGCTCTTGCGAATATACGTGCGCGTGACTACGTCACCGGAGCTCGCTTGTGAGTCAACGTCCGATGAGTCGTGTTCCCTCTCATAATTCCGCGGTATGCCTTCGAAGTCTTCGGCGGGACCACGGTTTTCGTGGTTCGCAGTCTCTTCTGAATTATTGCTCCTCCTAACTGGAGAATGCCGAGGCTTAGATGAAGCTCTGTCTTTATCCAGGCTTCTTGTTCCATCAGTGGATGAACCTTGCTCTTGCACAAGAATTTGGACTGCATTTTTCCCATCAAGCCTCTTTACTTCAATGGTTACCGCGAATTTTCTTCTGGCGCTATCGTTAGACCACGGCCACAACGGCGAATTGACGGGAGCTTCGGGATTGCCTATCGGGACTGCGGCGCGTTGCTTCTCCGGAGTTCTCATTTCTGGAGAGACCTGACACGCCGGCGACACAATCTGCGCGCCGGAGTCGGATTTTGCATACCCGTCGGCATCGGATTTTGCTTTTGTGCCTGCGCTTGTCTCTTGAAGAACGCTGATGGTTGATAAACTCATGGCTTCGTGGGACTATTGTAACCCGTGGGAACTCTGAACTCCTGTAGTGACTCGAGGTCAGCCCGTGTTTTTCCAGACGGAGGTATCGTCTCTTCTGACTCGTCACTCGAATTGCTGGGCGTGTACGCCTTGCTAATTTTCGAGCTCTGCTTCGTGCTGCGGGTTACGCGCCCAACAGGTTCGACATAATCGAGATATTTAGTGACCTCGGGAGGTACCACTGACGGATTGCATGGGGACATCGGAAGCCGATGTCTCGTCAATAAGACTCTCGTTTACCACTTGCTTGCCAACTTTCGCTGCGTCGCAATACTCGATTGACTTCTTTAGGATGCCCTCTATGCGCTTCTGTTCTCCTTTGGCCAGGCGATATCTGTTTTTCTCTACGCACTTAACGGAGGCGACAGTCAGCACGCATTCTATACTGATTCTCCCGCATGTTACGGATGGATGGATGGATGGTTGATTGGTTGGCGGGTGGGTCCTGCCTTGTGAGCAAGGCAAGAAGCCACAAGGTGGATTGCGAGGAAGTCCCTTTATTCGTGTTGGTCAGAGCTCTGCTCAGTCTGGTGGTCGCCGGAGATCTGCCGCTCTGCCGCCGCTGCGACGAGGAGGTGGCGAGCGTCTCCACGTGCAGAAGTGCAAGCATTGCACCTCTGTGCGTGAGAACTGCAGGCAACGGCGTTCCCTGCTGACGACGCATCCGGCGTCGTCGGTAGCGGCCATCCGAGATGCCACGGAGAACCCAACGCTTCTCCGTGACACGTCCTCGGGGCGCGCGGGTGCCGTCCTCGGCGCCCAAAAAAAACAGGGTCATCGGCGAAGCTGTGCGTGCAGTGCAAAAGTGTAAAGCGTCGGGGCGCGCAAGAGCGCGCTAGGCGATGAAGTGTGTATGAGTTTACGTTTATTTGAGAAAAATATGTTAGCGGGATGCCAGTGCTTTGTGCACATACGCGCGAGGTGCGCGCATTGGATTCTGATCCAATTTTGCCCTCGACTCCGTGAATGTCGAGTTAAGTACAGGAAAAAAAACATTTGTTTTATGCAATATTAAGTGTGTGTGAAGGTGTTGATGTATAGGCGCGGGTGTTGTCCTTGACAGCCGCTGCTGCCTTACATTTTGGGCTGGCAGAGCTCTTAAATACAAAATACCTTACACCTAACTACAAAATTTATCTGAAAAATATATATATATATATAATTATTCATGGTTGAATTTATGCTCCTGCACACGAGTACTTTTCTTTTGTGTACCGTGGCCTGTCCGAGCCTGTATTATTACAAAATATGTGGCTATTGCGTGAAAATACGTTTGTAAGACTCAGAACAATTTGCTGCAACTGGTGAACATGATATATGCATATAAATGGAGAGAAAAAAAATATATGTATAACTGCGACGTATATACAAAATTATACTAACCCTTTAGTGTGTGTATATAAATGATTATTATAATATAATTGTAATATGGCTGAAATACTAAAAAAACCCGATAACCCATTGATACGTAGGTGATCATAATGCACCTATTTATTATTAAAGTTTGATATTATTATGAATATTTCTAGAAAGTTAATGTTTTTCTCGCCGTTGAGCAGCTTGGCTTTGCTGAGGTTTGGACGTAATTGGGATGGCTCTAGCCATGGGACGTTCTTGTTTTCTTTTGCGGCGTAGCCCGTCCGGGGACGCGCAAAAAAAAACAGTAAAAAAAACGTCTCAACCCACTGGGTCCAAATCCGAGGCCTCTGCGTCTCTTGCTAGCTCGCTCGGACGCTCAATTTTGTTTATGTGCACGACCTTTGTTGATTCGTCGTTTTGCAGCGTTACATTACTTGTTTCGCGGTTAATCGTGATAATTTCATACGGTCCGCGGTATTCTCGCGCGAACTTTCCCTTCTTCGGCTCGTTAATTAAAAAGACGATTTCGCCTTCACGGAAATGTTTTGAATTCAATTTCCGGTCATAGTAGTGTTTGGACCGATACTTTGACTGTACCAGGTTCATTGCAGCTACTGTCTGTAGGACCGTCAGATTATTTGACACATTTGTTAAATAATCGTTGTATGATAAGTCGTCGTTGCTTCGGGGAAAACTTGACGGTGTTCTTGGCTTAAAGCCGAAGAGCAGCTCGTGCGGCGAGTACCGGGTACTTTCATGTTCGGTACAATTATATGCATGTTGACAAATGGCGGTCCATTTGTCCCACCTGTCAATATGCTTTACATATTTTCTGAGATACTCAGTCAATGTGTGATGCATTCGCTCGATTGACCCGTTCGCTTGTGGGTGATAAGCGGTCGTGCAGAATTTATTTATATTAAAAATTTTGGCAAGCTCTCTAAGTACCCTATTCTGGAAATGAGAGCCTTGATCGGTGACAATAGCAGCGGGAGGACCGAAAATGCAGATTATTCTGTCAGTCAAAACAGGCGCTACTTCATCTGCGTTTGCATGCTTTGTTGGCGTTAAAATTGTATATTTTGTGAGCATGTCTTGTGCTGACAAAATATACCTATTGCCGTGTCTGGTTTGCTCTAACGGGCCGTAAAAGTCCAAAGCGAGATGTGCGAAAGGTGTTGCAGGTGTATTGCTGATAAGCATTGGAAGCCGGGTTTTAACGCGCACCAATTTGTTGCTTTGGCACACCGCGCATCGGGCGATAAGTAGAAATTATTAGCAATTTTGCTATATGTTTTCGACATACCCCGATGTCCGCCCATCGCTGCCTCATGGTACTCTTTAATTAACTTGAAGCGATCAGAGGCTGGAGGGATTGGCAAATTATTCTTGTACAGAATTGCGTGCAATGCTATTCCGTCAAAAATATTGTCGAAAATGTCGACAAAGTTTGCCCATTCAGCAAGCGTAAGCATCGCTAGATCTTTTATTACAGCGATGCTGCGCACCTTCTCTTTGACTATTACTTTCTTTAGAGTTTTCAGACATCTTCGAAGATCGACACGAAGCGGGCGATCTTCGAAGTGAGCCTTAATGTAGACTCCGAAAAGCTTAAATCTACCACAAGCCGTGACATTCACTTCGCCTAATTTGAATTGACTATTAGTCAAATCATGTGGGTTCAAATATCCTCGTTCAATGAAGGCTTCTTGTACTTCGGTCGATATAAAATTATCGGCCGAAATTAAGTACACAAGATTTTCCTTGAATCGAAAGGGATGCTCTTCATATGCCCGCAGGTGGTTAAAGGCTGGAGGCTCTTGATCTTCCGGAATTGCCCACGGCGGTTTTTCACGGGGCGGCCTCGCTTTTGTTGTGACGTAGCGTTTTAGCTTGTCATTGTCGAGTGCTGCTTTAACTCCAGCTGTAGTTCTTTCGCCGTCAGACGACGCCTTGTTATCAGTGCTTGCGCTGCCTTTATTTATCGGCGCAGCTGCACTGGCATGAGACTGTGACGAGCCGAGCTGCATAGCGGCGTTGCCAGACTTTTCACTGCTTTGGTCTGCGCCGATACTCTTCCGAGCGCTGTCGTGCGTCTCTGCCCGATCATGCAGCGGAGGGTCGTTTCCAATCGACTCAGCTTCTGGCAAAAATTCCAAATTTGCCTGTGGAGTTACTTCTAAGTTTGGCTGCATTGGCCAATTTTCTGGAGCATGCGACTCTGCAACCGCTACCGGCTGGCTCAGTGCTGGCTTCTGCAGCTCAGGCGGAGAGATATGTTCCGCGCCTGCCGCCAGCTGATCGCCAATGTCGCTAGCTGCGAATTTATTATTGGCGCTCGAATGCGTAACAGTACGAGCAGCTTTATGTTTGAGACGCTTTTTTCGCCCACGTATTGGCGATTTATTTCGCTCATTCTCGCTTTCACTTGATGGGGATCGCTCACGCCCGGGTTTGACCGGTTTGGCGGTGTCCTTTGGTGCGCTTACGCGTAAGTACGGCGTAAAATGCTGTCCCGTCAAGTTTAAATGTATAGTGTCAGGAGCATTGGCTACTAACACATGGCAATAGACCCGCGAGTCCCCAGGGGGATCGTAGTGTACGCAAACGTTCACTTTAAACTCATGGGCAAAAATAAACACGCAGTCTATAGTGCCATAATCTGAGGAAGATTCTAAAATCTTTTCTGTTTCGGCCGGTTCACCGCATGATCTGAGCCAAGGGGAGGCCAAAAGCTGACGTCTCAATTTCGTCGCTGAAATTTTGAGCTTCATGATTTTCATGAGGGAATAAAACAGGCAATTTCCCGGTGGGCTACTGGGAATATTTCCTGAGCACCGTAATTTTTCGTGCGGCTCTGCGCAATATTTTTTGCGAATATATGTATGAACACAGGCATCGCCAGAGCTTGCAAACGAATTCTCGTCCGATGCCAATGGCTTGCGTTCGTAATTTAGAGGAATACCGGAGAAACTTTCGAAAGGGCCATCGATAGCGGGAGGGGAAAGCGTTCGCGCCTCAAGCGCTCTTTCCACGATTGGTTCCAGCAGCGACGCACCTGGGGGTGTCGGCTTTTGCCTGGAAGTCGTTTCTCCGAGGTTCAAGTTGCGATTTTGCGCATTGGAGCCATTTTTTCCGCTGAAAGCACTCGTGTTGCATGCATCAGCCATTTCATTTATGCTGACCATGCTTTGAGCAGCTTCTGGAGCCTCTAGAGCATCTTCTCTTATCAAGGGCGGCTCATGTGTGCGCGTGTGTCGTGGGATATTTTCGACGGCTAACGGTGCTCTTTTATTTAGCGACGCGGCGGTTGAATTTGTCTCCCGACAATCGATGCGCACCCCGCCTTTCCCTGCGAAATCTTTTCCTTCAATGTTCACCCTTAGCTTTTTCTTGGCCTGGTTGCCAGACCACGGCCAGATCATTGCCGATTGGGGCTCTGACGCCTTGGCTGGCGAGCTCTCGACGCCTGGAATATTTTATTTTTCAGGCGGCGAGGCAGTTTCCGTAATAATCGGCATACGAAATTCGGGGGCCGTGGGCCGCAGGACTTTGCTCGGTGAGGACGGGTTCAAGGAGTCATGCGGTTGCGAAATTTGCGGCAGACTCGAATTTTGCGGCAATAAATTTCGCGGGAAACTAAATATCTGCGGAGCGTCGATTGCGTTGGCGATATTTCCCGACGGGGGGATCTGTATACTCTCCTGATCGCTACTCGAGTTGCTGGACTCGTGAATTTTCTGCGGGGCCGTGACTCGAGCACTTTTCGAGCCGCGAGTTTCGCGATCGGATGGCGCTACGTATTTTATGTACGGCCGTACTTCGGAGGGAATTATTGAATCACCCGATGAGCAAAAAACTGCCGAAATTACTGATGGCATGGATTCATCGGAATCTGAGGATTCTGCGAGCTCGGCAGACAGCTTAGGTGGTTCTGGAGCGGGAGGATTGGCTCGAAATTCGATTGATTCGCGCAGAATTGCCTCTATACGTGTGCGTTCCCCGGCGCTTAATGCATAGTGGTTTTTATCTATGCGCTTCAAGAATGTGTTTGTTAAAATACAATCGAACCAGATCGCGTCGCGGTAATCCGTAAACTTTCCGTAAACCACTGAATTTTAACTTTTTCGTCTCCGTGATAAACGTCGTGAAGTGCGCGGCAGATAAAGTAGCCGTCGAACTCATTTCTCACCGCGAGAACCTCGTCGCGTTTATAAATCAGCGCGTTATCTTCCCTGGGCTTTTTACTTATGGCGCGATTTGATGAGTTTTCGGAACTCGAGGCCGATATTCGAAGCTTCTCTCCGGAGGCCTGACCTCGCTTTTTCGTAGCGCGCGCACGGAAGATTCTTCCTGGTGGAGCGCCTGCTTCTTCGTCCGGCGAGTCTAGCACCTGCTGATCGGCGAGCTCGTAAAGCTCGTGGCGCGGCAGGTCCGGATTTACCTCGCCCTCTGCTAGCACTGGATTGCGAGAGAGCGCGTCAGCGTTCGCGTTTTTGATTCCCGGGCGATATACGATGTCGAATTTGTAGCCCGTTAGTGCGGCCTTTAGCCTATTAAAGTGCAAATCCGGCTTTTTTGTCGTATGAAAGTGTTTCAGAGCTTCGTGGTCGGTAACGATTGTGAACTTTCTTCCAAATAAATAACATTGAAATTGTTCTTTTACAAACACGACCGCGAGGAGCTCTTTATCGCATGTCGGGTACCGAAATTCGCTGCCCTTCAGACACCGCGACGCGTACGCGCACGGCTGATCTGAGCCTATCTTGCCTTGGCTTAAAATTGCGCCAAGTGCAAAGTCGCTTGCGTCTGTCGTTACGATAAACGGCTGCGAAAGGTCCGGAGCCTTTAGGACTGGCTCTTCCGACATAAGCTTTCGAAGAGTTTCAAACGCATTTTTCTCGGCATCGCCCCATTCAAATTTTACTCCTTTTTGCAGAAGCCTGAATAATGGATAAGCGGTTTTTGAAAAATCGGGGATAAATCGCCGATAATAGCTGTACAATCCAATTGCTTGTTTCAGCTTCTTTGCGTCTATTGGCGTCGGATAGTTGGCCATGGCGCGAACTTTCGCCGGGTCTGTCTTAATTAGACCGCCGCCAACTATATGACCGAGCACCTGTGCCTCCCTTTTCAAGAATTGGCACTTTCTTGGTTCGATAGTCATATTGGCCTCTAAGAGTCTTTTTAATACACGACGCAGGCGTTTATTGTGTTCGTCGAGAGTCTCGCCGAACACCATGAGGTCGTCGAGATAAATTTCGACCTCATCGCCTTGCAAACCCTTCATGGCCAGCGACATTGCACGTGTAAACGTGATTGTCGCTTCCTTTAGGCCCATAGCCATTCTGTTAAATTGCAGAAGCTGATTGCCATGGTTGCCGTCAGGGGCATAAAATGCCGTTAAGTGTGCCGAGTCGGGATGCATTTCACTTTGATGGTACCCCGACTTGAGGTCCATGACGGTTATATAGTTAGCCGACGCGAGATGCTCGAGGATATCGCTAGTAAATGGAAGCGGATGGCAGCTTCCCTCTGTTTCTTCGTTCAGGCCCCGAAAATCGGTGACTAGGCGGAACCGTTTGTTACCGTCAGCGTCCGGCTTTTTCGGAACAATCCAGAGGGAAGACGAGTAGTTTGAGTTGGAGGGCACGACGATGTTTTGCTCTCGCAACTTAGCTAACTCGCGTAGCATATGCTCTTTGATAGCGGGTGGGAATCGAAAGCGGTGGTTCCGTATAGGCCTGTTTGATTTTAACACGATTTTGTGTTGCAGCAGGTGGGTCGCGGTTAGAGGTTCCCCGTCGAGCCCAAACACAAAAGCGAATTCGTCAACGATTTCGCGAATAAGGTTGTTCTCTTCCTCGTTGCACCCTTCAAGATCCGCTAGCTTCATAATTTTTTCGACTCGATCGTGTCTTTTTTGAGCATCTGCTTGTAAGTCGCGATTCAGGTTGAAAACTTCGCGATATTTTTCTTGTTTTTCTGCATCGAACATGCGTCGCAAATTAGCAGTGAACTTAGCAACATTTTCAGCAGAGCCGTCCTCGTCGGCTTGAAACAGCGGGTTTGCGATAATTTCGCATTCTTGCAGCTCGACCATCGGGGCAGATATGGTGACTTCTGAGTCACTGACGTTGATGCACTCCGCGTAAACACGGCCGTTTACGTTATCGGAGATAAAATTGCCGAATAGCAAATCGGGATGTAGGTCATTTAGTGGGACCCATCCGACTTCAACGTCATTGTTAATTAACGGCGCACTAATAGTCATTTTGACTCGTGGGGGAATAGTGACTTGCACGCCAGCGTCGAACGGAAGGTGCGTGTTACCGAGCTTGAGACTCTTGCTCAAAGCATCGACGCAGCCACCGTGAGAATCGATAATATCCCAGCCAATGATTCCGGAGTTTTCTATCGGGAAATCATTTGATACGGCTTGGAGATAGCAGCGTAGTTCACCCAGTTGGACTTCCGCTTGGCCGAGCGTATAGTCTGTGCCCTCTGTCACTCCCTGAATTTTAATAATTTTTTGTACATCGATAGGATAACCGGGGGCCAATTCCCCGATTTTTACAATCGAAATATCTGCTCCCGACCGCCGCTTGAGGAACGTGGCGAACGTGCGTCTAGTTTAAAGCAGCCGCTGCTTCGCTGCTTCTCGAGTTACGGCTGATACTTTCGTTCGAGCGATCACGTTTGCCTTTATAGTTATAATTTTTTCGGGAGTTCCATCGATGCTTTTTGTTGTAATTACGATTATCGCCATTATTGCGATTATCGTTATTGTTTCCAGAATTACAGTCGTCGCCGTCGGTTACTATTACCGTTATTCTGGCCATTGCCATTATTGCGGTTATTACCATTATTATTGCCCGCGCCGATTTTGTTGTTTCGATTCCCGTTGTTATTCGGGAACGGATTTTTAAGTAAATGCTGAGATGCATGCCGAACTAAAATCTTGCAGCGATCGACAGCATGACCGTGCTGGTTGCAGTAGCTGCAATGCGCTATAGGGTTATCTTCAAGAGCTGGTTTGGGACTTTGCGAATTTTTCGCGCCGTCCTGCTCGCTATTGTCCGGCTGGGCTTCCTCTGCCGTTACTCTGCGCACTTGCGAGGTTTTTCCGAGTGTCGGCGTGGCATTATCAAAATTTCGGCCGCTTTGCTTGCCTTCGAATTCTATGGCTGCGGTTATAGCTGCATTCAGATCCCTCGGGAATCTGCAGCGCACTTGGTGATCAAGTGGGGCTTTCAATCCGAACAAAAATTGATCTAAAACGTCGGTACGCGCCTGACGTCTCCGAGCCCGCCTGTCTGAGTCAGATAAACCGGGGCCTGATTCGGTGATCGTCATGAAGCGGTTGAATAGCTTTTCAACGCGCAGGCCGTAGTCGCCTACCGACTCATGTGCGCCTTGCTTAATCGCGCGCAGTTCGGCAAAAACTTGATCGACGATTCCGACATTCGCGTAGTGCAGCGTCAAGTCGTGAAGGAGCTTATCTACGGATGAATAATTGGCAATGCGCGCGCGATAATTTTCGGTATTTTTGATTTTTAACTTGCTAGCGATGTGCAAGAGCAAGAATTGTTCGTGGGCTGGGTGTGATTTTAGCACATCCAGTACTCCTTTCCGAAAAAGCCCGAGGTTATCCGGATCTCCGTTAAATTCCGGGATACATGCGACGGCTTGATGAAACGGCAATTTCGGCGAGCGTTCTTTTTTGCTGCTCGCTCGTGAGCTGTTATCACTATGTTTTACTGTCTCACTACGAGGTTTTGGAGGCCAATCCTCGTCATCGTCGTCATAGTCGTCGTCGTCGCCATCGTCGGACGGATCCGAGTCTGGATCATCGTCCGAGGGGAAGCGATCGCCGCCTCTTGGTTGCTGTCGACTTGTCGGCCTTTTACTCGGGGTCGACTTTACACGCCTATCCGATTTATCGAAATTTTTGTAATTATTATCGCCGTCGGATGGATCCGAGTCCGAGAGGTCGTCTTCGTTCGAAATTCGGCGCTGTATTAATTTTTCACGAGATGCAGCACGGTTCTGCCTGACAGAGCGGTCGACCGATTTATTTAACGGCGCGGTGGACCGAGTATGAGTATTTGACGATGTCTCGGTTTCTTTGCGAGTATCGCGACGAGTTTTAGCGCTTTTCACGGCTTCCTCTTCTGACTCAGCGTATAGGACCGCGAAGGATTCAGCTGCGGACACGTCTCCAATTTCTTTGTCGGCGAGAGTGTTTCTGCGCGCGTTATTGCTCGCGCTTTTCGACTTTTGACGCGGAGGCTTTGTATTTACCGAACTTTGATGCTGCGGCCGCTGGCTCGCGGGCTCTCGGCATAGCGGCTCTCGGCGCGCTGGCTCTTGGCACCGCGAGTTTTGGCGCGCTGGTACCTGGTCCGGTAGTCCTGAAGTCGCGAGATTGTATCATGCAGGATTTCCACCGTTCTCGTGAACGAGTTGCACGATAGCAGCGCGCATTTTCTCGTTTTGGGTATTTTGCACGCTAGTGGACATCTGGTGCTCCACCCTAGATGCATCACTTACTTCTGTAGAAAGCTTTATCACCTCGGCCTTTAGCCTGGCGTTTTCAGCTTCCACCGCATTTATGCGCTTTTCTAGCGCCGCAAAATTTGCGTCGCATAGGCTGCTTCCGACGCAGCTGCTGTTTGAGCCGTCGGCCGCGTTGCTTACTAAGCTCTCGGCGGGTGACCTTGGGCGCTCGATTTTTTCTCGCATTTTCGACGGCTGTGTTACGGCTGTTTCTAGCGCGTTGCCCTGTGCACTCACGACGCGTACGCGCTCTGTGCGCTTTAAGCGAACTTTATTTTCATTGCCCCCATTTTTAAACTCTTTGGTCGTTTTGATAAAATATTCCGCCATTTCCGTCATTGGACCTTCTGCGGCGGATGCTTTGGCCGACCTGGGATTTATATCCCCTGGCCTTGGCGTAGGGGGGCGCGGTGCTGTGACGGTATGACCGGCAGAGGCTCTGACGCGCGATTCGGTGCGCAAATTCCAGCCGATTAGCTTTTCTTCGAGTCGTTTTAGATCGAAAGGATCGAGTGGCTTTGGTTTTGAAAAACTGAGCGCGCATGCTCCGTCTACTGAATTTACGGGGCTTGGCGCGGGTGGGCGGATGTGATCTACACTTTCGTCTTCGGTCCGGCTTGGAAAGTCGTTAGCGCCCGACTGTCTGTAACTACCGGACAACGCGTTAGCCGGCAAGTAATCTTGACATTCTTTAGCACGGTTGTCATGATTTATTTCGTCCGCAGAATCTGAAGCTGAAAATTCGCGATTTGCTGTGCGAATAAAAGCTTTACGCACGATTCGCGGATTTTTCAAATACAGGTCCGCAATTTTATTTACACGATTTACCACCTTCGCGTCGATTTTTTCCAGGTCGCTGTAGGTACCGCGGCTCCTCGATCGCGTTTTCAATCCGCGGTTTCTTGTTCTGAACAGACCGGGAACCATTATATTAATTGACGGCTACAAATTTAGCTTAAAAACCGAATGTAACGCGAGGGTCCGTTCACTCCCGAAAGCCAAGGTGCTCGTAATAATAAAAAAAACGGCGAGAAAAACTTACAGTAGTAGACTAAGTTGACGCATTATGGCTGCTCTGCGATGCCCCTGCTGAGCTGGAGGCAGCGAAGCTGCTCGCGCGTGTCGGCGACTGGTCCGCGCCGACAACTGCACTGCCCGTGGAGGCTGCAACTGATGATTTTTTGCTGGAGCCCGTCGGCGGTTGGTCCGCGTCGACGGCTGTAAAGCGGCTGTTCGTTGGCCCAGATGGGCTTTGAGGGCCGAAGGTCGACTTTGTGGGCCCAGGCGGGCTTGATGAAAATGCAAAGCACGTCGGCGTTTGCTCGATTACCGGGCGTCACACTTGCTCCACGGTGACAGAGTGGGCTTTGCAGTGAGATCTTGACGGCCTTGATTTTTTTTTTGAAAGCTCGGATATTAATCCTGAGCCTCGGCGACCACTTGTATGCTTATTCTGAGGCACACGTGTTGACGAGTCCTTTTACTGCAGGAAGCTTCTTGGCCCACGTAGCTAAGTCACAGAGTTGCGTCGTACTTGTCTTGGCTGCGAAGCACTGATTGCTGACAAGCTGACTTCTACGTAGATGCCAAAACTTACGACAAAATTTGGCAATTCTTGGGCCAGTGACCTCTCCTTGTGTTGCTCCAAAAATTCTGCTACACAAGACCCGCTTGGGATGCCAGATGTTACGGATGGATGGATGGATGGTTGATTGGTTGGCGGGTGGGTCCTGCCTTGTGAGCAGGGCAAGAAGCCACAAGGTGGATTGCGAGGAAGTCCCTTTATTCGTGTTGGTCAGAGCTCTGCTCAGTCTGGTGGTCGCCGGAGATCTGCCGCTCTGCCGCCGCTGCGACGAGGAGGTGGCGAGCGTCTCCACGTGCAGAAGTGCAAGCATTGCACCTCTGTGCGTGAGAACTGCAGGCAACGGCGTTCCCTGCTGACGACGCATCCGGCGTCGTCGGTAGCGGCCATCCGAGATGCCACGGAGAACCCAACGCTTCTCCGTGACACGCAATAATCGCGTTTATAAAATCGCTCCGTATTCTCCAATTCCGTTAGCCATCGTAGGTTCACTAGACCGTCACCATCGTACACGTTTTCAATCGCGCGACCGATGTAAAAGCCGTCGTCAGCGTTTCTGATAGCTAGGTATTCGCCTTTCTTATACAAAATACTGTTTCCTCCGCGTTTTTGCTTAACGTGCAGACTTTTACTTGAACTAGCGGAACTACTCGTTGCCGCCCGCACTTTCCAGTTCTTATCTAATCCTTGCTCCTTGATGGCTCGCGTTCGAAATATCTTTCCGGGTGGAGCACCTGTTTCTTCATCAGGGCTATCCTTGATTTGAGCCTCAGCTAACTTGTATAACTCGGTTCGAGGAAGGTTTGGATTCACTTGCCCTTCCGCGATAACCGGGTTTCTCGAGAATGCGTCTGCATTCGCGTTTTTGTCGCCCGGGCGGTAGATTATGTCAAAGTCGTACCCTATAAGGGCCGCTTTTAGACGGTTGAATCTCAGCTCCGGTTTCCGCGTATTATGGAAGTGCTTTAGACTCTCGTGGTCCGTTATAACAGTGAACTTTTTGCCATACAAATAGCAGCGAAATTGCTCCTTTGCAAATACTATAGCGAGGAGCTCTTTGTCGTATGTAGGATACGTTAATTCGCTGCCCTTGAGGCAGCGCGAGGCGTACGCGCAGGGTTGGTCAGCGCCGATTTTCCCTTGACTCAAAATTGCGCCAAGGGCCCAATCGCTGCTATCGGTAGTCACGATGAAGAGCTGTGACATGTCGGGGGCTTTAAGGACCGGTTCCTCTGACATCAGTTTTCGTAATTTATTGAACGCAGTCTCCTGCTTTTCACCCCAAACAAATTTTACGTCCTTTTGCAATAATACAAATAAAGGCCTCGCGATATCTGAGAAGTTTTTAATGAAACGGTGATAATAACTGAATAACCCTAGGGCTTGTTTCAGCTTCCGGGCGTCCGTTGGGACGGGATATTTGGCCATCGCCAGTGTTTTTTCGGGATCGGTGCGAACCAAGCCACCGTCGACTATGTGGCCGAGCACGTAAGCTACTTTCTTCAAAAACTGGCACTTTTTGGGCTCGACAGTCATATTGGCCGCGAGTAAGCGCTCTAATACTCGGCGCAGCCTGCCTCGATGCTCCTCAAGCGTTTCACTGTAGACCATGAGGTCGTCAAGATAAATCTCGACTTCTTCTCCTTGTAAGCCCTTCATGGCGAGGGACATGGCTTTCGTGAACGTTGCGGTAGCTTCCTTTAGGCCCATAGCCATTCTGTTAAACATAAAACGCGGTCAGGTGAGCCGATTCTGGATCCATCTCAATCTGATGGTAACCCTGTTTTAGATCTAGCACTGAGATGTAGTTGGCTGCTGCTAGATGCTCTAGGATCTCGGTCGTAAAGGGCTGCGGGTGGCAACTGCCTTCAGTCTCTTCGTTGAGCGCTCTGAAGTCCGTAACGAGGCG
The DNA here is from genome assembly GCA_020010945.3 of Muscidifurax raptorellus. Taxonomy (NCBI): domain Eukaryota; kingdom Metazoa; phylum Arthropoda; class Insecta; order Hymenoptera; family Pteromalidae; genus Muscidifurax; species Muscidifurax raptorellus. The sequence goes on from JAHUUD020000079.1 coordinate 132,293, forward strand.
AAATCGTCTGTTGCCTTGCGCGTCGGGTGTTTTTGGCACGATCCACAACAAAGATGAACAATTTGAGTCCGACGGGCCCACGATCCACTGCTCGCGCAGCTTCTGCAATTCTCGAAGCATATGCTCTTTAAGGGCTGGCGGAAATCGGAAGCGTTTGCTTCTTATCGTTTTGTTGGATTTTAACACTATTTTGTGTTTCAGCAGGTGCGTTGCTGGTAGCGGTTCGCCGTCCAAGCCGAAGACCCCTGGAAAATCGCTGATGATTTCCCGGATATACTCAATTTTCTCTCCATTACACCCGTCTAGATCTGCCATTTTAAGGATTTTCTCGACACGCTCGATTCTGGCTTTTTGTCCACAAGGACTTTTTCATTGAGGAACTCAACTTCTTTGTATTTTTCGGCTACTTTGTTGCCATCAAATAGTCGTCGTAGATTCGCCGCGAATTTAGCAGCATCCTTAGCCGAGCCGTCCCCTTCGGCTTGGTAGAGTGGATTATCCGTCGTCGTTTCACATTCGAGAAGTTCGATTATTGGGCCTACTATTGAGATTTCTTTATCACTGGTGTTTATGCACTCTGCGTAAACTCTACCGTTTCTGTTTTCGGCTACGAAATTGCCGAAGAGCAAGTTGGGGTGTAAATTTGTTAATGGAACCCAACCGACTTTCACGTCGTTGTTTTTGACGCGAGCTCCGATTATCATTTTGACCCTTGGTGGTATCGTTATACACTCATCTGATTCGAATGGCATTAGTGCCTTTCCGAGTTTTAGGCATTGGTTAGCTGCATCCACGCAGCCTTTGTGCGTGTGAATGTCCCACCCGATGATTCCCGAATTTTCTATTCGGAACTCATTGGGTACTATTTGGACGTTCCAGTCTAACCCCTGCAGTTTTATCACTGCTTGGTCTAGATTTATCAGTGCGAACGAATCTAGTAATAAAAGAAACAGCGGATATCACAAAACTATCCATGTAGGCCGACAAGAGTGTTAACATTATGTGATCAAACGCTTCTCTCGATGTCTGTTCGATAAATAAAAATGAGAACTCGACACTGAACGCCTTAAAAAACCACCATCGACAAGCCACGCGCGTTTTCCAAGAACTTCGACGCAGCCGCAAAACTAACAGTAACTACATCAATCTCAATCGTCGCGCGCGCGTTCGGCTTGTAAGGCTCGAAACAAGAAGAACGCTAACATGTGATTTTTCACACACGATTCGGGGAAAAGGCATGCAAATACCACCTTTTGTACAATTTTGCAAGCATCAAGGGAAACTAAAAACGCTGCTATCGCATGAGGTGACGGTTGGCAGCACAAGCAGCGACACTTAAGAATATGTCCCCCATGTCATCGATCAAAAGAGTGGCCAACCAGCGACAGAATTCGGTTCTTCTAGAAAAAAGCACGCGAATTTTAGTTATGTGACGTGTCAAGATTCAAACTCCACTGCTGGATTCAGATTCACTGATAGATAGGAAGCAAAAAAGAATCAAACGGGATTTAAATGTTTAAGCGCGCAATGGAGACTCGTGCACGAGTCCGGAAACCGAAGGTATGACTGTCAAGTATTTGCAAGTGCATAATTCGAACACGCGGCCAAGATTCTAACATACGTCTAAGATGAGAAGGCGATATTTATATTTCTTCTTTGCTTCGGTTTGTACTTCAGCTACGCGCGTGTCAGCATGCTTTCGTTGTTTAGTTGTGGCAGTGAAAAAAGCTGTGCATCCGAGATGCAAAAGGTCTACTCGCGCAACAACAAGATAATAAGCGCTGTAGAAGCAAGGATTTCTTGAACATACAAGAAAGAGTCATAGCAAAAATGTTTGCAGTTGCAGGTGCAAACGACGACGTGCAACAAATACCTAAAATAAAAATACCTAGTCGCCAACAGAAGATTTCTACAAATGGGTGAGGGCATTCTCAGTAGTGAACCTAAATGCCGTACTTAAAATTTGATCACGGAAAAGACTAGTCACGTACGTTCTGAAAGTAGAAAAAAGTACGGCAAGTACTTAAATTCACTCAGAAGGAATGGTATTTAAGTTTTTGGAACTTGCAGTATCTACAAATCCGTTTCGGTGAGAATCGTATACAAGATCATATTCTACAGTGCAAACGCAGAGAAAGCGCAGATAACCGAGAAGAGCAGTCGAGAGTTAACTTTAGTCAAAGACTATGAGATGCCTTAATCGAAAATATGTAGCATTTGGAGGAGAGAAAATTTCCATCCCCGGAGAACTTATGAGTAAAGTGATTCAGATAAAAACGATGTCATGACTCGACTCTGAGCGATGTGACACTGCCTTCGGACAATGGGAAAAGTGGCGGGGGAGGGGGGGGGGGGGTGTCAGATTGTCCAGACGGACAAGGGTGATCTCTCAGCGAAGAACGTAGGGCAAACGACGAATTTCATTCATTTTTTCTTTAACGGGGGCATGAAATGGGCCTTTTTTGTGTATGAGAAATAAATGGAAAATGGAGGTTTTCTTGCAGCAAGAGGAAATAGCATATGACGATGCAAGTAACATGAATAGTCTTTTGCAGCACAGCGTGTGTAAGCACCAGAGCGAGGGCGCTTAACGCCATGCTATGAAGGACGACTTATAATACGAGTATGTACTATTTTATAGCGCTGCATATAAGCAGACCATTCTTGGACCGTGTGGTTAACGCCTGAGGGTAGCGAGTCCCGGATAGGCGTGATATAGATAAGATTTATGTTACACAGTGATATATAGTATTTTTCCTCTCACTGCTCAGAAATTTTAAAATATTTGAAACTAAAATGCTAGTAATATACTTTCCAATATAGAGTTCTCAATTTTCCATATACAAAAAAGGGACTATTCATGCCCTTTTCAAATAATCAGGTGTGCAACAAGAAGGACCAACTTTTACAGACTCTGGAAATGATTTAAGCATTTGTAAGAGTATTGGGCGCCTTCGGCGCTGTCGACTATTCACTCGGACTTAACTCGTCACCCTTGCTATAAAAATACCCAATTTCTATCCCCTAGTTGCACAGTGTACTATTATTTATTATATTATTACGATAAAAATAAATTACCTTTTGGATTTGCCAGGCGCTGTTCAGACATTGAGTTGTTCGTGGTTCGTTCCAACGCAAAGTCTCTAGTGGGTGGTTCATCAAAGGAATTCTCTTCTACATTTTCCTTTTCATTTTCCGTTAGTATTCTTTCACTGGAATGGGCACCATCAGGTTTTCTAGAAGGAACTGAATTTGTTTTGTCTAAAAGTGTAGTAATAGCTGCATCCTCTTCATCTATTACTTGCTTATAATATCTGTTATGCACATTGGTCGAATGACCCATATGTTTTGAGATGATAGCAGTGTTTTTTCCATGCTGGACCGTAGCGTTAAACGTCGCCAGCTGCTTTCGCAGCTTAGTTCCTCTTATGGTGCCGTCATCAATTTCTTTGAAACTGACTGAGCATCCTTTGCTCAGTTTCGTTATCAGCTCGCACATATTGATGTGACGAGCTTGTGCCCCTTCAGGACTCGGTACAGCAAATATGTACGGGTTATTTTTGGCAATACCAAAGTCTGGTCATTTTTTAATGATGAGTTCGAGACATTCTACATCATCTTCTGAAACGTAAAGAGCTCCTTTTCCATCAGCTCTTGTGCCTTGAATGTCGATCCTTATATACTTCAATCTCTGATCTTTTTGCTATCTGGAGAGCATCTGGAAGAACTCACTGGTTGGATTAGCCTTTTTAGCGTGTATATAATCTAGCAGTAAGGTCTTACCAATTTCGCCGACTCGTCTTCTATTATACAACAAAATTTTGACGCCTGAAGTTTGCGTGAGATTTATGTAGTGATATTGATCATTGCCACCATTCTTGAAATGCTGTAAGCTAACATCTCTTTTTAACTGCACAAAGTTTTCAAAGATACAAATATCTTCAGGATCTGGAATTTTCTCCGCAGACTTGTGCCTGTTAAACTCTTTTCTCGAAAGCATAGCCTTGTATGACACTTCAAATTCAACTTCATCCTCAAAAACATTTTTATTTATTTATGTACTTGATCCAGCTTTTCGACATTCTCTTTAATAGTAAATTCATTTTTCAAAATTTTAATGCATTTACGTATCAACATTGGTACTGTTTCAGCGTTGTAAATTATATTAAATCTATTCCTTTTGCTGTCATGCTTACATAACAATTTGATAGCTTCTAAAGTTGTTGGCCAATAAAGAGGTTTAAAAATTTGAATTAGACTTGTTATTTTAGGATCCACGTTTCGCAACTCCACTAAAAGTTTGCCTAAAAGCCGCATGTGTCCTCTTACATAGTTCTGCTTATCGATATCTGAGTACCGTATTGCAAACTTATTTGCGTATAGTATGATTACAAGATCGTACCTAGCTGCTATACCATATAAATCCGTTCTTAACCTAGGTAATATGTTCTTTCTTACTTGAGCAGATGCTCTTGGATGACACAAGCCCATTGCACGCTTTGACTTAGCTAGTATTTCTCGTGTACTTACATTTTCGCAAGGTCCGTGCCGTAGCCGAATATGATTGTGCAGATTTTTGGCAGAGAAATATCCCTTACAATATTCGCACAACATTCTCGAAGGCAGTTTTTGAGCTTTCTCTTTCCTTACATTTTTAGTAGAATTGGAGTTATCACGTCCTGTAGCTATAGCTTCTTTAATTTCGGTGTAAAAATTGTCTTTGCTCGATTTTCCATTTGCGGTATCTATCGGACTTGTTTCAGGGGGTAATTCATTTACAGGTGTAGATTCGCTAACAGAAGTATCGAGAAGAGAGTTTGATATATTGGCAATTTTAGCACTGTCAGAGAGTCTTTTTTTTTGGTTTTATAAACTTCTTTGGCACAGGTTTTATGTTAATTCTCTGTCGCCTTACAGCAATGATTTTTCCTGTAGGATTGACAGCTGGAGTTGAGTTATAATAATCATTACCTTTTAACCTAAGCAGGGCTAGTTTAGCTCTACGTTCAGAAGAATTCTTCGGCATTACGCTTACAGCTAATACATCTGGATCATCCATGTGCACTTGAAAAATATGTTTATCGAATCTTTTAACTAATTTTAAACATGGTAGACAAAAACTTTCTTTCTCGTAATGTTTTCCCCCCTCAGATGAAAAAGGAACAATTTGATCCATTTTCAAGGATCGTACTTTAACTTCTGGTACATTAGACTTGTTTATAGGATTTTGAGGTTCCGATGGATTCTGAATATTGCAAGATTCTTTTGAAGTTGAAGCAACAGGCTCAGTGCTAAATTCAGAAGATAGCGGCTTGGAAGGCTTTAGCGGCTTTGAAAATAAATCAAGCTTCTTTTGATGTCTCATTTTAGACTTCAAGTTCTTAGATTTCATAGGTTTAGCAATGGATTCACTCTCAGATCCGGTATCACTAATATCATCATCATCATCGTCGCATTCCTTTTGAATTATCTCGTAGTCTGATTCATCGACAGATTCACTATCCATATCCTCAGCATTTTTTTCTGGCGCATAATTCTTTTTAAGTAATTTAGTCCTTGTGGACATTCTCGGAACTTTCGAAGCAGGCTCTTCACCACTAGAGTCCGGCACTGATATTTTGTGTTTATTATGTTTTATTGGCTTTTTTTTCCTTTTAATTTCAGATTCTTCATCAGAAGCGCTATTCTCACATTCAGGCAATAATACTGGAAGTTCATCCATACTAATTTTATTTTGCAGTGCTTGATATTTCTCATAGCTTTTAGTGTATACATTTTCGTCATCTGATTCAGATCTGTAATTATCCATCCTATTACCTACGCAAAGAAATTTATTTTAGAAAATCATATAAAAGAAATAGACTTGCAATAAGAAATTACTAACCGTCAGTAGATGATTTCTGTACTTTTAAAGTTAATGGAGGCGATTGCTGAAGATGGTGTAGACTAACAAAGTCACTCTGACGTACGTTTTCAGGCACAATTTCTACAAGACAAAATTTTAAACTTGAGTGTAATTTTCATTGATATTGTTAAAAATATATGAAAGAAGTATTTAGTTTGAGTAAATACGATTTTTGATACGAAATAGTATATTATTTATTACGGGAGTTTATCGGAAAATCAGACTACTATATATTTTATTGAAACTTTAAATATAAGTTGGCAATAACATTATCTATAGACAGTTAAAGTATTCCTCAAGCTACATTTCGCTCTGAGCGACCGTCAAATACCCGCTTTTCTACAGATAAAAAAAGTCAAGAGGGGGTGAACCAATTTTGTTGCGCCTCTAAGTTGAGAAAAATTGGCTTTTTTTAATAAGGATAATATCTGAGTGCAAGTGTACTTACTTCAATTTGGATTACAAACTTTACAATCGGTCAAAAAAATGGGCATATTTCACAACCTTAAGACACAATATACTTTTTAATGCTTGAAATACTTTATCACCTATTGGTTAAGAATCGATCAATCTACCCTTACTACGTACAGAAGCACTCTCACAAAATAACCTGCACACAGCTACAGAATTTTGTACAAACAATGTTGTACGTCAACAGATAAATAAATGTATAGGATCTACATGAATATGTAAAGGTAGACTAGTCGATAGTTCTACAGGATGACATGCAGAGTATGTCTACATAAAATCCTAAAGCAATCTACAGGAAGTTCTCGAAACGCTGCGAAGAGCGTAGCGTTATTTGTCATAACTCAACGCTTTTGCCTCTAACCTAAGGAGATTATACAATTCGCCATTTAACGTAGGCAAAATCGTTGCTTTATGCTGCACTATCCAAGTACGAGTGTAGAATAGGTTATTTTCGTAAGGGCAGGTTAGGAGTTACTTGCTTCTGTACGTGCATTTTTTTATATTCCTATATAAATCTATTGATGCTACTATTTTTACCTGAAGTTTCACCAGTTGAATGATCATAGTGATTAGAACTTTTGTCAGTTAATGCATCAAATAGAGATTCGAAGTCTGGCACATCATGTGGCCGATCAACAATAGACCGTCTATTGTCTCGTCTCACTGAGCACCATTCTGAATCTGTAAAATGATCAAATCAGGTTAATTGATTTTTATATGCTACGTAGCCATCGCATACTGGCATAAGCGATAGAAATCAGGAAAATAAAGTTTATAAAATACGCAATAGCATTTCGTAAAAATGATTTTAAAAATTGACAGTGTGCGTAAAACAAGATTACTGAGTTATAAATAATGGTACAAAATTACAAATTTACAAGCGAATGTATTTTAGTTTAGTTAAAAAGTGAAAAAAATTATATTTATTTTAACAAATTTATTTATAATAAATATGTAGATTTACCTGATTGTTGATCCACCTCTTCATCACCTAATTGTTCATCCAAGTTCTTGTCACCTGATGGTTCATCCAAATTCTCATTACCTGATGGTTCATCAACATTCTCATCACCTGGTTGTTCGTCCATTTTTTCATCACCTGATTGTTGATTCACCTCTTCATCACCTAATTGTTCATCCAAATTCTCGTCACCTGATGGTTCATCCAAATTGTCATTAACTGATGGTTCATCAACATTCTTATCACCTGGTTGTTCGTCCATTTTTTCATCACCTGATTGTTGATCCACCTCTTCATCACCTAATTGTTCATCCACCTCTTCATCACCTAATTGTTCATCCAAATTCTCATCACCTGGTTGTTCATCTACTATGACTCCGTTGAAATCGATTTCTTCAAAATCAGAAAGAGTTTTCAGCTGTTCATCAACTTTCTCAGCTACTATGACTCCGTTGATGTCGATTTCTTCAAAATCAGAAAGAGTTTCCAGCTCTTCATCAACATTCTCAGCTAAAAGAATACAACATATTTATACTGTTACATTTAAGAAACCAATGCAAAGAATTTATCGTGAACATATGAGTCCGGTTAGCAACTTGAATTTGCATAAAATTACTATTAAAACACTCGGAACATCAATTAATAATGTTAAAAACGACTTAAATCTTACCTTTGTCCAAGTAAACTCCTTTATTGACTTGAATAAGTCGATCATGCCTAAAAATAATGTATGTAATATTAAAAACTAGGTTTAAGACACATATATTTATAATTATCAAATATTAAGAAGTAAAAGAATAATTGCTACACTAGGTATTACCGATATATACGACACAAACTGCAAAAATAATGTGTGTGTATAACACTATTGAAGGAGGATTTCTAGGTATATAGAACGAACGATTTATCTAAGTCATTAAATTACAAAAAACATTGGGCAATGAATCGCAACCGCTTCAGAAGTACAATTTCGATCATGCCTTACAGGCCTACAGGCTAAAGGCGTATTAGTATTAATAGCTAATTTATTAGTTATAATACGACAAATTATTCCTAAATCTATTTTCTTTATCACTTGTTATAAGATATGGAATTTCAATAGATTTAGCAATAATCATTTTCCAGTTAAATGCGGTTCAATTAAATATATAATGAAGGAAAAATATTGTTTTGGCATATCCGACAACGCCACGTGGGCCGAGCTCAACTATTTTCCCGCTCGAATACTCTGCCGTGTCGGCCGCTCGCCAGAGCCGAGGTCCCGCGCAGCTGCACTCCCGCATCAGTGGCGACCCGCCAAGTATTGCGCGCAGGCGCGCGCCGCCTGATTCTACTCCCCACCACTCCTGGCGATTATAAAAGGCCGCGCGGTAGCAGCGGCATATACAGTCGCTCTCCATCACCAGCTCTAGCCAGATCGTGGACCGGACTCCCCAGAGCTTCGTTTGGGATATCTAAGTGAATTCTCATTGAGCAACGTTGGCCAAGGCGGGCGGTTACACTGACCTACAGCCCTCTTATCTTATGTAACCAATCTCTTTTCCATATTCTTTTGATTATTTATGTGTTTAAATAAAAGATTTTCATGTAACATCATGTCTCACGATTTTCTTTGTTCCCTTCCAGCATCCGATTCGAATTGACATTGGTCCTTCATGCCGGATCGGGCCCGTGGAAGTCGTGAGATTGTACGGGTTTTAGGAATCCTTTGCTGCAAATTCAATTTACGCGTTTAAACTTGTTTTAATACTCACAGATATTTTGTGAAGTCGGTCTCAGTGGAAGACCTTTACTTATTTATTTAAAGGAGCTCTTCTTTACCAAGGCTTGAGGTCCAAGCTTTGAGTCCGGATAGGCAATTGGAGTGGCAGATTGCGATGGAATCCGTCACTCAGAGGCAACCTCAGTGGGAGGTTTTATCTGTAGAGCCTTGGGAAGGGAGCTTCCTCTTTGGTCGGTTCTAGCACGCAGGATCATCCTCAGTGGGAGGTTGAATCGGTGTAGTCGTAACTAAGGGAGCTTTATGCGAGACAGTGCGTGTGTCAGGGTCATAGCAGCAGCCTTGTCCCGTGATCGTTGACGCTCGCAGCTATTAGTTTCGGTCGATTCTCTTTTTTCAAAATTCAGCGAGCGTGATTTGAACAACAAGGTTATCAGATCAAGTAGACCTTTATAAGGGCCATCTCGTCATTAACCTGATGGAGGATCTGTTAGATAAGCAGCTCGCGTTGGCAACGCTGATCGACAGATTCACTGAAAATACCCTTAAGTCTTGCCGAGCGAACTTCAATGCCGGCTATTTTCGTGGTCGTCGCGAGCTACTTGCCTCATCTATCAGTGCAGGACTGCGAAGTCTCCATAATTCGATCACCAGACAACGCGAGGATTTACGGATATTGGAGCAGCCCGTCGAAAGTTGTGACCATTGGTTCATCTTTTTTCCGCCAAGGGCATGAACTCAACTAGACGCCGTGAGTGGAAGAATGAGCTAAACAAGCCGATCGATGCAGCCACGTTCGAAAAACTAACTGCCTTCTTGAAGGAGTCAGCTAAGAGATTAAAGTCGATTGAGCTCAGCAACATCTGCGTCGTAACAAGGGTCGCTGTGAGCCACGCCCCAAAGGTGCTCTGATGCAGGCCCCGAGTAGCAAAGTCCTTACCGTTACCGGTGCTGATGTCAAGTTCCCAGTGTGGGATGATAAGCATCGCGTCAACCGCTGCTGAAAGTTCGCATCTTTTACCGCAGCTAAACGTCTTGAGACTGTGCATCGTGCATGGTTGTGTTTCAACTGCCCTGCATCGGGGCACTCGGCAAGCAACTGCCCATCGAAGTATCTTATCACAGGATGCAGGGGCTTCACCACAGGAAATGACTATCACTCCTCGGATCCGCCTCGGTCTTAATAGGGCTACGCGTTGGCCAAATGCTTCGGGCACGCACCCAGGTCGATCCAGGTTTTGAGGTCAACTTGGCCACTATCAGAGTCGCCTAACGCGCCGGATCCCCCCTGCAAATGGCACATGTTCCTCTAGCTGCAATCTGTGGCCGAATCTTTGACACCGCTCGAAGTTCTGCTTCCATACTACTTCTTCCTCACGATAAGGATGCTCGGCCTTTGTCACCGCCCTATTGCTGCCTTGACTAGCCTTCACTACACCAAGGAACCACCTTGAATGCGACCACTGGCACCATCTCCAAGGGATCAGGCTAGCCGATTCTTCATTCTCAACTCCCGAGGATATTGATCTCGTGCTCGATTCCAAAGCCTATGTCAGGATCATCTGTAATGGGGTACGCGTAGGTCCCGACAGAACGCCTACGGCTTAGAACAGTACTTTGGGTTGGCTAGTATTCGGTGGATCTCAGTCGAAATGCGATACTGCCATAATAGCTGCGAGCACTGCGCCGCATGAACCCCTCGCTGAGCTGCTGCAGCACTTTTGGTGTTTGGAGGACGTTAGTGGCTACCGGAAACTCTCAGCTGATGACGTCGACTGTGAGCGCCAATTTAGAGAGAGATGCCGGCGAGAAACTTCGGGAAGATATAGTATGCGGCTGCTACGGAAAAGACCTGGACTCCTGCTTACTGGCGGGTCATTGAGAATGGCAAGGCAGACCCTTATGAAGGTTCAGGAAAAAATGTAGATGTATCCGGAGTATGCCAGTGAATACCGTAAATTCATGAGTGATTATAGTGCACATGCGTCTTGTACCTGACGGCACGCTTCTGCCTGAAGCCTTTCGGGTCTCTTATTTGCCCCACCACGCAATCTGTCAAGTCTCTGATCAAAGTGGTCTTCAATGCATTTTGTTCATATGGAGGCGGGCCATCGTTGAATGTCTGCATGCACATCAGGCCCACGCTTTATGCAGATCTCATCATCGTCATTTGTCGGTGGAGACTGCGGGTCGCCGCCAGGGCGGAGATAGAGAAAATATACAGCGAGATCCTAGTGGATCCTGAGGACGTAGATCTGCAGCGCATTTTGTAGCTGGGGCCAGATGATCGTGAAAGACACTACCAGCTTCTCACCGTAACATACGGGGTCAGCTGTACTCCGTTTTTAGCACTCAGGGTCATTCGTCAGCCGGCTCATGATGAGGCTAAGAAATTTCCTAGCGCAGCGCAGATGATTTTGAGCTCTTCATACGTCGATGATATTCTCTATGGAGCTGATGACGTTCTTGCAGCTCGACAGTTGAGAGATGAGTTCATTGGATTAACTGAAGCAGGGTGGCTTCCGATTGCATAGGTGGTCTTTCATTCAGTCACCCTTAAGTTCTCGATGACTTTCCTTCGGTTCGACGCTTGCGTCCTGAATGGAAGGATTGCTCAAAACAGCAGCCTGTCAAGACTCTGGGTGTGACGTGGGATCCGTTGAGAGACGAGCTCCGATGTAAGCTTTCACAGCCATTCGAGTCGACCACGAACTCTACTAAAAATATGCGAGACATCGCGCGAGGTTTTCGACCGATTTCTCGCGCAATAAATTTTCACGCGATAAATAAAAAAAATTTTTACTGAAATTTTTTTCATTTATCGCGCGAGAAATCGGTCGAAAATCTCGCGCGATTATTTTCAGTAGGGGAGCGAAAGGCGCTCTCCGTAATCGCGCGTTTTTTTGACCCCTTGGGTTGGATTACCCCCGTTCTGGTCACTGCCAAAATTCTGTTACAAGACATGTGGCGCGAATGATTAGAATGGGACGATGTGTTGCCGCCAGCCCTCGGTGCGAAATGGCAAAGCTTTCTTAGCGACCTGTGTGCGACCTCGTCAATTCCCCTGGAGCGGCATGGATTTGCGGATGCCAGCAAGAGGGCTTATGCGAACGTAGTCTACGTAAGAGTCACTGGTGGTCAGTCACCATTTCTATCTCGAATTCTCGCTTCAAAGACTCGAGTGGCACCGGCCAAGATGCAAACCACTTTTTGACTGGAACTATGTGCCGCATCTCTGTTAGCAGACCTCCTCCATAAGCTCTAAAACGAGCTAGATAATCAAGTAGATCTGTGTACGCATGGTCTGATTCAATGGTCACGCTTGTCTGGATCAAGGCTGACCCTTCTTGATGGGAAGTATTCGTCGCGAATCGAGTCGTCAGGATTCAGCGGCTCCTCCCTGGGACCAGCTGAAAACACGTGGCCTCAGAAGACAATCCAACTGATCTCGCTTCTGGAGGCATTGACTTGGCTGGGTTGGCCAAAGCTGCATTTTGATGAAATGTCCTTCCTGGTTGGCTCAACCTCCTTCTTTCTGGCCAAATCAACCCGCGATCCCCACTTCAGCGTTCCATGTCATGCATCAAGATCAGCAGGGAAGCAGGCCTAATCAACGTACGGAGGATCACGACATCACCGCACCATTCTCTCGCTTGGAGCACGGAGGACGGTTGTTCGATGCCTGAGAATTAAGCTACTCTCTCATCATAAATGGAGATGTCGGATCTCAAGTCCCATCAGTGTCACCGATTTGAGCAAGGCATTTCACGCTTGCGTTCACATTTTTCAGGGCATAAGCTTTCAGGAGGGGATTACTGTACAGCGCCGCAGTCACGCCTTTGGCCGCTGGAGCAGTATATCATCGCTAACCCCCTTTCTTGACGGCAAAGGCGTACTTCGAGCTAGAGGGAGGTTTGAGCACGCAAAGCTACCGTATTATCAACACCATCCGGTCGTAACACACAAAGGGTGCCATCTCGGACGACTGTTCATCGATCGCGCTCATAAGATGGCGTTACACGGCGGGCATGCTGTCACCTACGCTTACACGAGGCGTTCAACCTGGGTAATCGACGAAAGAGCGCAAACCCGCACTTACGTCAGGGAATGCGTTATCTGCTCTCGAGCTCGGGCCAGATCCACCAGTCAACTACGTTTGGACTACGCCGGGCCGTTCCTCGTCAAAGCCTTAGCAGGCAGAGGCATCCGATGCACTAAAGGCTATTTGGCCGTCTTCGTGTGCATGTGCACAAAGTCCGTGCATCTGGAGCTTGTTGGCGACCTGACCACCAAGACCTTACTCGGAGCACTCCACTATTTCTCAACAAGAAAAACAACACCGTGCGAGATCTGGTCGAACAACGCTACCACATTCCACGGCGCAGATGCTGAACTGAGAGCGATGTTCCGCGAAGCCAAGCTCCAACCAGATTACCAACAACTTAGCTACCATCGGAATCTCTTGGAACTTCGTTCCACCATCTGCGCCTTATTTTCGCTCCTGAAGAAAGACTTTCGTGGAAATGTCGACCCTTATTGCTCGGGTCAAATCGTGCATGAACTCACGACCGCTTGTGACACCCTTGTCTGCCCTATTGAAAAATCTCATGTGAGATTTTCCAATAGGGTCGTGAAGTCGATGATTTGCGAGCACAAACGCCATGGCATTTCGTAACCGGTTTCCCGCCAGCTTCACTTTCTGAGCCAAGTATTGATTCAGCAGAGAATTCGGATCAAATGTGACGCTTAGTGCGTGGTTTGCGCGATTAGTTCTGGATGCGCTGGTCGCTAGAATATCTGCTTTCCCTACAGTAGCGTCATAAATGGCGACAGCTTCAGCCCAACTTGAAGATCGGTGACCTGGTGCTCATCTTCCAAATTTAATACCTTGGAGCAGCGTTTTGATAGATGTTTATCAAGTACGAGATAAGAAACATATGGTTTATGTTGTCTGGTACTAGCTTTTGTTAGGCAAAAGAATTATTACGATTGTATATTGAATTAATCAAACTCATGTCAGTTCTTTGTTTTCCATTCATTTGTATTTTGTGTCGTATTATTTTCTTTTCAGGATGTTTTTAAAAATCTTAATGTGCTTACCCCTAGCTGCGGATATAAGAATATTTTTAACATATGATTCATGATTAATTTTTTTTAATGTTCGACAAAAGTAATGGAAACAGCATTAGTGCTATGCTGAACACTTCTACGGTCCCTCTAATTAACTATGAATTTATGTACACTAGCCGGACAAAATAACTTTAAATCGCGCGCCGCAATATGGTCGGCGCTATCAGTGTTAACTGGGTTTTTGTCGGAAAGTTGAGATCGGTAGCAAACTCAGTTGCAAAAGCGGCGACCTAACCTAACCATTTGGATAGAAACCCAGTTAACACTGATTGCGCTGGCCATATTGCGACGCGCGATTCAAAGTTATTTTGTCCGGCCAGTGTACACGATCTGTACAAATATCTAAATTAGTAACCATAAAAAAAAACTTCTGAATCCTAGAATATATATTGTATTTTGACACAAATGAATTCCTATCAACCTCAAAAGGCATGAATGAAGAAAAATAAATGACAATAGTAATGCGGCGGATATCTCTGAAGAATTAAAAAAAATTGGCTTATACATTAGCCAGGCTATACGATAGCACTGCTCGATCTGAGACCAGTAACATTCCGACTTTGTTGTAAAAAAATTGTATTTGTGAAGCTATAAAAGTATTTCAAAATCTATTACTTTATCATGATGGACAAGAATGAACAAGCAATGCAATCTAATTATTTTCTCGAATGTTGTATTGATAAAAATTTTTCAAATAAAGCTTAGATAACAAACACATGAACATTTTACTATTAAATCCCTCTTGCAAACCACTACATGATTTTACTACGTAGTTCATTATGTAAAAAAAAAGATGATACATTTTATAAAATACCCAGCTAAGCCATACAACAATAGCAATATATAAATAATACAATTTAGGTTTGCTAAAAATTGAAAAGCAACGGACACTTTAAATTACATCCCACAAACAAGCCACGTGGCCAGATGCTTTAAAACTATCTGATAGGGCGCATATCTATACAAAACACTAGTGATCAGTTGTGAAAGCTTTTTGAAAAAATCATATACAATAGATTGTATATGTTTCTAACGTAATTTAAAACTATATAAAAAATACAATTTGGTTTTGATAAAAATTGAGAAGCAACGGACATTTAAAATTACATCTCCAATATCATCTTTAACCATATTGACAAAAGCATACTAATTATAATTGCCTAAAAAGATGATACATTTTATAAAATAATCAGTTGAACCATAAAAATATTACTGAATATTTTTGTATTTCCTAATAGAAATGCACTATATTGAACAATAGACTCTTTGAAGGTAAACAAAAAATTAATTGTAATATTTTTAACGAAACCATTGGATCATATTTTGAATTCGAGCATTCAATAAGCTGTGTGGCCAGATGCTTTAAAACCATCTGATATAGTGCATATCTATACAGAACACTCGTAATCGGTTGTGAAAGCTTTTTGAAAAAATCATATACTATAGATTGTGTATGTTTCTATCGGAATTCAAACATTTATTAGTGTCTGTAAAGACACATTATATTAGCTACATGAAACATGGTTATTGCTATGGTGGTATCATAATTAAGTAAATTTACAAAGTTTAATTAATTAAATTATACTTACGGTATTTTCTCAGGATTGTGTTACTTTAAAGCTCGTGGTAGGTAGCTGTATTAAAGCTCACAAAATTCAGGGAGATTTTCTACACTACTCTACTAATTCGCATGTGATTTTCTATTAAATCTATGTCTATTGGTACCCCCACTAGGAGTTGTTACCTTGTCGCGTGCTCTGAGAGGAGCCGGTGTGGGGGCTCGTCCGGGGGTCTATGCGACCGTCCCGTATCCCGGGCCGGGAAGTAATGGTGCAACGAAAGTGGATAGTTGGGGCGGCGGGGGGGGGGGAGGGTCGTCGGTCGATACGACGACGTCGGCTCGCCGCCTCTTCGAGCTATTAGTAGTACGCGCCCGAGGCGCGGAATCTCGGTAAAATGGGCTCTTCCCGTCGGGCTCTTCCCGGGTCGGGTCCGGACCTCGGGGTTCTCGAAAACGGTCGGACGGACCTTCCGGACGCTAAGGACAACTCTCCATTGCGTTCGGAAGGAGGCGCAATGGGTATTACATCCAACCCCCAATCCCATTGTGTGAGAAACCGTGCATAGGGGACTGATTGGCCACGGGGTCCAGTGGTCGCAAACGGTGCCCTCGGGATACCAGGCGCCCTCCCGAGGTACGAAAGCCTTCCCGCTGCAAGCGGGGCTCTGCAGCGGGTGACCTCTAGTTCCCTAGCTACTCGTGGGAACAAAAATGGAATCAAAATTACAAATTGAAGAAGAAGGGAGGAGTACTGAAACCCAACCGGCACAGACTGGGGACGACGAACTGGGCAGAACCGTTTCTCAGGAACAGGTGAACCCAGGGGTTCCTGACCCACTGGACCGGATGGAGGTAGAGGCAACCGCAATGGTGAATCCGGCAACGGAGGAACCAGCGGCAGGGGGCTCCAAAAATCCCCCCAAAACTGCCATTCGGCAGAGGAAACGTCGACCGGGAGCTCGTGAACGCAAGGCCTGGAATGCCCAAAAGGCGATAGAAGGCACAAGCGGGAACACCCCGGTCGAGAATAAGAAAAGACCGAAGACCGCAGCGGACACCCCCCCGGAGGGGCAGAAAGCCCCCAAGAAACCGACGGAGAGGGAAGCTGTGGTGCAGACGCTGTCACTGGCGCAGAGGACCAACCCCTTGACGATGGTCATCGTCGAAGAGGGATACCCTGAGGCGCTCATAACCTATGAAAGGTTCAAGCGCTTCAGGAACGCGATGAGGGAAGAGGTGGATAAAATCCCCTCCGAACTGCCGCTACCCCGCTTCGAGGAGTCCTTCTGCAAGGGGGGGGGGCCATTGTGATGGTGGCGACCGACCAGAGTGCCAGAACCTGGGCAGCATCCTGCATCCCCAGGCTGGACATCTGGGAGGGAGCCAAGATCAAGGTGGGAGGGGTTGAGCTTCTGCTGAAATTAGTCAGGACCGTGGTCTGGGTCCCTGGGAAACCAGAGGAGGCAGTAACGGTGCTGGCGAGGCTGCAGAGGTACAACCCCACCCTAAAAACAGGGGCGTGGAGGATCCTCAACGCCGAAAAGAAATCGAGCGAGGAGGCCGAAGGCACCCTATTGGTACTGGGCATCCCCGGAAGTGGTATTAGAACGCTTTCGGGGATGGACAACAAAGCCTACTATGACATCGGGAAGGTGAGCTTTAAATACTCCCTGACCGAGTCGTAGTAAGGAAAACCAAGCGTTGGGGGAGCTGTTGCTGTCAATCATGGCTTCGACAGACATTCCAGTAACGCAGATCAACTTGCACCGCAGCAAGGACGCCTCGGCGGTATTAACCAGGCGTTTGGCAGCGGTGCACACAGCCATAGCACTAATACAAGAACCTTGGTGTTACAGAGGAACGATAAGAGGGCTTGGAGGGGCAGGCAAGGTCATCAAGGGCCCAGGCAACGAAAGAACAAGGGCGTGCATCGTGACGAAGGGTCTGGAGACAACACCACTACTGGACCTATGCACAGCTGACCTTGCTGTTCTAGCCATGGAGGTAGCAAGAGGAGTGGGCAGGCAGCGGGTGATTATCGCCTCGGCATATCTCCCATTCGAAAAGGAATCACCAACAGAGGAAGTATCCAGGCTGGTGGAATACTGTGAGGAAAGGGGACTCCCCCTGGTTGTCGGTTGTGACGCTAACGCACATCATCTGGTGTGGGGAAGCACAAACACTAACGACCGGGGGACGACCCTACTCGAGTACTTGACCACCACTAACCTGGAGATCATCAACAGAGGTAATGAACCAACCTTCATGAATGTAAGGAGGAGAGAGGTAATTGACATCACACTCTGCTCAAGGCAGCTAGTGGGATATACTAGGGACTGGAGAGTGTCGGACGAACCCTCACTCTCCGACCATGCACAAATTTGTTTTATGATTACAGGAGAAACGCGACAACAGGAAACGTGGATCAGGAATCCCAGGCGCACGAACTGGGAAGAATACAGGAAAGACCTAGAAAGGAAACTAAAAAGAGGGTTCCCAAAGGAGATCCACACGATAGGAGAGCTCAACACCGCGGCGGAATCGCTGCAGAGGGCCATCATTGAAGCATATGAAGCCAACTGCAAACTGGTGAGAGGCAGAGGCAAATATGAGGTACCCTGGTGGAATAACCGGTTGGAAAAACTGAAGAAAGAGACCAAAGCTCTACTCAAGAAAGCAGTTAGGAGCAACGATAACCAGCAATGGATAACCTGGAGAAGTAAACAGAAGGAATATCGACACGCAGTAAGGAAAGCCCAGACTGAAAGCTGGAGAGAGTACTGCAGTAACGTGGAATCTGGTAAAGAGGCGGCTAGGCTTAACAAGATCCTAGCCCGCAATCCCGAAGCCTGGCTGGGAGCGGTTAAACTCCCAACAGGCAAATATACGGAATCGGACGAGGAGACGCTGGCGCACCTCATGGAGTCGAACTTCCCCGGCTTCACGATAGCGGGGGATACATGTGAGACGGCGGAGGACCAGGTGGAAACCGGTGGCGAGGGTTCGCGCCACATCAGTGGCTGCAGGGAACTCGCTAATCTGATTGTCTCGCCGGCAAAACTGAGGTGGGCCATCAGCTCCTTTGATTCCTACAAGTCACCGGGAGAGGATGGAATCCTCCCGATTCTGCTCAAAGAAGGAGTCGACATAATCATCGGACCTTTGGTACGACTTACACGGGCCAGCATTGCAGCCGGATACACGCCGAAATGCTGGAGGACAGCTAAGGTGGTTTTCATCCCGAAAGCCGGCAAAGGAAGCTATAACACCGCTAAGGATTTCAGACCTATCTGTCTGAAGTCATTCATGCTCAAAACGCTTGAGCGGCTGGTGGATAGGTATATAAAAGACCATATCTTGAAGAACAACCCATTGTGCAACGAACAACATGCATATAGAGAAGGAAGATCAACAGAATCAGCCCTGCACGTAGCTGTCTCGCTCATCGAAGAACAGATCGAAAGCGGAGGATACGCCGTGGGAGCCTTTCTCGATGCGGAAGGGGCTTTTAACAACACGACCACAGATAGTATCTGCAAAGCAGCCAAGGATAAGGGAATACCCGATTCGCTAATTAAGTGGATCACGAACATGCTAAGCAACCGGAAACTGACAGTCACAAGAGGTAACACCACCGTCAAAGGCTCCGTCGGCAACGGATGCCCGCAAGGAGGGGTTCTTTCCCCAACTCTGTGGGGCATGGTGATAGATGGAGCACTAAGGATGCTGACCAACCTGGGAGTATCAGCGGTTGGCTACGCAGACGATATACTTATAATCACCAGAGGCAAACATCTGAACACCCTACTGGACATCACCGAGTCGACAATGAGGCACTTAAGTAAATGGTGCGAGGACAAAGGCCTATCTATCAATCCCCGGAAAACGGAGGTTGTCGTCTTCACCAGAAAGTACAAGATAGGACCGGCACGAACGCTAATGATGCGAGGACAGGAAATACAAATTAAGGAGCAAGCAAAATACCTAGGCGTAATTTTAGACAAAAAACTGTACTGGAAGCCTCAA
Source organism: Muscidifurax raptorellus (assembly GCA_020010945.3). Taxonomy (NCBI): domain Eukaryota; kingdom Metazoa; phylum Arthropoda; class Insecta; order Hymenoptera; family Pteromalidae; genus Muscidifurax; species Muscidifurax raptorellus. Next base: position 152,067 of record JAHUUD020000079.1, read on the forward strand.
ATAGACCAACAGTACAAGAAATTCACATCAGCCTTCTGGATGTGTAGAAGAGCCATTGGGCAGAGCTGGGGCTTGAGCTATAAAACAGTCCTATGGATATACAATTGTATCCTAAAACCAAGACTGACCTACGCGGCTACAGTGTGGTGGAAAAGGACAGATCTGAAGACAGTCCAAAAGAAACTCGAAACGCTCAGGGGGTGGATCCTAAGGGCGGCAACAGGGGCTATGAGAACCACCCCAACGGCAGCCCTTGGAGCCATCACTGGGGTTGAGCCCTTCCACAGAACAATCCAGGCGGCAGCCTTTATAGCAGCACACCGTCTGAAAAATCATGGACTGTGGAGAGAAAAAGGGGAACACACAAAAGAACAGATCAAAGGAAAAGACTATGCTGTATTGTCAATGAGACTGGACAAGACAGTACGTAGATTTAACTTTGAGAAAGGATATCACATCCAAATCCCATCAAAGGAAGACTGGAGCGAATACGACCCTGGTCCATCCGCAGGTGAAACCTGGTACACAGATGGAGCCAGAAAGAAAGGCAGGGCGGGAGCTGGAGTCTTCCGGAGAAGGCCCGGAAAAAGGCTCATAACACCGCTCGGAAGGCACGCCACCGTCTTCCAGGCGGAAGTAACAGCTATCCTACTCTGTGCACAACTCGCGCTCGAGGAAAAAAGGCAGGACTGCATCAATATCTGTACGGACAGCAGAGCCGCCCTAGCAGCGCTGGGTGGCTCTAGCACCTCCTCCAGACTGGTGTGGGACTGCATAACGGCTTTAAACAGACTCGGTGGGAAGGTACGCAGACTCACCCTCTACTGGGTTCCCGGACACCATGGAATCAGGGGAAACGAGATTGCGGACGAACTAGCCGGAATAGCAGCGGGACAAGACTTACTTGGACCCGAACCCGCCCTTGGCATTCAGGCGTGTACCGTCAAAGAGGCGGTGCACGACTGGCTGAGAGAGCGACACCTAAAAGAATGGTGCGAAAGCAACGGGTGCAGACAAGCCAAAACACTGATAGGATTACGCATCAGAGAAGACTGGGCGTCAGAGATGCGAGATCTGACCAGAGCAGAGGCAAAGATCTTTACTCAGCTAATTACCGGACACGGGACGCTGGGATACCACCAGCACACTATAGGTCGAGAGAACTCACCAGTATGCAGGTGGTGTAACCAAAACGAGGAAAGCAGTATACATGTACTATGCCACTGCTTAGCCCTAGCCGAAAAGAGACATAGGGCGTTGGGGACGACGACGTGCGAACCAACAGCGATCCAGGCACTGACCGTTAGGACGGTGATACACCTGTACAAGTCACTAACGGAATAAGATACACAGGAATGGGGCATACCACCTGACACCTCTTACCCTGAGGAATAAGCAATAAAGGAATGGTGCATACCACCTGATATGCTGATCCTCAAACGACAAAACTAGTCTGGTACAACCACTAGTTAACTATCGGGGATGCAAAGGGCGTAAGCCTAGGCATCAGGACCCAACGGTCCACCCAGACCAACAATAATAATAATAATAATAATAATGTCTATTGGTATCTTTAAGTATTTTACTTATTGGTATCTATAAAGTTACTTTATGTGGTTGGGAGTTGTACTCTGGTAAAAGTCCCTAATCATATATTTTTCTTCTAACAATAAACTACTGGTGTATCATCAAGTGCACCTGCTTTATCGTAGTAACTGAAAAGAAGCCCAAGAAAGCCTTGGAGAATGTGTCGCAATTGCAGAACATTCAAAATATCATTAACGAAACAGATTTCGCAGTATGGAAGTTGTATGAAACAATTAGAAATGTTCGCTAAGAAGCTCATTGATGATGATTTGACTTGTTGCACACATGCAAGAGTGTGTCCGTGAACATATATCTAGATATACCTTTAACACCGGTACAAATAAAAAAACATTAATGTCTCACTTGTAAAGCAAAAAATTATTCTAAAATTTTAACTATGCATTTTAACTGCAACTACAAATATTAACTTCACATTTAAAATTTTAACTCCAACATTAAATTTTCAGAGTTGATAAAATTTTTTATTATCAGCTTTGAAAGTAGTAATTTTACAAAAAGTTTCGTATGCTTAAAAAAAAAGCAACTATTTTTGTTTATTAACTGAATAAAAAAGTGCAGTTTGTGTCGCAATTAATCGTGTACACGCAAATAATGTTTTTCTAAACTACGCAAAAATCGCATTATTATGTAATAATGATATATAAATTAATCAATAAATAATAACTAATTATCAATTTTCAATTTAATTATAAATTATACCTTTCCTGATCTTCATCCATTTTGCCATGCGGTATGCACCAACTGTTAAGTTTGCATGTATGATATTATATCCCCCTAAACATGCTGGCGATACTTTGCGCGTGTAGCGCCTCTCTCGGCGTGCAGCACGTGCTTCAGCAAATGCCCGGCATATGCCCTGCACGTGCCGACGATCCTTGCCGCCCCGGTAGGTGGCGCGGTAGGCGCATGCCGCAGTATTGCCTATCTAAGTCCCACTGATGAGAAGTTAAAAATTCTGGAAATACGGGAAAAAAGTGTAGGAAGCTGCTTGGGACATTATTAGAAAGCATACTGTGCAATAATTTGTTATAAAAGTAGTGCTAAATGGGCTTTTTTTATTAAAAAAGGGACCGATATCGTTGTCACGCGTGCAGCACGATATCGGCACGGAGAGAGCATACGTGACGGCACGCGTACTGCTGAAATGACCAGCTCGTGATGTGCATAGAGACTGAGAAGTTAAAAATTCTGGAAATACGGGAAAAAAAGTATAGGAAGCTGCTTGGGACATTATTAGAAAGCATACTGTGCAATAATTTGTTATAAAAGTAGTGCTAAATGGGCTTTTTTTATAAAAAAAAGGGACCGATATTTGGACAAGCACGCGTGCTGCTGAAATGCCCAGCACGTGATGTTATTGGGGATATTATGATTATTAACAGTACTTGAACCTCATGGACCAAGTCAGAGAGTTATCAAAACACATAGATGACAAGTGACACAGCCGCTAACTGTAAACTGTGACATAGGGAATATTTGGAACGTCTCCGCTTGGTTCAGATTTCACATCTAGAATTAGATTGTCTACGCTTATCAATCTTACTTAAATTGAGTACATGGCTAGGAGTCGATAAGTCGTTAAGAGAAAACAATCTTACGGAAATCTATGTAAGAAGGTTCGAAATGTACGCATGTGTTTTATTTGCTGTATCGTATATCGTATCTGAGTATACGTAATCCTTTACCAATTTTCAAATATGGCTCCCATTTATCAAAATAATATAACAAAATGATAAAAGAATAATTAAATTTATAATAATTAAATATATAGTTATTATATTAAAAAAGTTTGACTTACCATAATATTTTAAAATGTAAATCCCGGAAACTATATAGGTTTAGTTTTGGGATCCCGGAAACTGCATAGGTTTTTTTCCGGGATCCCGGAAATTGCACAGTTTCTTTTCCGGGATCCCGGATATATTTTTCAGCAATCCCGGAAACAATATTTTTACTATTTCCGGGATCCCGGAAACCTGCCTTGTATATATAAACTTTCCGGGCATGCCCGGAAAAGCCCAAAAAACCCGGAAACACGTCTTAAATGCTAAATATATACCCGGAAACTTGCAATGCACACACACACACACACACACACACACACACATATATATAAAATATATCATTTACCGCGAAGCCAAGCTACGTAATACTGTGAACAACTTACATGATGATGACGAAGGTGAAGAAAGGCAGCATGATGGCTGCAGCTGGCTACTGAGTGACTGGATGATGTTTTCCGACGGGTCGCGCGCGCCGACAACTGGTCCGCGCCGGCATCTGAGTGCGCGTGATGTGAGTTTTTCCCTTTTTTTTTGTGAGCAGCGAGTTGCGCTGGGCGGTCTCGTCTTTAGTTTAGGCGGCTTCTCTGACGAACCCGTCTGATGACCCTCAATCTGGTGTATTGTCCCAATAAGGGAGAGAATTGCACCTTACTATGGTGTACAGCTGCTGGTTCGATGGTCTCGTTAAATTTCCTTTAGCCCCTTCTTGGCGACAGGGGCCTCGGCGACGTACAGATGATGAGAAAAAAAAACTTCCAAAAAGAGTATACTCGCTCGAGTCTAATGGGGCTGTGTAGACACTCGGTGTAAAATAACTGGCACGAGCATGAGTTAACAGTTCTCACACACCCTTTTATTTAATTTTTTCACTCTGGATTCAGATTTAATAGCGCTGGTATTTGTTCGTCGAATTTTCTGAGAGTTTCTGGTTTTGCTATTGCGGCAATGATTTCTTTGCAGCTTATGCCTCTGAATACTACTATTGCAATTAGTATATCTATCATTAGCTCGTCATGACATACGTCTATTATGGCAGCTTCAGTCGTGTTTTCGAATAATGCTTCGCATAGCGTTTTTACGTCTATGTCTCGATCTGGTAGGGTTTCACTTGAGACTTGGTATCGTTGTTGTAAAAACACTAGCGCTTCTGTGAGTGTCGGTTGTCGATCGCGTGCGCGAATTTGCTATCTACTTTGCTAATTTGTTTTGTTATAATTTAAAGGGCTTCCGCGTTCCCGCTTTTTGCGCCTGATATTTCTTCAATCGTGACTCGCGATGAGAGGTACGTGTAACAAAAAGAGTAATAGAGTGGTAGTGAAAATAAATTTTTTTTTTTTGGTCGTTTTTTAAATTACCTTAGTTATCCCGGAGGGGCCCCCAATTGTAACGTCACGAATTACAATGTAAGCGAGAAGTCGGTAAGGAAGCGATTCTCGTCGTCGCGGTTTCGATAAGCGATCAATCACTTAAGCGGGATCGCGACTCTAAGGCGTTAACAAGTATAGACCGTAAGTAATCGTGACGAGAAGAAAGGCAAACGTGAATGTTATAAGAATTAAGCAAATGTAGATACACGTAGCGAGGTTACCTTGTAGAATGATGTACCGCGTAGAATGACTAACGCGAACCAGTTTACAGTTAAGCTGGCTGCGGCGGTGGATCCGGCAGTCGGACAAGGAACTTGGAATAGGCGCGACTTTTAAATGAAAAATAGATTTAAGTAGCCTTTATTCTTACACAATTTATTCAATATAATTACAAGAGTCAATGAGAAGTAATTCGATACAGACTAACGCGAACGAGACACAGTTAAGCTGGCTGCTAGACAAGAGAGCTAGAGCCGGCGCGGGCCATGTATTTATACCCCTAGGGGTATTGCTTACAAGAAACCACAGGTAATGATTTTGGACCTCGTGTTCATATGGAAGTGCTACAAATTACACCGAGCAATTTAGTTGTAGTTGCAGTAAATCTGGTAAACTTACCAAAGAACGCGTTAAGAAATATATATCAGAGTGCTTAATACTTTATATAAAAGAAAACACTTTACTATTAATTGACAGTTGGACTGGAAAATCTTCAGAGTTTTTGATTGAATGTTTACTACCCAATGAAAAATATTATGTTGAAGCAGTAACAATACCTGCAGGTATAACAGGGCTGTGCCAACTATTAGATGTATATTTCTTTAGATGGTATAAGATCTTTGTACGTACAATTTATAATCAAATGATGTTAGAATTAATGGAAGAACAATCACGCGATAGACTTTTTTTCATAAAGATGCATTCACTTGTTCACAATCAGCTCACAGCACCAGTTTTTCGGCCAATGCTGCAATATGCTTGGTATAAAAGTGAATAGACCGTGCCCGATCCAGGAAAATTTCAAAATGTAATAATAATAATAATAAACTTTATTGCATTTATACATTTTGTATTTTACAATGCTGTCTTAACATATATACATTTGTGTGCTTTAATACGCCTCTTTTTTTTTTTGTTTTTTTTTTATTTTTTTGTTTTTCTTTTATCTCTCCTCCTATTCTTCCTTCTTCCTCCTTTCTTCTCTCATCTCTTCTTCACTCCTCTTTTCCTCTCTTACCCTTCTGATCCTTCCCTCCTCCTCCTTCCACTCGTACATGATTCCGTCCACTCTCACCTTGAAGTCCCCGTTCCTTAGCAGCTCCCCATTCTTTTTCGCTTCCTCTCTTCTTCTCTCTCTTATCCCCATGGCTTCTTTCTTTGCCCTTCTCTCCTCCCAACTCATCCACTGCTCTATTCTCACCTTTCCCCCTTCATTGATTTCCTCTCTCCTCTTCCATATCTTCTCCATTTCCTCTTCTGCCGCAAATATGATTTTTTTTGTGTCCTGGTTTGCGGTCTCCTCCAGCTCCCAACTCGTTCCCTCCAGGATCTCGTCCAGCCAGTCCTGCAGCACCTCCTTCTCGTTCCAGTTTGTCCCTTTATGGATGATCACACCTCTCTCTCCTACTTTGCTCCTCCCTCCCTCCGTCCTCTTTCTCTTGTTGGTGTTCATAACCCTAACCTCACTTTTCACATTTATCCTTTCCCTTTCAATCCCTTTTCTCTCCTCTCCCTTTTACCTTCCAATTTTTCTACCAGTCCCTTTAATTCTTTGACTGTTCTCTGCATCTTCTCCCCCTCTCTCCTTTCCTCACTCAATTTTCCTTTCAAAATTTCTACGTCACCTTCTATGTCCATCATCTTTCTCTCCGCCGCTTCTCTTCTCCCTCTCTCCAATTGCAGCTTCACCCTCCACTCCTTCATCTCCTCTCTCATATCCCGCATCTCTCTCTCCACTCTTCTCTCATGCTTCGACATCTCTCCCTCCTACTTTTATGTCGCCTTCGGTTCTTTATCTTCTTTTTCTCTCTGCTGACTTTGCACGCTCTCTCTCTCCCTGCTATAACCTCTCTACTCACCTCACCATGTGCTCTCCTTTCTGTTCCTCTCGTTCCTCTTTCTTCTCCCTGTTCCCTCCGTCTAATTCCTCCTAGGGACTTTCCCTAGACTTCCCCGCATGCTTTGCGCGCGCTTTTTAAATCTCCTTTCTGCTTCGTCCTTTCTTTTCCTTCCTTCCTTGCCTTCCCCTCCTTTATTCTTGCTGCCTTTCTTTATTTTTCCTCTTCCATATAGTGCTATAGAGTTTCCCCACTTGCGTTCTTCTCCCTCCGACTGTCTCCTGCCACTTTTTCCCCTCTATCTTCGTCTCCACACATTCTTCGAACACATGTTTAAGCGTCTCCTCCTCACTCCCACATAGCCTGCATACCCTTTTTTCTTCCTTCTTCCAGTATTTGTTCCCTCTTGTCTCACACCCTAGTCTGAACCTTGCCGTAACGCTGAGCGTCCCTCTTCTGTGTTCTCCCACTTCCATCAGGTACTCTGGTATTTCTCCCTGCTCCATCATTACCTCCCTTATTTCACCCGCATATCTGGACTCCTTTATTTCCTCTCTCCACTTCTGTCATTGTGTATCCTTGTTTATCCTTTCTATTTCCTCCTCCACTCCCTCTTCCTCTTCCATTCTTCTCGTATAATCCTCCACCGATATCCCGCACTTCTCCAATTCCATTCTTCTCACGTCCTTCCCTCTTCCCTTCCATTCTCCCCTTTCTCCCTCTCTCTTCAGCAGCCTCCAGCATTCTCCTAGCAAAGTATTTTCTTTTGCTCTCCTCAGTTTCTTTTCAAACCTAACCGCCCTTTTCCTTGTCCTAATTTAAACCTTTTCGTCTCCCAGTGAATCACATGTGCCGGCGTGGTCCTATCTAGGTGCAGCACCCATTTGATGTACCTTCTCTGTATTTTCTCTAAATCCTCCTGCCCTTTCCAACCCCATATCTCCGCCCCATATTCTATTACGCTCTGCACTAGAGCGTCGAACAGCTTCATCCTCATCTTCCAGCTGTCCTTGAACGTTGCCTCTCCTAGGCCCCACAGGGTACTTATCAGCGCATTTGCCCTTCCTTTCACCTTCTTCACCTGTTCTTCCTCTTTCCCGTTTTCTTTCATCGTGTATCCCAAGTATTCAAATGTTTTCACCACCTCTATCTCCCTTCCATCCCATTCAAATTTCTCTTCCCTCCTCCTTCTTCCTCCGTTTCTAAAAATCATGATCTTCGTTTTCTCTGTGTTTAGCTCCAATCACTTTCTTTTGATGTATCCTTTGAATCTTCTTAACATTTGTTTCAACCCGCTCGCGTTTGTTGCTAGCATTACTACGTCATCTGCATATGAGATTGACCATACTTTCCTTCTCCCTAATATTATTCCTCCTTCTTGCACCTTTCCCATCTCAGCGGGCATCCCTGTCTCACTCCCTTCTGCGTTTCAAAACTGCCTACATTCCTTTCTCCTATCCTTACTTCACATTCCGTCTTCTCATAAATTTCCTTTACCCTTTCCCTTATCCTTCTGGTCACACCCAGCTTTCTCATCATACTCCACACTTCTTCCCTGTTTACTTTGTCAAAGGCTGCTTTCATGTCCGCGAAGCACGCGTATACCTTCCCTCCTTTCTTCCCTAGCTCTTGCTCCACCGCCTTGTTTACCACATATATAGCGTCCGTTGTACCTCTCCCTCTTCTAAATCCCATCTGCGTGTCGCTTAACTTTTCCTCTTCTTCCAGTTTCTTCTCCAACCTTCCCTTTATCAGTTCCGCATATATTTTGTATCCTGTGTCCATTAATGTGATTCCTCTGTAGTTCTTACACTCCCCCTTATCTCCTTTCTTATAGATTGGCGTGACTTCCCCTCTCCTCCACTCTTCTGGCAGTCCTCCTCCTTTCCAAATTTTTCCCAGTATCTCCGTTAGTTCCTCCATAATCTTTCCTCCGCCCTGCTTCCAAGCCTCATTCTGGATTTCATCTTCTCCTGGTGCTTTCTTTTCCTTTAGCTTCTTGATTATTTCCCTTACTTCCTCTACTTCTATCTCTCTCTCCTCTGCTTCCTCTTCTTTCCCCGACTCTTCCTCATTATCTCTCCTTCTTTCCTGCTCCTTCTTTCTCTCTCCCAGTTGCCCTTTAAAAAACTCTAACCAACTCTTATCTTCTATCCCTTTATCCATCTGCTCCTTTTTTCCTTTCCTTCTCCTTTTCACCATTCTCCAGAACTTTTTTCCTGACCTATCCTCCTTTGCCTCCCTTAGCTCTTTTTTCATCCCTTCCTCCTTCTTTTTCCTATACATGCTCCTTAACTCTCTTTTCGCCTGCATGAACCTGTCTTTACCCCACCTTTTTATCCCTTTTTTTGCCCTTTTCATTTCTGCCCTCTTCTTCCTGCAATCCTCATCCCACCATCTGCTGTCACCTCTCCTTTTTCTTCTCCCCCTCTTTGTTTGGATCGCGTTTCTTATTTTTATCTTTAAATCCCTCCATGTCTTTGCTTCCCCCCCTTTAGCTAGCCAACCTCTATACTCCCTGATGGCCTCCTCTGTCCACATTGTTCTTTTCATTTGCTCTTCCAACCCTTCCGAACTTCTCCCTGTCTCTATTTCCACTTCCAATGCTCCATGGTCTGACTCCATTCTATCTACTACCTTCATTGACGTTACCTTTCTCCTGCCTTCCTCATTTACTATCCCATAGTCTATTACCGAGCATCCCATTCCCCCCACGTACGTGAGTTCCCCTTCCTCATCCCCTTCTGTACTTCCATTTAGGATTGAAAGCCCCCACTCTTTTAACCTATTTAGCAGCTCTTCGCCTTCTTTGTTCACTACTCTATCCTTTGACTCCCTCCTTTCCTCCACTCCCTTTTCGTCTAAAAAACCTCCCTCTTGCCCTGTTCTCGCGTTCAGGTCTCCACACCAGAGTATCTTTTCCCCTCCCGCTCTTTCTACCATCTCCTCTATTTCTTCATAGTTCCTATCCTTCTCCTCCCTCATGTATGTCGAACCTATCCACCACTTTTCCCCCTTTATACTACATTTGCCACCTATGACTTCTCCTGATCTTCCTCTCAACCATTCAACTTTGTCCTCTTTCCTATCTTTCCTGACTGCCATTACCATTCCTCCCTTTAATCTCCCTCTGCTCCCCCCCCCTTTTTCGCCTCTCTTACCTCTGTTTCGAAGCCCTTCATTCTCCTCCTTATTCTTTCCTCCTCACCGCTCTCTGCCCACGTTTCCTGTAGACATATGACGTCAAATCCTAATATATATCTCCATCCTTCCTCTTCTATTCCTTTCAGTCCTGCCACATTCCAGCTCAACACCTTCAAATTCTCCTTTCTTTTCCCTTTTCCCCTTTCATCCCTTTTCTCCTTCTCATCTCCATCTTGCCTCCCCCTCTCGAAAAAGCCTATCCTCTCTTTCGTTCCAGAAGTATGTCATGTCTCCTTCCGTTAACTTGTTTCTTCCTACTTTCACTGGTTTTCCTTCGCTTCTCCATTCTCTTGCGAGCCCGTTCGCAAGAGAATGGAGCAGTCCGATGAAGCAGTCCGTCCCCTTCAACTTGCTCTTTTTCTCCATAATCTTCTCTTTCTCCTCTCTATTTTCACATTCCACTCCTATTTTGCTCTTACCTTTTCCTCTGATGACCCACGTCCTTTTCACCTTTACCGAAATCCCCAGCTTCTCATCTACCCATTCTTCCACCTTCGCTTTGTCCCATTTTCCTTCTTTCAGCCCTGATACCACCACATTGTTCCTTTTCCTTTCTCTCTCCCCTTCCTCAATTCTCCACTCTAACTCCTTCAGTTGCTTCTTCTCTTGCTCCCTTTCCTCTGACCCCTTTTCCCCTCTCTGGTCTCCTCCTGTCTGCCTAGTTTTTGTCTCTTCCTTCATTTTCTTTATCTTCTCCTCCATTTCTCTTTCTCGCTCTTCCCTCTTTCTCCTCTCCTCCTCGGTTGCCCTCTTCATCTCCTCCTCCGCCCTTGTCCTCTCCCTCTTCTCCTCCTGCACTAGGCTTCTCACCTCTTCCAGCTTCTTATTCATCCTTTCTTCCGTTTCTAGCCATTTTCTCTCCCATTCTGCCCTGTCCTTTCTCCTTTCCTCCTTCTCCTCCTCCAGAGTCTTCAGGATCCTTTCCAGTGTTCCTTGGAATTTCTCCATCTCCCCCTCTTTCTCACCTTCCTTTCCCTCCTCCTTCTTTAACGGGAATCTCCCCGTCGATCCGTTCTTCTCTGACGTGTCTCTCTCTCTCCTGTCTTCTTTCCTCTCTCTCTTCTTGTCCTCTTTCTCCTCCATAGGTGACCTTTCTTTCCTTTTTCCCCTCTCCGTTTTGTCTACTTTGAAGCTCTCTGGGAGCTCCAATTGCCTTAGCGCTCCCCCCTTTCTTCCGCTTTCCTTTCTTCTTCCCTTCCCTGTCTTCGGCGTGCTTTCCCACCTGCACGTTTGAATTTCTCTCTCCGGCTCCCGTTCCGGTCCGCTTGGAGTCTTAAATTCCTGTTCCTCTTCGTTCCTCTGTTCCTGGTTCCCTATCGTCACCTCTGCCGTCTCCTCTTCTCTATTGTTCATGGCCCGCGGCTTTGCCGCTCTCTCCTCTATCTCCGTTCTTTTCTACCTTTCCTAACCTCCTCCTTGCACTTTCTCCTTCTCTCCCTTCTCTCCCTTTTCCCTTTCTCGCCCTTTCTTGTCCTATTATCCTGTTTTATTCACCTTTCTCTCCACTTTCACTTTGTATTCCTCTTTCTATTTTTACCTTTTCTATTTAAAAAAAAAGCTGCGTATTATGCACACTCCCTTACTACACGTCTGACCCTGCCAATGGCTTCGTCAGATCCCAATTTCAAAATGTAAATGAAGTTTGTTTTAACAAGACAAAGATATTAAGTTATCTCGCAGAATGTGAGAATTTAGCATTCACAAAATGTGCACATTGTAACAAAGTTGTATGCTTCAGCCACTTTTTAGAAGAATCATGTTTGCATTAAGTGAATGTAAACGTTAAAAATTTTGAAAAAAGAATTAAAACAAGCCAATATTATATTACTAATTGCATACTTTTTATTCATCACATTTGTCCATGCACTAGTTTCAATATTCTCAAAAGATCTTAAAATCGATTAAATATAAAACATTTAATAAAGTAATAAAAATATCCTACATATGAAATTAAAAAAATAAATATAAATCAAAATATATTGTTATGATCTATTGGATGACTGCAAATAATTTCACTTCTGAGAGTATTATTGTTAACTTTCAAAGAAAATTGAATTCCTTGGATTTTAAAATTTCTTCTAAATATTGATTAATAGCATCAATTTCGTAACTGCCAGTAGGTATACTAATAATATCACCGTTCAAATGAAGTTTATTATTTGAATAGTCAACATTGGGATTAGAGTTGAATGTTAAAAGTTCAACTAAACTCAAGACTCTTATCATGTTGTAGTAATGATAGATAAATAATAAATGATTTCATTTGTCTGTGAGCATATCTTATATAGTCTTCCAGCTAAGAATTAAGGACAAAGATGACCATATATAAATGAGCAAAATTTTGATATCGTTTATAGTTGTATTTCACTTCTTCCACGTTAAAATATGTCATGAGATCTTTGGGCTGTTTGAGATCACCAAAACTATCAAAATAAAGTATATCAGAACCATGCTTGCGATAACAAACCCAGTGAGTGCCTCTTTTTTGAAAGTCATCCAAGTTGACAACAGCTGACTCATTATACCATAGGCCATCGGCGGGTAGATTATTTCTCATAGAAACACCTCGAAAATCTGAGATTTCCCTCATACGAGTATATTTTTTTAGATCGTAATCAGTCAGTAGACGATTTGGCAAAGTTAAATCGAAGTCTTTTTTTTCTATTGACATGATGGCCACCACCACCAACATGAGGTTTCATAAATAAACTCATCCCATTTTTATAAGGTTTGAGATGGAGACCTTTGCCTAAAGCAATGGCTTCCCTGGTCTTATTATGTCTCTTACTTTCTTCAAGATCTTTTTGCGCAGCTTTAGCATTATTGACTGCTTTAACTATTCCAGCAGCACCTCCTGCTAAAGCACCGGTCGCACTAAGTCCTGCGAACAATGGGATGAGAAAAGGAAGAACACCACCGATTTTTTATGGAAGCGGTAGAACACGTAGAATGATAACTTTTTCCTTTCCACCTGCACTCTTAACAGCTTGACATGCACCCTTCAATGCCGATTGAATAACCTTGCAAGAACATTTACTGGCTATCATTGATTTTTTAGCTGCATTCACTAACTTACTGGATTTCAGTCCCATTCCAGTTTTTTCTTTTAATTTCATAGCATTGGTAACATCAAAAGCATAAGCTTTTTCAGCAAGACTGGCATCCTTGGATCTAACGCGTTGCCAAGCACTATCAGCAAGGCTCTTATCAGCTGCTTTACGATCTCCGTTTTTATCAGAGTAAGCTATATCATGTTCTTTGCATGCCTAATCAAGCTGATTAATTTCAGGATCACCTCTTTTCAAACGTTTATTTAATTTGGTTGCGGGTCCACAGTATTGATATCCAGGAAGATTTCAACAGGTAAGTTATTGATTACTTTATCAAGCAATAACTTTTCTGCTGTTTCTGAGACCTGTTCTTGAGACCAGTCATCACACCACTTGAGAAAGTGGCTGTTTTTAACCGTGAATGCTTGCATCCTTCTAAGAACAAATATTGGATACAAGCATGAACAAAACATTGAAAGAAAAAAAACGATGAACGTTTAAGCAATTGAGTATACTAAACAATCTTAATAATAATGCCATAGATAATGATGATTTTGATGATTATGACGAATTTGATACAATAAAAGATACATTAACCAATTCATCATTTAACTCTGCCCATGGAAGAAGTGATTCATCTCAAGACTTCTTGTCACTACTAGATAAAAGCCGCAGTAAAATCGATAATACATACGGCGTAAGGAAAGTTAATGGAGTTTATATGATTGGCGATTCAGAATTTTTGATAAAGAACTAAAAGTTGGAAATAAAACTTATCCTAAAACAGATGGATTAATGGAATTACTCTTCGAAAAATAACCGGATGAGTTTCTTTTAAGTTCAGCAGATCGTGGAAATTATCGTATGATCCTGGAAGCAACAAATGCTCATAAGAAAAAACATAGCAAAGATGAATTCATACCCATATCAAGTAGTAATAAATATAAAAATGTTGTAGCTTCAATGTTCTGTAGCCTCCTCGTAAAAAACAAATAAAACCATCGAAGGAGCACTATTGCCAAAATATAAAATAGCTAAGAAAAATTCTTCTATAGATCTCGTCTACTGGGATGATCCAAACGAGCTTGTCGAGCGACTCCGATAATTGATTGCGGAACGTACTGCTGGAAATAGTAATTGTACCAACGAAATCTAATCGATTATTGAGGAATTACGTGAAGATGGGCATATATATTAACACACACACACATTTTTTATTGTATCAGTAGTAACATGAGTCTCAATGTGTTCGGAAGAAAGCTTAAGGGCTCGCAAGTGAGTCGCGGTCCTCCAGGGGTTGGTTTCAATATCACATCGGAAAGCGACTTTGACTTAGAAAATAAACGGCTTTGCAATGTAGAACACCCTCTTAATGCAAACGATGCAATCACCTTACATTCACTGAAAGTTATCCTGCAAACTGAAGTAGCTTATTTATCTTCTAAACTTGTCAGCATTAGTGAAGTTATAGAAGCATATAAGGAGCAAGTTGAACAACTTCAATAAGAAGTGAAGAAAAAATTAAAATATCTTTACGATGTTTCTCAACGTAATTTAACTAGTATAGATTACATGGTTAAAGAATTAAATAGATATATATAGAAATCAAAGATAGAACGTCAAAGAGTAGCTGAAGAACTCCACAAACCTGCACGCCGCAGGTACAAGCGAAGAAAATATGACATTCGTGGCATAGATGAGACTTGGCAAGCAGATCTTGTAGAAATGATGCCTTACTCTAAAGAGAATAAAGGTTTTCACTACTTACTCACTGCCATAGATATATTTTCAAAGTATGCATGGGCTGTCCCAGTCAACTCAAAGAGTGGCAATCATGTTACTGCAGCCATGGAATCGATATGAAAACAAGGCAGAGTACCGTCGAATTTACAAACTGACCAAGGAAAAGAGTTTTACAATTCAAACTTTCAGAAACTCATGAACAAGTACAAGATAAACCTATACTCTTCACAAAGTAATCTTCATGCAAGTATATGCGAACGATTTAATAGAACATTAAAAAATACAATGTGGATAGAGTTCAGTAAACAGGGAAGCTATAAGTGGTTGGATATCTTGCCTGAGTTGGTCAAAGCTTACAATTCAAGAAAACATCGGGCTATGGAGATTGACCCTAAAAATGTTACGCAGGCAAATGAGAGAGAGAGAGAGAGAGAGAGAGAGAGAGAGAGAGAGAGAGAGAGAGAGAGAGAGAGAGAGTGAGAGAGAGATCAAGAGACGTTTTCCAAATGAAAAGTTAACTGTGAAAAAACCAAAATTCAAAGTCGCAGACAAAGTGCGTATAAGTAAAATAAAAAAAGTGTTTGAAAAAGGTTATACACCAAACTGGTCTACTGAAATTTTTACAATAACTCGTGTTGCAAAAACTAATCCGGTAACTTATCACCTTAAAGATTATTATGATAAACCCGTCTCTGGCGGCTTTTATGAAACGGAAATTCAAAAAACTAAGCATCCAGAAATTTATTTAGTAGAAAAAGTTTTAAAGAAAAGTGGTAAATGCGTGTATGTTAAATGGTTAGATTTCAGTAACGAGCATAATAGTTGGATTGATAAAAATGAGATTCTTTAAATAAACTAAATCTATATGAACAAAATCAACAATGTATTTTCCAAATATAATTGTAAGAATCATAGTGGTAGTAAATAAACAGATAAAGTGCTCATATTATGTTTAACTATACATTTATTTAGATGTAAGATTATAAAAAGCAATTTGTGTGTATTACATCATTTTGCTTGGCTTTAACCAACAGTATCGAACTTAAAAGAAGGTTCACCCTGATATACTATACATAAACAAAGCTTATTTGCAGTGTTGGAAAGTTGGTGGAAAACCCTTGGAGTAAACCCTGCGCGAGCGGTCTGGAATAGTTCCAGGTGCTGCCGCATATAATGCAGTAGCGCCACGGAAAATTTCCTGTGACGAATCCAAGCAATATTTCCAAGAGCCATCCGCAATTATCGAGGCATGGAATAATTGCGGGAGCTCGTCTGCAATATTCATTCGACAATATAAACTTCTATGGATTGAGGTTAAACAAGGTAATGAATATATAAAAAAACTGTACATATTGCGCATCGAATTTATTATTTCACAAGTCGTATCTAGTAATTACAATTTCTAAATTTTTTTTTTTACATAAGTACAAGGTGGAATTAATGCAATGTGAGAAATATTTATTAGTGTAGTTGAATCCGTATCGCTATGCACATCATATGCATGGGAAAAATCATTAAAACCAAATTTGTTAAGATTTTTTGTGAGGAAGAAAGTTTCATTTTTATAATTATATATACTTTTAACTATACCAAATTGAAATCCATTATTATCTAAATATAACAAGGAATATATATTACATATTGAAATTTATATAGATATTAATCTTTCAATTAATATAACAAAAATTGCAATACCTCCAACTCTGAGTTCTTCGCACTTCATGTAGTATAAGCACTTTTGCTACTGACGATGTAGAGAAGTAAAGCCTTCCTTTTTTTCTAGCAGTTTAGATCTGTTACTTGCATTTTTTTCATAATTAAAATGTAACTGAAGTTCTCCTTCCGGGTATTGCCTCAGTACATTGTACACATAGCTGTTAATTTCAGCTTCTGACTCTGTTCCATGTAGAAATACAGATTCCAAACTTGATGATTCTAAATTCAATGGACAGTCTCCAAGAACTTTATCCTCTTTAGAGGTACACTCAACAATTTGAATATTTTCGACGATGGCTAAGTCAGTAGACGAATTAATTCTGACTTTATCTATATCTACAAGAAAAACATTATTTTATAAATATGTTTTGTAACGCCACACTTTGTGTGTGTTACATTGCGGAGCAGGATGCGATGGTGCAATCACCAGTCCTGCTCATGCTGATATAGAAAAACCTTATTAGTAACTTATCCAGAAGAGAGAGAACTAGTTAGTGCAGTGCAACGACACAGACTGACTTACCTCGACTCCTAGGCAGCTCCTGTAAAGAAGAAAACATTAGTACAGGATCACTACAATGAACTATAGAAATTAAATGTACCTGCTACTGCTCAAGGAGTCACCATCGAATTAGGTTGCTTCACTGGACGTCCTGACAGGAGAAGAGAACGGCAGGCACCAGACATCCTAGAAGCAAAACAGTCACTACACAGAAACTGGCAGAGGCGTACAGTCAACATACATAGGTATCATAACCTATGTATGCACTTGTCAGACCACAGGTTCCACTAGCATCCTCGCACACTGTGTCCAGGAACGTCGAGAAGAAGATGGGACGGCCAACTCACAGCACTCGTAACAGGAACAGCTGACTGTTCGTATTTCCACTGCACCAGGAGGAAGCCGCACCGGTACACACGCACCGCACTACATGTCGTAGGTCATGCTGTAGCAGCATGCCCGCTCTCGTTCGCTCTCTCTCACTCACATACCTACAGTCCCTTCTCCGTCACGTGACTGGCCCTCTCAGCGTCTCGACGGCTGTTATGGGAACTACGCGACACCCTCGACAGCATCGCCATTAGCAATCATCCGTATACGTAGTCATTATCGAAACCTTGTGCCGCACACCGAGAACCAACAAACCACGTTCGGAAAAGGGACAGCATCCTGCGAATTGTAAGTCATACTTAATCATTGTGCGATACCACGCGCGTAGTAAATCTTGTCCGGATTCGAGCCTCCGGGTTATTCAATTGTATTCGTGCTACAACTGTAGCTGGCGCCCAACTAGAGTTAATATAATTATGTATATAGACTCAATGGATGTAAATATATTATGCACATAAGTAATTAGTGTTCTAAATTTATATATCATATTTATACCCAATTAATTGCTCGACATCACAACAAATTATGTTAAAGTCTGCCAGAATGCAGCGCGCATATTCCGATGCATTGACGGAATATGCGTCATAGTTTCTATGTATAAATTAATATTTTGCCCTATATAAAAGCTAAGATAGCCGTGTAAAAAGAGAAAATAAAAGGTAACTACGTTTTGAAGGTTAGAAAAGAGAAGAGTTCAAGTTTTTAAACAAAATAATAAATAACAAAAAATCTAACCGATCCCGTCAAGACTTGAAATTTCTTGGGTTAAATCCAATGCACCCTCCATATAATTCATTGCACTCATCTTTATTTTTATGCACATACAATTACATCCGTTACAGTCATTAATATAAATTAATACACACACCCGTAACAAACCAATTTTTTTACCTTGGAATGAAAATCTGCTTTTTCCTCCGTCTTAGCACATACACAAAACACTCACCAGTCTCACGAGTATATCCAGTGATTGCAATTTTACAAAAAAACCTGGCAAACCATGCAAAATCGAATGATGCTCTCGCGCGTGCATACATGTGCTTCGGATTTTCCAAGGGGCCTGCCGCGATAATTGAGGTTGCGTCATGGAACTATTGGCGGGAGAGAGCGCCTGCAATTTTTCCGTAGCGCTAGTCGCAGTTCAGGCGGCAGCCCCTGGAACTACTCCAGACCGCTCACGCAGGACTTACTCCATGGGGGAGTCACCAGCAACCAGTCCATGGTTTTTCTCTCAGTGTAGGCTTTGAAAGATGTCTCTCGAAAACTTTCAAAAACGTCAGTTAATAGTAGAAAATCTGTTTTCAAATAAAGATCTGAATAATCTCCTACATTTTTTATATTAAACTTATTCCAAACTTGAATAGCATGCTGGTAGTTCTCATCGCCAATGTGGGAATCGGTTAATTTATTGTAAAACTCTTCCTTTTCTGGAAGTTTTATATATGTTAGCTTATTTAATTTAACTACGAAATCATATGGAAAAACACGTGTATAAAAAATTAGAAAAAAATGAATATTTTACAATAAATTTATGACAAAAGTATGAATAAAATTTGACTTACGTGATTCAATGGCCTGCATAGCCTAAGAAACATAATCCAACATCATGAGCAGGGTGGGCACGCTAGATATTAGCCATCGAACGCGGTCTTGCATCGCCTTCAGATTTCTCCTACTGCTCCTCTTGCTGCTGCTGCTGCTGCTTTTCCTTGGTGGCGCCATTATTTATAATTTTAGAATTCCAAGACTAACTGACTGACCAGAGCATGTGCTGGGCTATTTAACGGAGAAACTGAAGCTTCACTTTACGTCTGATTCTTACCAAAAATCTACTGATTCGTCAAAATTTTACCCCCAAAATGTTTCAGAGTTACCGCCCTTAGACATATTCACTTCTAGATTTTTAAAAACTCCTCCAAATTAGTCCTGACCACGCCTAAGTTTTATGGCTATCTTAGTTATGGGAAAACCGAACTATCACAGATAAAATATCTTCATTTGCGTCTTCCGGAAAAGCAAGTAAACGATAAGGGTAGACGTCATAAATAAAATGGAATATTTATTAGCTGAACAGAAAATATGTGTATATATATATATATATATATATATATATATATATATATATATATATACATGAGGATGCACTTCGCAGTTCGGCGATTTTAGACAATATACATCCACGCGTATACCTGCGCTGTAAATCTGGATAATGGGCTTCGAGGGTTCGGACGTCCTCGAGATTTATTGTATGTCCCTGCAAGGCTTCTTGAGCCATCCGCAATATAATATATGACACGGTCTGCCGCGACATTATATATGGGTGTATACGAGGTGTATATATTTCAATGGAATTTCTTCAGGATATATCTTCGCTCCTTGCATTAGGACCATCTCTATTTTTCTATAATTGTTAGCAAAAAAGGTGATTGTTAACGCAGTGCACTCGCTAGAATCTGCTTTATCAACGTCGATCGTTCCTGTTTGTAATATTAGTCTTAGACATTCGACGGTTCCGAAATCAGCGGCTATGTGTAACATACTATCTCCGGTTATAGCACTTCTACGTTAGCTCCATGGAGAGTAGCGCTCTTAGTGTGCCGTCGTTGTTTTGCAATATTGCTGATTCTCTTGCGTACCTTCCTTCGTGTGAATGAGAGTTTACGGGTATACCGCGTCGGATCAATACCTGCACGTTCTTCAATAAATGAGTGATCAGTGCGTAGGCAGATTTCTCTAATAGCCAAGGTCTACATGTGGCTGGGTTCCCTGCTTCCTTAATAGTTCTTCTAAAATCTCTAAGTCTTAATAGTTCTTCTAAAATCACGGAGTCTCCTTTACATGCGATTTCTAAATAATCCTCTTCTAAATAATCGTCCTTGGTTAAATCTGCGTTTGCATTTTATAGTACCTTTACTGCCTTGTAGTTGGATATCTCTATCGCTACCCTCAATGCAGTCATCCACGTTCGATCTGAGCTATTAACTTGGATTCTCTCTTCCAATAATAATTCTAGATATCGTATGTCATTCCCTTTGACGGCTTGCTGCAAGACGGCAAAATCATACCCGGTGTTTGTAATATGTTCGATTTTTAATTTTATCAATTTTTCTAACACATCTATCCGGTTGGAATCAACGGCTGCATAGACAGCGGGGGCTTGCCATTTGCACGGTGAGTCGTAATTTACTTTATATTTTAGTAACAGATCTATTATATTCTCGACCTTTTTGGACATGGCATGAGCAAGCGCGTTTGTCGTACATAATAGTCTTCGGATAATAGGCTTCGGAACAGAATGTCGCTGTCTCTATGTCTGGTATTGCTAAGGCATCTTCTATAGTGTTGGTTATTTCTCATGGGCTCATAAATGGGACTAATATTGTGATCATCATTCTGGCTTCCCTTCCTTCTCTCATGAATATTTTTCTCTGCATATATTTTAATTTCTTCTTTTGACTTGAGAAGATGAACGGAATCCAAGTGTATACCAATTTTCTCAGGAAGGTTGCCATCTGTGGGATAATGACGTTAATGTCAAAGGGTATTACTATTCCTAGTAACTTGCTCAATTATTAAATACTAGTGCTCGTTATAAATATTGTTTTTATTGCTAATTTCCTACCATAAGCGGATCATGATTCGCGGAATGATGGTTTATGGTTTCCCTTTTTTTCCTGGGTGTAAAATAGGACGTGTATTTAGCAGATTTTAAACTTTCATTCAACGGTTATTAATGCTTAACTTATCCCTGTTTTGTGTACGAACCTTTAACTTTCAATTTATTAAACGTCCCTTGAAACTCTTGCTTCCTTGAGAGCTGGCTTCTAGAGCTTCGGGGGTGTGTCATCTCTTCCCTTTTCTCCTAGTCCCCACTACGGAAATTCTCGCGATTGGTTTCTTGTAAATTTTCTCGTGGGCGGGTTTATTGTAATCAGTTTTGACTGGTGTCCCCTTTCTGTTACCTCCTTCTCTTTCCCTCGGGTTCGGGATCTACCTGGACCCTTTAAAACGAGACTGTTAGCCGTCTTAGGGTAATTCCTATTTGTGGCTTTCAAGTTTATTCAGTTTATTCCTCCTATCTGTTTATATATTAAAAAAAAATGTTCGTCCGGGTTTTGTCTTTAATTATGATCCTGGTCAATCTCTGGACCTCGATTTGGAGTGATTGCTGCCGCGCTAGTGCTTGGTTGTGGAGCATGTTCCGACGACCAGTTAACAAACCTCCGAGATTGGTCGCGATTGTGTGGCCAATCATTCGGGAGTCTTCGGTAAGTGATATTTATTCTTGTTTCTTTTCTCTCCTTTTTCTGATATTTGTAGTTTTTAGTAATTGTTCCACTTTCCCTTTTCTTTCTATTTAAGACTTTCTGGTCTCTGGGACGCCTCGATCTCCCCCGGATGCAGATCTGAGTGAGAAGGCGCATGCTGACGCGTGCCTCACCGACGACGAAGAAGAAGAGGAACCGGAGGTCTCCTTGCCCTGCCACACCCGCTTATCTCCAGGGATAGGCGGAGAGACGCTCTGCGACGTATGTCATCAACCCCATGGTGGTCCATCCTGGATTGCCCAGGTGACGACGTCGCTTGGAAGTCGGGTAATTTGATTTTCCCTTTTTTTTTTCAATTGCGTGGATTGGTATTTATTAATGCATTATTTCTGTTTCAGTATGTCTTCCAATCTGTCGCGCATAGAACTACCACAATTCCCCAGAATGTCTGGGAGTTCTGCCAGCACGAAATCTAGGGCGAATTAGAGTCAATGACTCTCTGTCCCTGTTACAGGCAGCCCGGTGAACATCCCCCCACTGTATGTGCCTGGGCGGTTATGGAGTGAGTTTCTCCCCTTTTTCTTCTTTTGCTGATACATTCATATTTCTCTTTCAACTTTACTTAAATAATCTTTTTTTCTGGTTTTTGTTTCAGCGGTGGGTTCCTAATTCCTGGCCTGTCTTGCTGCAACCCTTAGATTCCTGGTGTCGTCGAGTTCTTCCAGCGGCGCTATTTTTTTCATTATTTTAGCGAGTTACTATTGTTTTATTATTAATTATTTGTAATGATAATAAATGATAATTTTTCTCATAATCCATTGTTTTTTCCTTTTCTATTGCGATTGTTATAATCTAATGAATTTCCTGACGTTTTCTTAAAATAATTTCGGTATTATTTTTTAATTTTGATTTAATCGATACATAAATAATAAGGGATTACTTCTAGGATAGCGTTAGATACGAGATTGTGCGTTATTTCACTCAATTCTTCCTCTCTTGTTTCCCATTCATTTCTCCTTTTCTCGATAATTTTTAATGCGTAATGTAAAGTTGCTCGATAGATAGGAAAACGATCGTCGTGCGATTCCTTCTCCTTCTCCCGAAATCCAATGGATCTTGTCAATCTCAAATAAGAGTCGATTGATTTTTCGACTAGATCTCTATATGAGATTTTTTTGATAAACGGCATAACTATCAGTCAGCTCCATTCGGCTTTCGCTTCTTCATGTTGACGATAGGTCGTATTTTGAAAGGTTCTTAAAATTTGTATGTTCCTTTGATTTATTATCCTACAATGCCCCCATCTGGGTACAATTCGGCCCCCTTTTGTAATAGTAGGTTCGCGCTGCTCTCTATGCTCTCTGTAGACGACGCTCTCTCACTTACCTGCTGCTGTAGCTGTAAATGCTATACAATAATAAATAGGATATGATAATAAATATATAATATAAATGTATATTGAGGAGAGAGAGAAATAACGAGGGCATGAGCATCAACTCGTTATATCCCCCACCCCCAGACGCTGGTAGCAAGAAGGTACCAGCTCGAGAATATTGTTCTCTCTCGAACAGGAAATGATAAAATGTTTAAATTAGAAAAGAAAAGAACTATTTTAATTTGTTTATAATTGTACAAAAATAAATAATGATTGCGCTACGTCTCTCTCTCTCTTACATATACTTTGGGTAGCAGTTGTAATAAAAAAAATTTTATATTGGAAAGCCATAAAAAGAGTCAAAGCGTAATAAATAGTCAAAGGAAGAAATAGCCTGTATGCAAAGCGAAAGAGGAGGAAGAAACAAAGAAAGAAAAGGAAGTTTTTGCTATTTGCTATTGTCTCTGGGACGTAAGCGCCTAGGCGAAGTATCTCGCGTTTCTACCGTTTTCTTTTTACTCCCCTTTGGTCTACCCCTATTCTTCTTGACTTTTGTCAATTGTGGTGCCACGCTTATAATCTGATTATCTGGTGCTTTGCTCGATGACTGAGACTGCGCTAAAGTTTTATATTGCCGAGGTGTCTCAGTTTTGGACACGGATTCTTTATCTTCTGTGCTTTGACCTTCATCAGGGAATCGTTCTTCGTCGAAGCACGGCTTCAAGTCACATACAGCGACTTTACCCACGTCGATTCCTTCTTTGTTTTCCAGTTGGTATGAATTCATGCCCAGACGAGATTTGATGATGAACGGTCCTGCATACTTAGGACTTAGCTTCGCAGCAATTGCTTGAGCTGCAGAAGAGAGTATCCGGTTTTTAGCCCATACGACATCGCCTATTTCATAACTGAGGTCGCGGTGTTTCGCATTGTAATATTTCTCCTGTCAATTCTGAGCGGCAATGGAGTTTTCGTGAGCATTAGCTCGGAAGTCGTCTAGCTTTTCCATGCGAGCGTGCCATCTATCCTGTGCCGTTTGTTCGAGATTCTGCCTCGCGGCTTGTTCTTCTTGTCTACGAAAGGAATGCGGCGGCTCTGGATTTCTTCCATAATTTAGGAAAGCAGGGCTTGACCGAGTAGCTTCATAAATAGCCGTGTTATAGGCAAAGACAAATTCAGCAATGTGCTCGTCCCAAGTGGTATGCTTAGTTTTAATGAACGCAGCAATCGTTGTTTTTATTGTGCGGTTCACTCGCTCCGTCGGATTCGACTTGGGCGAATACGGTGCACAGGTGCTATGACGTACTCCCTGAGCTCCTAAAAAGCTATCAACCACTTTGATTTTGAAAGGAGTGCCGTTGTCAGACAAAAATCTATCAGAAGTTCCGAATCTGAGAAAAATTCTCTCATTAAGTTCGCGCTTAATAGTCTTAGCGTTGGCCTTTCTAATAGGGATACATTCTATCCACCTTGTGAAAAGATCTATAAAGATGAGCAGGTGCTCGTATCCCTGTGTCGATCTGGGGAAAGGACCCATTGTATCTCCAGCCACAATTTCCCACGGGTGGGTAACTATATGTTTACCCATAAGGCCTGCTGGCGCTAACTGTTCAACTTTTACTTGCTGACAAATTTGACAATTTTTAACAAAATGAGCAGTGTCTTTGTATAAACTGGGCCAGTAGTACCTAAGTGCGACTCGTTGGAGAGTTTTAAATCTACCAAGATGCCCCGAGGCTGGCTCATCATGGCATTCGCTTAGGACCTGCTCGCGTTGTCCTCTTGGTACTACAAGCTTCCAAGCATCCTCGTCTTGACCAAGTAGATCATCTATAACTGGATCAGGTCTATAATGATAGAGTTTTCCACCCACCATTTTCCAATACGGGTGTGCAATAGGATCGTCGATTACCTGTTTGGCCTTTTTCAGATACCAGGGGTCTTTGATCGACTCATCTATCGTGAGAGATGCTAAAGCAGCAATGTCTTGCTCCTCAGTCTCGTACATACGGGAAAGGGCGTCAGGCACCACATTATCTTTTCCCTTACGATGTACGATCGTGAAATCGTATGCTTGAAGACGAAGAGACCAACGTCCCAATTTTCCATTTGGATGACGTAAATTTTGGAGCCAAAGTAAGCTATGGTGATCTGTCACTACTGTGAAATGATAACCTTCTACGTAAGGTCTGAATTTTTCTATTGGCCAAATTACGCTGAGGCATTCTCTTTCAGTCACCGATAATCTACGCTCCGCAGCACTCAAAATGCGACTTGCAAAGCTGAGCACACGATCCTCACCATCAATGCGCTGTAATAATACACTGCCAAGTCCTGTATCACTTGCATCCCATTCAATTATAAAAGGAGCATTAAAATCAGGTCTGGCGAGAACGGGCGCTGTAGCTATAAGAGCTTTTATCTGCTCCAAAGCTGTTTGTTGCTCATCGTTCCATTCGTACTTAACATCTTTACGAGTAAGCGCAGTGAGAGGTTCACATAAAGTGGCGTAATCATTCAAAAATTTTCGATACCACGACGCCATACCGAGAAATCTGCCAAGTTGCTTGATATTCTTAGGTGTCGGGTAATCGATAATGGGTTGAACTCGTTCTGGATCAGGGCGACAACCAGCTTCATTAACTAACACCCCAAGATAACGTACCTCGTTTATACAGAGTTTACATTTCTTGTGATTGACCATTAAGCCAGCTTCTTTAATCCTTTTGGCAACTACTGTCAGTCACTTAACATAATCTTCGAAAGTTTCGGTTGCAATTATGAGATCATCTATGTATGCAAAAGCGTATGGTTCCATTTCTGGCGTGATGAGCTTATCAGCCAACATTTGAAATGTTGCGGGACCTCCTGCCAAGCCGTACGGCATACGAACGAATTCAAACAATTCAAGTCCGGGTACGGTAAAAGCAGTAATTGGAATTGAGCGTTCTGTAAGGGGGATTTGCAAAAATGCTCCAGAGCAGTCAAGCGCGCTTATATACTTAGCGTGTCGTAATTTGCGCAAAATTACGTCCATATACGGGAGCGGATATGCAGCTATTTTCGAAACAGCATTGACTTTCCGGTAATCCACACAGAAACGGTAAGATCCATCTGGTTTTCGTACTAGTACAACTGGACTGGACCATTGACTTGTTGATCTTCTGATTATTCCAGCACGGAGCTATTCGTGCACTTGGGCATGCATTGCGTCCTCCACAATTTTAGAGACAGGATAATATCTCTGTTTTATTGGGTGAGCATCGCCGACGTCAACATCGTGTTTAATCCACTCTGTACATCCTGATTTTCCATCAGCAGGTTCGGGTAGCAGTTCGTTCATTAACTGCGCGATCTCAACTCGTTGCTCTTCGGTAACAGTTGCAATGCCTAATGAAGCGAGAGACATAAGCTCCTCAGTTCTCATTGACGACAGTACTGCAGGTATCTCGATATCAGTGCCCTTAAGCATAAGCTTATTAGTTTCAGGGTCCAAAATAGCCGAAAAAGCACGAACGAAGTCTGCACCTAAAGTGCACTCGGTGTCGACTTCATTTAATATAAGTACATCAACGAAGTGAGTAATTCCACCCATAGTAAAGGGCAGTAGAACGCTACCAACTATTGGAATATAGTGTCCATCGACGGCTCTAGCGCCAGGGCCTATATGTGGCTTAACGCGCCTATTCAGAGAGGCTGCGATAGATAAGCCAATGGGGCCGAGGACGGTGCGTGAGGATCCAGTGTCGTAAAGTCCACTAAATTTATATTGACCGACCTCTACAGTCAGCCACCATCTCGGACACTTCTCTACCAAGGCGCTGGCTACAGTACCTCCATCGCAGGATGACTTCACATCGGTCGAATTACTCGTTGCTAGCGGTGAGTCGCTCGCCGCGCCGTGAAACGTCTGCGCTACTCCTGTTACGCCGTCAGTGTTGAAGGTCTCTTGATGTTGTGGAGCGGTAGGGACCTCATCTACGCGCTCCCTGATTCGTTTTTTGACTGTCCATTTGTAGATGTACATTCGGGGCAGGAAAACTTGGTGTATCCTGGCCAACTGCAATCCCAACAAAGGACCTTATCTCCTTCAGGACCTCTTGCTTTATCCTTATTTTTATCTGACTTTGGCGTAATAACTGAGCGATTACCGCCTTGTCGTCCGCCACCTCTGCCGCGGTAACCTCCACGGCCACGTCCTCCATTGCGAGGTGATTCTCCTTGATTATTAGCCGATTTTTCTGAGGAATCTGTGTCTGCTGCGGAAGCTTTACCTCCTGAGGAATCAGTTCCAAAGGATAGAGATGACTGTTGAGGAGAAGTGAGTTCCTTAGATTTCTTTTGGAAAAATTTCTCAAAGTGCTTCTCAAGATCTGCTTCTGATATTGTAGACGCTTTACTATCCATAGAGGCGATACTCGGTGGCTTGCCTTTATTTGCCTTAGCTGAAGGTTTGTATGCTGCTTCTGGCAACATGCTCTGATCAGCTGCAGGAGGCGGTCGCCACTGGCCATCCTCGTCGTCTTCGGCTTCTTGAGCTTTTTCCAGGAGTTCTTGTATATTCGAGAGATTTCCTTTGTAGATCTTCAATTTCTTCTTGAGCTTCGGAAGCATATTATCGATCACTAAATTGACTTGATCTTGAACATCCCACGGTTGATCGAATTGGCTGAGTATCGTGAGGAGAGATACAATATAATCTCTCACAGACTCGTCTGCACCCTGTGTACGTAAATGAGCTTCAACTATTAAACTCCTTTTATTACGCCTGGTTTTACTGTACGTATTGAGGGCTGCTTTCTTGAAATCTTGATAAGTATTCCAGGAAGGCCGTAACGTACGATACCAGAAAAGTGCCGGTTTCTCAAACATTGGCGTCATTGAGTTAAGTAATTCTTCATCTGAGACGCTATCTAATTGTCGATTTTCTTCTACCTGCTCTAGAAATTCTTCTATACTAACTCCTTTATCACCTGAGAATTTTATTTTACATTCCCGTACAGTTTTTCCTAAATTTCGAGTTTTCGGACGAAAAATGTCAGGGTACAATGTACTGCTAGGTAGTGTTCCGGCTGCCTGATGTGCCGCTTGAGGGTTAGTAAGCGAGAGCGATTTCGAAGTCGCATTCGGCGTAATCGCCCCACCCCCGATCGAGCTTACGGGCTGACTAGGAAATGTAGCAGGCAATGAACGGGCTGCCGGTGGCTGCGAAGCAGATAAATCTAAAGGTCCGCTAAAAGGGGCAAGAATTGTGTTATTATATGGAACACTATGTTGCGTGTATGCGCGAGTAACCTTAGGTGTCGCGAGCAGCCTAGTCGAACTACCTTGATGTCCCGAAATATCGTAATAGTTTAAGTCGAATATATCTGCAAATTGTACGGTTTTTTCTTTACGATTATTGTTGTTATATGTTTGTTCTTCTTTTACTGATCGTTGTGCGTTGCGTCGAAGATTACTAATTTGAATTTGTAAATTTTTGTTTAAATTTTCTAATTGCGATTTATCCGTATTTAATTTATCAATCAGCTGTGCTATCTGCTCATCGTAAAACGTTTTATGCGTAGAGAGATCTGCTATTGTATTTGCTTGCGACGCGTTCAAATTATTTAACTCATGTATTTGTTGTCGAAGTGAGATCTCTGTTCTCCACGATTTTTCTAACTCGGCTGCTACTGTAATCGGTAAATAATGTACGCTGTTGTCCGGCATGACTGTGCGTACGCGAGGACCGAGCTTTGAAGCAGACGTATGTTGACTTATACTGTGTGGTATTGTAGTGTGCGCTGTATATGTGTATGTCGACTGTGGCCTATTCTTATTTGTCGTCGTGCTGTAGCACATACTTGTAGTCACTGCTGGTATTGTTGACGTAGACGCTATCGCAGCATAGAATGACGACGGAATGCTTAATAGAAAATTTGTATTATTTTCTCGACCCGTTGACGCTGTAGGTATATGTATATTTTGTGAAATTCTATCAAAATTTGCTTGGGAATTTTCATTGATCGGCATTGTTAATGACATATCGATGGAATTTTGCGCGATCTTTTCCGGCGAGCTTGAACCTAAGGGTACTTGCCCTTCTCGATTTGCTTCGAAGCTCGTAGCCAGTGTGTCTTCTGCTACTATTGCTGTCAAAAGATCGTCTCGAATATCTTTTGGGAAAGCGTTTGATAACATAAACGTACGGCATAGATCGTCACGTCTAGTTACTTCTTCTTCTTCTTCGGTTTCATTTTGACTAGGTATTCGAGATGCAATAAAATCTTCAGCGGTATAATTTCCCTCTAATCTTCTGTATAACCTATTTGCGCGTTCGAAAAGTGTACCGTTCGTATGCAATTCTAAGCTACACAGTACGTCATTTACGTCTACGCTCGACAAATTTTGAATCCAGTTACGGAGGCGTGTGTCGACATTTTCTTTAAAAATCGTTACGTCTTCTAGCATCCAGTTCGTCGCCATTTTTGATTAAATGAATTGATTATTAACTGACGTAAAAAAACGCGAGAAAAGAAATAAACACGAGAGAAAAAAAAACTTTTCTGTCGAGCGTACACACGTGCAAAAAAAAATTATAAATAAATAATTATATAATGTACTCGCAATATATCTATATATAAAAAAACGCGTAGCCTGACTCTCAAGTGTAAACACGTTGGGGCTAACGCGCGCACTACAGTACGATACTATATACTATGTACTTGAGAACGTAAACACGCGCTCGCCTACTATGTCGCGCGCTTGTATATATATATATATATATGTAATATATTTTCTTAGAAGCTTGAAATATGCTCGCGCTCGACGGAGTCCTCTCGAGTATGAAAACTACGTAATAATAATGTACAAAGAATTGTTTAAATAAAGAAATCCCGAAACGTTAGGGCGCCAATATAACGGTGTGCATGCTCACTCGTTATTAAATAATTAAAGAGTAAATGGGAATCGAGAGGAATGGTTGAAGCAGCTCGAAGCGGGCTTCTTGTAGGCTTTACGAAGCCTAACCCGGTAGACAGTTATGCCGTGAAGATCGTCCTTGAAGCCGATGGCCCGCGGAGAGCGGATGATACTACGTAGCTTTGGCTTCGATGGAACGCGAATAGACAAATGTAAGCGCAAAAGGGAAAAGGTAGAATCAGGCGCGTATAACGTGAACAACATATAAAGAGTAAAAACAGAATATATTGACTGATAGTTGACAGAGTTGCAGCGCAAGCGAGAGAGAGACAGAGCGAAGCAGTAATATACTATACGATAATAAATAGGATATGATAATAAATATATAATATAAATGTATACTGAGGAGAGAGTGAAATAACGAGGGCATGAGTATCAACTCGTTATAATGCTATCATTAAGGCGGTATTTCCGTGTATGTCCTTTGCGTTTATATTGTTATATAGGTTGTTATTCAATATAATTGCAATAGTTTCATCTATGCCTGCTTCTACGGCCAGATGTAATGAATTTGTACCACTCTTATTATATTTTTGTAATAGTCGGGGTGGTTTGTATCGATTAACGCAAAATTTTAACGAGTCAATTTCATCACTTAAAATTGTTTCATGAAATATTGTTGCAATCTCTTCTGGTAAGATCGATGGTAATATACTTTTTATTAACGTGCGAGCCGCTTCTATTGCTCCTCGTATAATTAACATCCATATTTTCCGGAGTTTTTGTTGATAGATCGATATCAGACTCTGTAAATCAACGGGGTAAAATCAGTATTGCTTAATTAATGGGTAAATTTTCTAATTTTCTTCTTTCATTAATTTATAGGACGAGTAAATTGAACCCAAAATAATTTCTACACGGAGCTCCGATTAGTTTAATAGTCGATTTCGACATTTCGACAGTGGTCTCGCATCATAAATTTTATTATTTAATTGTTCCGTTTGTTTATTATTCTTTTTACTCTTGTAACGGTTGCGTCCCCCTTGCCCTGGATTTTGTCAGTCGGGATTCAGGATTCGGAAAAGGGGTGAGGTTAGAAATAACTTCGTTTGGTTAAATTTTAATAGTTGGTGTATTTAGTCATCATTCGCCATCTGTAACCAAACAAAAGTACGCTTTTAAAAGACTTATCTCTTACATCTATTCCTTATTATCTAAGCGGTAATCACGGTACTTATAAACTATCGGTGCGGTCCTTAATTCTACAGTATGACGCTTGACATTAGTCGTCGCTTAACATTTGTTTCGCTTAAACATTTGTAACGCTTATTCGGTCGCCGGTATGCCTCGCTTATAATTACTTATATCGACTACGCCTCGAGCACGGCGGTTTGGCTGTTATCAGGTGTGTTATTGCGGAGTCCTCGCGAGAACGTGTGCGCACGATCTTGTGTGGACTCTGCACCGGTTCCCGATTTCCCCCTACCCTGTGTGCGCACAGCGGTAGGTGGAACGGAGGAACGTCGGCGTGATGTTTTAGTGTAGAGGTGGAGTCCCACAGGACCTGATTGAGACGTGTGCGCACGACTCAATCCGGTACAGTGGCTGTCTCTCGCGGCTTCCCTTGCCCTGTGTGCGCACAGCGGCAAGTGAAGCAGCAGAGTGGTGAGTGAATGTGTGTGTGAAGTGCAGTTGACCACAGGATCCGATTGAGACGTGTGCGCACGACTCTGCAAGTCTCTGCAGTCAGTTTCGGATTCCGATTGCCCTGTGTGCGCACAGCGGCAACAGGAACGGTCGAAACGGTGTGCCGGTGAGACGGAGTATGTGTGGAGTGTGTGCAGATTCTGACAGAGACGTGTGCGCACGACTCTGCCAGTATTTGCAGCTAGTTTCGGATTCCGATTGCCCTGTGTGCGCACAGCGGCAACAGGAACGGTCGAAACGGTGTGCCGGTGAGACGGAGTATGTGTGGAGTGTGTGCAGATTCTGACAGAGACGTGTGCGCACGACTCTGCCAGTATTTGCGGCTAGTTTCGGATTCCGATTGCCCTGTGGGCGCACAGCGGCAACAGGAATGGTCGAAACGGTAGGACGGTGGTTAAAGGTTTAGTGTCTGTAGTTGCGCTACGTGTGCGCACGAGAGCGCTTCTCCAGGTACTCGGTGGGTCTGAATTACCCTGTGTGCGCACAGTGGTAATTCAGATAGTGCGGTAGTTTCGGTATCCGTGCCGTTACGTGTGCGCACGAAAACGGTCAGATATCGTCAGTTCCTCTAGGGCCCTCCTAGCGGTGTCGTGTGCTCACGGCAACGCTCGGATCGGGAGCTCTGATCGAACTGCCGCCGTGCTGTCGCGGCCGGGCTTATATAGCCCCAGTCGCTGGCGCCAACGCCCTCTGGTAGTAATTGGGTCGAGTACTGTTTGTGTATCTGTGTGGTGCTTACCGTGCTCTTTTCGGTAGTGTGCGTTATTTTATTTGCGCCCGTCGTCGGTTTCGTTCACGGCTGTGTTTACATTGTACGAGCACTCGGCTTGTGCTCATGTTATTGTCGTGCGGGTCTGCCTTTCGCTCGCTTTGTTTGTGTGCCTACTTGTACATATTCTGCACGAGACTGATGTCTTGTTGCACTTTTAAGAGAAAAATACACGCGCCATCGTTTCAATGGATCGACGACACATAGCGCACGTTGTGAGGCCTAGAGCGCATTCTATGCAAGCGACTATGTGGCTATACGGTAAAAATACTGTTCCTAGCTCCTTATCGTAACAAATTTTGCATATATGCATTTTGTCTGTCAATTTTTTTCGGACGGTTGTTGTAATTGGGATTGTTGGGTTTTGTTTTTGTCGTTTAATTCTTCCTTAGGTCGCACTTCTTCTGCGTTATCTACAGAGATTGTTTATTCTTATCTAGTCAATGGGAACAAATCCTTTCCTAATACATTATCAATAAATGCTTGTCCCTTCATTAACCGGACGTGTGGATACGCGGAGAACCATTTAATGTGTTGCTCCTAGGGTTCGTCCTTGGATTCCCAATTTTTCAATCCACCCCCACAGTGATAACATGTGACTTGATGACCACATCCCCAGTAAAAGAACCCGGCTTCTTCGAGTTGTTCCTTTGTATGGTGGATACGAATTGACGGCCAATTGTCAAAGCTTAACAATCTAGTCTCGTAGCTTATATACATTAAAAATTCTGGTTTTCTTGACACGGTGTTACCCCTATCACTCCATTCTCCTGTTAAAGTTCTAGTTGAAATGATAGAATCGGTCCCCGGTTGATATCCTCGTAGCCGTGTTTGATGGAGGGCGTTGCTGCGAGAGGGTGCCATGTAGGTGTCGTATTTGCGTCTATCCCAATCGGTACGTTACCGCAAGGTAAATTTCTGATGAATCGACACCGTCCTCCCCAACACCGGTGTTCGACCACAGGAAGACTCGTGAAACACTCAAAACAACGGACTCTGTCGATCTGCTTAGTAAAATAGAACCCCGCGACTGCTAATTCCCTCGGCGTTACCTGGTTCGAAGGCCAGCTCTCGAAGCTTTGCAGCCTTGTCTCTTTGTATCTATGTTAGGTGTGAAAAGGTGTTCATTATTTTGCGAATAATTCGCCTATATTGGAGGGGAAATTATACTATTTTCGTCTCGATCAATTTAATATTGTTCATTCACAATGTATATAGCAATTCTTCGATTTTAATTGCTCCTATTCTAGTCGATTTATTATTTATTTTTAGGCAAATTTTCTTTCCTTCTTATTTATTTAATTCTATTAGTGGCTTAATTTTTCATTTATCTTATATTTTTTTCTTTCGCATGGCGAGATATTTTATCAAAATTTTTATTGATGATTCTTAACGGTCTACTACATTTAATTTTTCAATAATTATTTCAATTCTAATTCTAATTCCATTTGAGTTCCATAATTATTAATAAACACATTTGTATGTTCTGCCTTCAATTGTTATTACTCTGCTAGCTTCCTCACGACTTGGCTGACTTGTCTTATACAATTATAGTGGAGACGTTCTTCATTTTCTTTTATTCCTTTCCTGTGATTATTTCATATGCGTATACGCTGCTGTCCACTTTTATATTTATTTGGAATGCAATTTGAACCTAAGATAACAATAAGTTGAAAGAGCAGAAATATTTCTTCCGTCATATTTGCGACGTTGTGCGTCGCAGCCCAGTCGAGTCGGGAAATTTCCGCCCGATTCGGCGAATCTAAGCCCGCACGTAAACAGTGCGAGAGCCAGACTGTTTTTCTGCGAAGTGGCGCCGGGCTAGCTTGTTGTCGAGCCTGCCGCGCGATTTCTGAGAAATCGGCGCAGCAAGCAGAGACACGAGCGCGGGATAGCGCGCGAAGCCAGTGCCAGCGTCTCGCGGTTTTCAGCCTATCGGCTGACTGCAACGCGAGGCTCAACGGCTCGCGCGGACCATGAGCCAATCAGCGCGGCTCTTACGTGAGCGGACTCGCGGGATGCTTTAAACATGTGGCGCGGCAGTTCGCGAGAGCGCGCGCGAATCGAGTGAGTTCTCGTGCTGACATCGTCGACGCAAGTCGACGATTCAAAAAGTGCCGCATAACGCATAGTGGTGTGTGTGATGAGAGAGAGAGAGTGAGAGACAAGTGACAGTGCCACGGCGAAGACACTTGGTGTCGACGCCGTCCCCCAGGACTATCCCCCTGTTCCCGCTGGCGAGTGTGTCGCCAGCGGCTTGCAGGCATCAGCGGAGGAGGGCACGAGAGGACGCCCGGGGCCAGCCAGGAGCAGCGAGCTCGTGGGAGCTTCAGCCCCCTCGCCAGCCAGGCGCCGAGAGTGAGAGAAGAGAGAGAGAGAGAGAGAGAGAGAGAGAGAGAGAGAGAGAGAGAGAGAGAGAGAGAGAGAGAGAGAGTACGCGGTACAGCCGGTCGGGGTTTGACCCAGCGCATCGTTGCGCTGAGGAAAAAGCCAATGCGAGTCGGGCGCGCGGTCGTGTGTGCGAGAGAGAGAGAGAGAAAGAGAGATAGAGCGAGTGAGTGCTGCCGGCGAATGCGAGCTGCACGGTCTGGCTCTGCGCTAGACCGGCGCGTGTCGTGCGAGGCAGGCAGAGCGCGTGTGCCGAGAGAGATTGGCTGGCTGCTTACCAGGTGCTTACGCACCGGGAGAGCACCAAGCCTGCGGGTTGTAGGGACAGCGAGAAGGCCCTGCGTGGCGTTGCTTTGGAATGCTAATTTGGTTTTCGTCTTGCGTCCTCGTATTGTCAAAACTTTCATTCATACCTCCTTCAAATGTATTAGGCTCTGTGTATACATTTTCCGTAAGGGCTGTAGAATTATAATCGTCAGTGCTTGCTAGGCCAGGTGCGTTACTTTACCTTCCCCCTGCATACATTCTTACCCTTTGATTTATTGGGAGCCTTGTTTCGAGCATCTCTGTAATTTGGATGCTCTAATTTACCTGCACGCGTTCGTGTCACGCGGTCACTCAGGGGGACCGTATGGCTTGGGATCTCCATTTGAAATTCACTTCCTTTTGTTCCTGTTAGCTCGTTTGCTTGATTCTCGTATATTATGCTCGGTCCTTAACACAACTTCGACGGTGCAGGGCTCGATATTTGCTTCTCCTTGTTTAATGTGCATTATAGTTTCAGAAAATTCTTCTATAGGGTTGCGTGGTAGCGCGTCCGCATTAAGATTTATTCGACTTGGTTTATATACAATATCAAAATCGTATTCGGTTAATTTCATTCTCCAACGTGTTGCACGGGATCGCGTTAGTCATTCCACCAACAAAACGGCAAGTGATCTGTGCAAATTGTGAATTTAGTGCCCAATAGATAGTGTTCGAAATGGCGAATACCAAAAACCATGGCTAGTGCTTCCCTTGAATAAGTGTCATATCGTGTCTCGGCGTCGTTAAGTACTCGCGAAGCATACGAAATCGGGCGATCTTGGCCTATTGTTCCTTGAGATAGTACGGCTCCGATACAGGTCAGACTTGCATCTGTGGTGAGTACAAAAGGTTTCGAGAAATCGGGATAAATAAGTACAGGTTCTTTGCACAATTTGTTTTTCAAAATTTCAGAAGCCTCTTGAACTTTATTGGTCCACTTAAAGGCGCATCTTGTTTAAGCAAATTACTAAGAGGCTTGGCTATTTTTGAAAATCCGTCAATGAATCTCCGATAATATCCTGCTAATCCTAAAAATTGTCTAACATTTTTAACTGTTTTTGGTCGCGGAAATTTTCTTACGGCTTTTACTTTTTTAGGATTGGGACGGACTCCTTCTTCGCTGATAATGTGTCCCAAATAACACACTTCTCGACGTAAAAAATCACATTTATCGGGTTGTAATTTGACATTCGCGGCTTTTAGTCTTCGCAGTAATTTTGCGAATTTTTCATTATGCTCTTCTATTGTCTTAGCATATACGATGATATGGTCGAGATATACACGGACTTCTAAAGGACCTGAATTCAATTCTCGAGCATCTTCGGGGGAGATAGTGAGTGAGTTTCCGGCTTCCTCTTCTTTAATAGGTGTATTATAAATGATTTTATTTATGCAACGCATGAAAGTAGCCGGACTGCTTTTTAAGCCTTGCGGTGCTCTAGTTACTCAAATAATCCTACATTCGGTACTGTAAATGCTGTCTTATGACGATGGTCCGGGTGCAACGGAATTTGATAAAATCCTGACGCTAAGTCTAGAACCGTAAAATATTTTGTACCGCCAAGTTGATCGAAAATATCTTGTATATTTGGCAAAGGATAGTTATACGATAAGGTGATTTCATTTAATTTTCGAAAATCTAATACAATTATATATCTCCGGTTACCTTTACTGTCATTTTTCTTTCGCAAACACCAAAGCGGACTATTGTAATGTAAGTGGGACGGAACAATGAGTCTTCCATCTAGAAATTCTTTATTTTTTTCCATTATTGGTTCTCGATGCGTGTTCGGGGACCGATATTGCTTGATATTTATAGGACAATTATCAATAGTCGGAATGCCATGTTGAATTAAATGCGTGGTCGTCAATTTTTCGCCAGGTAAGTGTTCTCGAGGGCTTCTCTTGTTTCGGGTTCGAGATGGTTCAGCCATAAGAGTGCTTTGAGACTCTCGGAACGAGGGACGTCGACATCTATAGAATTTATTAGTAAGACACAGTTGGAGGTCTCATCTGAGTACTCATACATTGGAGTGCTGTTTATAGCGCACAGCCCTTTTAATTCACATTCTCGTTTATTATATGAACTTTGGTGACTTTCTAATAATTCTTGTATCTCATTACATTTACGCGAATATTGTTGCCCCGAATCATATAATAAATCTTCCTCGCATAGATCTTGTGAAATTTTAAAAGAATTTATCTTTGTATTATCTTTACGCTTCTATCATTGCATCTAATTTATATATTTTTGCGCTTTCTTGGTTTTTGTTTAAATTTTTGTCCTCATCTGATATATTTATAAAATCTTCGTAATTATTGTTCAGCTGCATCATTTTTTTAGGTGCCCTTTTGGTTACCGAATTCAATTTAATTTTCTTAGGATTTGACCTTTTTACTTTTATGCTTGAGTTCATTTTTATTTTCTTTCTCTTTAAAATCACACTTTTATTGTCTGCGTTTGGCCCGCTCCTTATTTCAAAAGTCGGGATATCATCATTACTATCTATTATATCAGTTTCTTCGTTACTTGAATTAGACGAAAACGCACTTTCTTTAAGGGCTTATGATTTGTCTAGATTCAGTTAACGATTTTTCTTTATTCTGTAGATCCTCTAATGTCGTACTTTTTTTTATGTGCTTTGACTTATATTTCTTTATAATATTTTCCTCTGTCGTACACAAAATCAGGTAAATAGTGCCTTCTGCTGTGCGCAGGTAGTTTTCTTTCAATAGCCTCTTCGCCGTGCGACTCTA
This sequence comes from Muscidifurax raptorellus, assembly GCA_020010945.3. Lineage (NCBI taxonomy): Eukaryota > Metazoa > Arthropoda > Insecta > Hymenoptera > Pteromalidae > Muscidifurax > Muscidifurax raptorellus. The sequence continues at coordinate 189,961 of JAHUUD020000079.1, forward strand.
TACATCCGCTTTGTATTACCTCACTTTTATAGCTTGTAGCCTTGGTTTCATTGTAGTCTTTCGTCTGTGTGACTGTGTATCAACATTTATTATTTTCGGTTCCCTCTTCTATAATAATTTTCTCATTAACATTTTTCTGATCTTCTTTTATCTCGAATAAGTCGTCCGTACTTATAGTTTCATTGTCTGTATACGAGCATTCGTTATCTTTATTTTCACATTTTATATAATTGTTTTCATTAATATTTATTTCAATTCTTTTTATTTTAATTTCATCTCCTTCAAATTTTTCATTTTCAACAAAAATTCCACTTGGTTCTCTTTCGCGCATTGTACTTGTATTATGATCAACACTTTCTTGTCGAACAATCGCAAAAATACCAGCTTTTTTTTATTTCATTAACTTCTTTTGTCCCGTCATCGCTCTCCTGGCGTGTAGGTGCGCATTTTTCATATTCTTCAATTTCGCTGATTATCTCTTTGATTGAAATATCGCTCTCTTGACATGTCAATGAACAAAATTGAACGTTTTTCAAATTTTCACCGACGACACTTGTATTTTCATTTTCATAATATAAACTTGCATTATTCATTTCTCCTTTACAATTATCTTGTAGTTTATACTCTTTTTTAACATCATTTTTCGAATGCTCATTTTTGAAGTTATCATTTTCTGCTATATTTTCTTGAGACGTAGCTCCTTTTAAATCGTACTTTTCGTTCGCTTTTTTGTCTTGAATTATATTCTTTGTAATATTCACTTCGAGCTCAAATCCATAAATTCCCTCATTCCAGACTTTTAACTGTGATCCTGTTGAATTTCTCCTTCTCCCGCTCTCCCGTTGTGGCAAAGGTTCGATTCTCCTAGCTTGTATCTGTTGTGTATTCATATGGTTATAGGCTCCGCCCTCTTGTGACGCGGCCATACTTACGGTTCTAATAGTCACTTGTTCTTAAATTCTTCTTAAAAATATTTCCTACTTCTGTTTGAGTTTCCGTAAATATACTTGCGTTATTTGAATATCTATTGTCCTCATATTCTGTTCATATTCTGTCTTTCTGCTCTTGAGTCACTTACAGAAGGCCTCTCCGATATGACTTCCTGTGACGTCTTTCGAAAATAATATACGAGTTTATAATCATTTTCATCGTCTTGCGTAAATTGTAAACTATCGAGAAATGGAATTTCTACGTTAGTCAGAATTAGACAATTTTGTTCATAACAGATTTTTGCACTTGTATGTTTAAAAAAATCGCTACCTAAAATTTCTGCCTCTTTTATCGGAAAATCATCTTGAACTATGTGAAAATAAATATTTAGCCCGTCGTAATTTACAGTAACTGTTCCTAAGGTTTTCATTGATAACAGAGTAATTCCTCTCAAAATAATTATTTCTTGTGTATTTATTGGTAGATAAATCGGAACATGAAATACTTTTGATCAATTCGGTGAAGATCCGGTATCTAGCATAAAAACTGCGGGGCGTATCATTTCTTTTATATCAATGTCAACGTTTGGTGCTCAGTTCTTTTGATTTAAGTGGACTGTTGTCTCGTAGAGGATGCACTCCCATCCTGCACTCCAAGGATCGGGCGGGTGCTTGCACTGGCTTCCCTATTGCCCGGCTGGGGGTAGCCATGGCCGTTTCTCGTTGTGTTAGCATCACGCACTTCTCTTAGCCACTTGTAACAATCTATTTTTAAATGTCCTGGATTTTGACAGTAGAAACATGTTATCGGTGCAGGTTTATTTTCGATCGCGCTACTGTTATTGTTGGGATTATTAAATTCACGGTTAGAATTATATCCACCTTCGCGATCATGACTATTATTGTTAATTCGAGTAGTAATCCCCCCACAGTGGTGAGTCAAAAAAAAACAGCCGCCGCCGCCGCTGGTTGTGCTGCCGCACTACCGTGGGGGGAAGGGGGGGCCTTCAGCGCGCGGGAGGAGACGAGACTGCCATGAGAGAGAGAGAGAGAGAGAGAGAGAGAGAGAAAGAGAGAGAGAGAGAGAGAGAGAGAGTTGGAGAGAGTTAGAGAGAGTTAGAGTTGGAGGTTTATATATCTGCAACGAGACGTCAATCTCGTGCAGAATACGCACAAGCGGTCACACAAATAAGCGAGCGAAAGGCAGACCCGGACGTCAACAACATGAGCACAAGCCGAGTGCTCATGGATAGCAACACGTGCTCGAACAATGTAAACACAGCCACGAACGAAACCGACGACGGGCGCAAACAAACTAACACATACTACCGAAAAGAGCACGGAAAGCACCACACAAATACACAAACAATACTCGACCCACTCACCACCAGAGGGCGTTGGCGCCAGCGACTGGGGCTATATAAGCCCAGCCGCGACAGCACGGAGGCAGTTCGATCAGAGCTCTCGATCCGAGCGTTGCCGTGAGCACACGACACCGCTAGGAGGGCACTAGAGGAACTGTCGATATCTAGCCGTTTTCGTGCGCACACGTAACGGTGCAGATACCGAAACTACCGCACTGTCATCTGAATTACCACTGTGCGCACACAGGGTAATTCAGACCCACCGAGTACCTGGAGGAGCGCTCTCGTGAGCACACGTAGCCCAACTACAGGCACTAAAACCGCCAACCACCGTCCCACCGTTTCCACCGTTCCGGTTACCACTGTGCGCACACAGGGTGATCGGAACCCGAAACTGACTGCAGAGACTTGCAGAGTCGTGCGCACACGACTCTGCCAGACTCTGCACGCACACGCACAGCCCCACCGTTCCGCCGTTCCACTTGCCGCTGTGTGCACACAGGGTAAGAGGAACCGCGGAGGGCGATTCCAGCACCAGGTTGAGTCGTGCGCACACGTCTCAATCGGATCCTGTGGTCTACAACACTGCACACACACACACACTCACTCACCGCTCCGCCGTTTCACTTGCCACTGTGCGCACACAGGGCAAAGGAAGCCGCGAGAGACAGCCACTGTACCGGATTGAGTCGTGCGCATGCGTCTCAATCAGGTCCTGTGGGACTCCTAGCGACACACTAACATCACGCCGACGTTCCTCCGTTCCACTTGCCACTGTGGGCACACAGGGTAGGAGGAAACCGGGAACCGGCGCGGAGTCTGCACGAGATCGTGCGCACACGTTCTCGCGAAGAATCCGCGATAGCAATTACACGCCTGGGTGCTTCACCGGGGCATAACCAAACCGCTGTGCTCTAGGCGTAAGATGTACAAGTAGATGTAAGCGAAAGCGTACTTGCGACCGTACCGTAAACCGAAACGAACGAATGTTAAGCGACGACTAAATGTTAAGCGTCACACCGATTAGATATTAAGGATCGCGCCGATAGATAATAAGTGCCGTAATCATACCGCGTAGATATTAAGCACCGTTTAGACATTAAGAAGTAATTGTAAGAGATAAGTCTTTTTAGAGGCGTACTTTTGTTTGGTTACAGGTGGCAAATGACGACGCGCCTTGATAGATACTAAATATATAGACTAATTAAATTGAACCAAACAGAGTTTTTTTTAACCTCACTTCCCTCTCCAAATCCTGAATCCTGACTGACAAAATCCGGTGCGAGGGGAACGCAACCGTTACATATCTATATAATAATACATATTTATATAATATTATTGGAAAATATACCTTTAATTCCTTGGCTCTCAAACCCGTCGACTGCAGAATTGTCCATCTTGATGCGCCTAAATATATCACGACGTACTTCGGTCTACGTCCAGGCTTCAACTTTGGCATCGTCGAATAATTTGTACGCCAAATTAAAGACTTATCTGCCGGCATTTTAAACAAGATCTCTGCTTGTCCTATTGGCATTTGTTGCAGACTATAAAGCCGATAATATTTAGGCCACATCAACACTTCTACAACACGAAACTTAAGACTCCATAATAGTGTGATAGGAGTCTCATATAATCACCTCGTGCGAGCTATTAATCGCCGACGAAGCAAATCGGGATGCAGCCTTACAATAGCAGTGGGTACTGCTACATGCTCTTCGATCTGTTCTTCAGGTGAATCAGTCTTGAGAGCAGAATCATCACTTTTACCATCATCCGGGAGCATAATTGTTTTTATCCGCGCACATGCACCAAAAATCCACGAAATTATTTTTTGTATTTTACACACACTCAACTGTTCATGTATTTAAAAGTTTATTAACCACAACTACAATCACGCATGATAACCACCCGGAGAGAGTTAAACCATCACTGATGGCTACTCTCTTCCAGAGGTGTGATACTGCGAAACTTTGTTAGACCTGAACACGTGCGATCCCACGCTACAAGCACATATTGCTCATTTTCTTTTTGCTGATGTTTCAAAATTCACAAACAATATATTTAACTCCCAAAACATTTGCACGTGTATTAGAGCCTCTACCGTGCAGCTGCATTTTCTTACTCATGCTTTGTTTGCTATAACAGCGCAGCTGCATTATCTTATTCATACTTTTACGCTGATTATCAAATACAGAGAAAAAGAAATTCGGTAATGACACTGCTTGAGACCCAGGACAAAATTGACCAAAATTCACGATTTTTTTATGTCTGATTTTCGCAGGAAACAAATGTCGTCGATAAGCTCGAGCATCGTGAAGACCGAGCTCGAGCACTGTACACGAAGTCTCTTTCTTTCTTTCTTATCGCTTCTTTCCAATAAACAATTTTTTAATTTCATAAATAGTTTTGAAAAATTAATTTTACCCCTGGCAATGGGGTAAGCACCCCTACAGCCGATTCTCATAAGAGAATAAAAATGTCGTTATTTTTTCGATATCTCCAATATTTACGGAGATATCGCAATCTTTTAGCTTTTACCTGTTTAGCAAAAATTTAGTTTTCAATCTAGCGCGATCATCATGGTTGTTGTATTGCATTTAACACCGATCTTTATTATCTCTTTCCTCCTTTTTTCTAATCTTATCATAGTTATCGACATCCTTGAGTTGGAGATAACGCTGCAGCACAGAACGATATTGTGTCCATTTTTCCCGCTCACTTTTGCAAATAGATGAATTCAGTATGTTGTTCATTTCAGCATCTAGTCTAGTCATCACGGTTCCGGGTGTTTGAACAGTCTTTAATATATTAGCAGCATTATTGCACCCGCTTTTTGCTAGCACACTCTGGAGACGTTCAACATTCTCATGCGGCACAAGCACCATCTTTTTAACGTGTTCCATGTCGTCTACTTACTAATGATACTAGCCAACAGTGTACCAATAATAGAAGCTAATAATGCTGGTAAGAAACCACCGCGCTGTACAATGATTTTTTTCTTTTTCGACAGGCTCAGACAAGGTTCGGCTAACTTCCGCAGTGTTTTTGCATGCCTGCGTAAGCGTGATTTGTGAGACTTCTCCAGTGGCACGTTACCGATCAACACATTCAAAGCACACTCACAAATATGACGCACTAATTTCGAATCAGCCATCTGCAAGAGAGCCTTTCGCTGTTTATTATTCAAATGGAACAGCGCTTTTAAAATGACAGCATCCTTGCGCGCAAAGGGATGTCGTCTTTTAGACACACCGATCACAAGGAGACGATTGGTACCACTATTCATCTTCTTATTCCGTGACACGTAGACGTAGTGTACTTCGTCGTCCGGAAAGATACAGGTGCGAAATCGGCAATTGTCCGGTGTAGTCTGTTTTAAATCCAGCAGAAGGTATCCGTATGGTCTCGATGTGGCGTCCTAGTAAGCCTCTTGCAAAAATCGTGGATCCTCGGGACAGAGTTGACGCGACAGATACTGTATCTGAGATCTATCTCGCAAATTTCTAAACACGACAATGTATTGTGCGTTTAGAGATATGTCACGCTGTCCTCTACCTTGATGAAAGACATTCTGCGAGATGAATATCACCGAGAGCGAGTGATGGTGGGAGGCCTTCGAGAAAATGTCGACTATACTGCCGTTCGACGAAGATTCTCGTATCAGGTCGTCAATAATCACGAGTTTCGGTCTGGAATCACTGGCCCAGTCACTAGTCTGCGGTAAACCCTCGCGAAATTCCACCTTCTTGCATTGAAGATCCTTGCAGCTCTGCTGCCACTCTGCGTAATAGATAATGACACGTTCGATTTGGGTATCGCACAGATGATCAAGATCCTTTAGGAACTTCTTCACAAATACCGTTTTACCACATCCTGTAGGGCCACACAGCATGGAGGTAAACGGATGTTTCCATCGTGTATCCATAACTGTTACTGAGACAATCATGTAACCAACACTTCACTTTAACCTTCACATATAAGGCAACCAATCAGGTTAGTGATGGAGTGATGACCGACCAATCACCTTTCACGTAACACAGTGCCATCTATGGTTACACAATAGAAGTTTTTTTTTCATCCGCATGCATAAGAATTAGGTATGGTATAAGGGATTAAGAAATTTGAAGATACAATGAAAGTAAAAAATACATTTATTTAGAAAAAAATTATAAGTGCAAACAATTTGTTATTTAATAGACAGTTTTTTGAGTTTTTTTAAAAGTACAGCAGTAATAATGCTATTAGTTCTTAAAACTCTCATTCAAAAATGCTCTCGATCACGGGCTATTTGTTCCAACTCTCCACGACGTGCTTTTTTATATGCATACACCCATATAATATATTGAATGAACCACTGATTTCTCTTGAAATCGTAACCGTTTTTCCATATTTATAGTTTTTATTCACAAAAGAGTTACACCGTGGTAAACTCAATAGCGTTGTTACCCTTATAATCTAAGAAAAGTTGTAATTTGTTGGCTTGGGCACTCAGCTTATCGAACCAGTTAGTATCCTTCGTCAGTGCAGAAGATACCTGTAAAGGAAGATAAATTTGGAATTCTTCATCGAGAACTGCCACAATCTTCGAGCCAAAACGTGCCTTGACTTCTCTTAGTACCGTCACCATGTGATGATAATCAACCTCCAGCTAGTAGATACCTTCTTCGCTGGAAGGTAACCGCCACTAGCAATCTTGTTCAGACCCTCTAAATCCATCTAAACATATAATGTACATCATTTTATTATTATATTATTTATTTATTATTCTTTTAAAATAGATGAAAAAAAATCGTGTAGTTCCACTTTAAAGCTATACCGTGTAGCTAGTCAAATACTGGTAATTTGCAGTGTGAACACGTTGACTTAAATATAGACCCCCACACGACTAGCGCTATCATTGTGACCGCCCACCACCACCACCACCAGCTACATCAGTACAAACAGCCAATCAGCTCGACGGCAACGTACCTTGTCCAATCAGGTTGATGTTGGTGTGTCGTGGCTAATCAGCACGATGTCAGTACAATTCTCAGCCAATAAATAGTTTTTTCTTTTGTAGTGTCGTCTATACACAAGTTTTCGCCACATGTAACTACAGGCTGTCAGTTACCGATATCTTATAGCCATACGGGTAACTTTTGTCTAACTCTGTAAATATTCGTTTGCTATATATAGGTTTGCATGTCTTTATCTCATTCTGAGATATCACGTCGTGAAATGCCGTTCTACGTGTAGCGGAATTCGTCAATACTATGTCCCGGTGTGGAGAAACGATCATCTCTCGAATCGAATCAGAATTGACTTGTTCACTGTTCGTATAGTTCAACCGAATTCCTTTAACCTTGCATATATAGTCCTCTTCACGATCCGATTTTTTACATTTATACGCGTAAAACTTTGGACCACCTGACAAAAAGGTCGTTATATATGCACCAGGGTCCTTGTCGGCTAGTTCATTTGTCAGACTGCCCAGCGACGAACCAATTGGCAACTCGTATTCACCGATTTCACCTCTGCTAACGTAAAATACCGAATCAGTGTCCTAGCATAGAACTCGTGGACCCAATGCATGCAGATATTGGAACAGTTTTAGACGTGCATATGCTGTTGTAAAAGCAGCGAGGACCACGTTTGTCATTGATGACGATACCGAAGATGACAGAGCCTCGTCTCTGTAGCACCAATTGACGTAGAGTGTATCGTCATTCACTAGTAGAATACCGTTAACTTCAACCTCTGCACTGGTAATTAAATTCATAAGATTCTCCGGATTCTTCGCCACGATTGTTTTTGTTAAATTCTCGCGTTGACCAAACTTTCCCCATAGAGAATTTAGACACAGTTTAGCCACAGATCGTAATCCAGCTTTGAAACGTATATCATCCTTGTTCAATTTTATACCCTCGTCGTGTTCCAACTCTCTCACGTAACAATCCTAATCCTCATCTGTGATACAGTGTGGTGGGTATCCCGACGCCGCGACCTTTTGAGCAAAAAATTCGTTGATGTATCCCGCAAATACGCCACCTTTCCGCTCTTCTTGACCGTACTGCGTCATTTCGTACTGCCAAATTTCACAGACAGCCTTGACAATGCATCCCAACGTCACAGCAGCCTTCACCTCCTCTGAAATCCAAGTCCTTCGCAGTATACGCTCTTCAGGATCTTCATGAGGGCAGTCTTCTTGAATTAATTGCTCGCAGCATGTCCGACATAGAGGAAATATCAATTTACCATGCATTTTTACTGGCAATAATGGGTGATATAGATTTTGTGGTGGCAGTATATCGCACGCGATCAACCCGTTCACTTGTGAAATGTCGTTACTCAGCCCTATCAGCTGTCCACACTCTTCTTGACCGATATAAATTTTCGGTTGACCAATGGGATACCTGCCACGTTTACAAATGAACGGATACAGTGAGCACACGTCAACATACCTAATCTTCTCTTCGCCTTGACAATCAAACACTTTGACTGTGTTACCTGTGCGTCCACCGAAAAATGCATCACGTGGATCAAGTACTTTTCTTTTTACATTCACCATATTTTCTCGAACAAAATGACAAAGTTCTTCATTTTGTGAGATCTCATTCTTAAACTGACACTCCCATTTTTCGATCAACTGGTAATTTACCGTCTTTAGCCTATAGCTAATGGCCAATGTTCTTTCGTATCTGGCATCCATCGATTCACCACTTTTCAAATCTATATCTCTGTTTATCCTGTAACATCGGGGGCACCCGTGCCAAAAACAGCCTTGAAACTGAAGCACAATACCGTTGTGGTTCTCACCGTCTTGGGGTGCACTGTAACCATCGACCAAGATATTCTCTGGTAGTCTTTTTTCCTGACCTCGTCCTGCATGCTCGATCTGGCGATGAAGAACTCGTTGTTCCATCCAAGAGAGCCAGTCTAGGGCAATTTCAGACTGATTGTCTACCATTCTGTAACCACGAGGTGGTATAATACCGATTTGCGACTTTTTTAGAAATTTTTTTCTAAACACCCGCATACAAAATGATGCAATAGTTGTAGCTTCGACGAAAGGGTCCACACCAAATTTCATGAATGTTTTGCGGAATGCTAAACATGCTAATCTCAAAATTGTCACGTTTTGCTTACAGTATTTTACAATTTGTCGTTAAAAATTGAATACGTAGCCATTTTGTACTTGTTCGTCGTACCATTTCAAAAATTTCTCGCGCTCCTTGATGGCCATCAAGTCTGGTGAATATGAATCAAGAGGTGGTAGAGGACCTCGTAAGTCTAATTTTCCATCGTATTGAATAAGTGCGGAAAAGCACCTTTCTCCATTTCGGATAATCCATACGCTTTTGGTAAACTACTCAAAGGCATGTGAAAGTAATTTAAGCTATCGATAAACTTTGCATGTTGAACCTCCATTAAAATTAGTTTTGAATCATTCATCACTACCGATGGCACAACTCGATCTTGATTGAATTTTTCCACAACGTACTTAAATATGAACTGTGCATCGAATCCTTGGGCATTGTGTGCTATGCATATAACCTGCTGAAATTGTCTTCTTGGTGCCAATGCCAGATCAACAAGCTGCTTTACCGGGTCGCGATTAAACATGTATTCCCGAATACCGCACATCCCGCATCTAATTGAAATATCTTCAATCTCTATGCAATTGATACATACTTGCTGTACAACACACAAATTTGGAACGTGCACTTATTTCTCATCGTCGCCCAGCACCCGAAGAGATTGTTGGGTTTCAAAGTCGTAAAACAAAAATAAGACTGGTCTTACATGCTGTGTCTGTTTGATCGGTTGTACGTAACACAGGTGTCTAATAGGTAATCTTGATTTACACGTTTTACAAAAAGATACATTACACTCGTGCGGCTGACTTTTATTTTAGCTTATTTAAGACTTGAACTATTTTAAAACAAATTTTACAGAGTCTTATTTTACTGCATACATTACTGCTTTTATTATATGATCCTATTTTAAGATGATTTTGCAAACAACCATTGCCAAAAAATAATCTTAAACAAGCATTACATTTTTTTAGATTTCCCGCTGTATTACACGGTGGCACGGACATGCACTTATAGCACTTGTTTAAACATCTATGTTCCTCGGCTCGCCAATAACTTATATTGCATGGTATACAGTAGCCCTTGCTACCGCTTGCTCCAACAAGATTTAATATTGGTTGATAATGATTTGTCCGGTCGTAATACATTATGCGTAATACGTGTATAATATCACCATGATTTTCACTGACATATCGTGTGCCGTCATAGATTGGTGGATTTCCACGAGCGAACGATGAAAAATTATAAACAACGATTGCCGTACCGCTAGTAGCGAAGAAATCTTGAAACTTACAGATTTGTGCTAGTCCACAACCTTCCACCGGCACTTGAACGTTTGCCAAATTCCTAAGATCTGTGGCAGCAGTTTTTTTTCCTTGTGATTGCCGAATCTGGTTCCAGTATTTGTGAAGCAGTCCTGAGCGCACCTGACCTGAATATAGATTGTTTTTTCACTGTCTCCTCGGTTAAATGAACTCGTCCACGACCGGCCACACCTCTGACAACACCACAATTAACGGATAACCGTTCATTTACATTGAACTCGTTCGCACTTTGCATAGCACTGTGTAATATTTCCCAAAGATCTTCGAATTGAAAATCCTGTATAAGTCTGAATGACAGCCAAAGGGGGCCATGATTGAACTGGTCCGAATTGATGGTTACACCAACAAAATCCATTGGTCCACCTCTATCACAAAGCTGCCGACGAAGGCCCTGCATGCAACCCTTTAACCAGTTGTAAACATGGGCATTGGCTGGTGGCTGCGTCATGATTCCACGGATCTCTCTACCCTCATATCCAAAATATCGATAAAAACACGTTGCCTCATTCTGAATCACAAATCTAGGTCGCTTTCCTCCTTCACCGGTTTGCAAATGAGCATCTATAAGATCAGCCGATTTATACATGTACTTTATTAAATTAAACAAATTTAAATAAGAGTCTTACCTTCTTCGTCAGCTGTATCAGTGCTGCTACTGCTATTAGCATTGCTGGTATTGGTACTGCTACTACTACTGCTACTGCTGCTGCTGCTGTCACTCTCGCTGCTACTGCTACTGCTGCCGCTAAGCCTTCTGCGTTTGCGTTCCCTATCACTACAGCTATTTTCGGATACGTCGTCAATGTTTCCATTCCGATTACGTTGGTGCCTCTCCCTTGACCTCTCTGAAGCTTAAGTATTAGAGCGTGCCTTTATATTGCAGAAAAAACAATAAACGAAAATTATATACAGACAGACTTAATACTTACGATTACTTATGTTTGATGATGATGAGTCTCCTCGATGGTCCGATGATTGTGGGTGGTAATTTCCAGATGTTGATGGTCCAGCGTCTATAACTAAAATGGAGAATGTGCATTTAATTGAATAATAATTACAAAAATTTTAATTATAACATATTCACCACTTACAATTGGCTGTAACTAAGTGTGCAGCGTCTTGTTGATCCGTCATACGTGCATGTTGCTCTGAAACTAAGTATTGAGAGAATTAAAATAATTTAATTAAAATGAAAAATTAATATTTGTATTTTAATCGGTTCAATACTTATAATTATGCTCGTTTCCTATCGACTCAGCACACACCATAATGAAAGAATCACCCTCGGTGTCTCTCATCATCTGGTTAATCACTGAAATAATGTTGATGAAAAAATATTGAAATAAATAATAATATTCTAAGAGTTTAGGTGTGAAAAAAAGTAATTGTTACTTACATTGACAGTGAAACATTGCACGAGCTAGCGGGTGCCCGTGATCGTTGCGCTGTCGTATTGTTTGGAGCAAGGGCGGCGTTTCCACTATGGATGGTATGGAGTACTCCATACCTACAGATTTTTATGATATGGAATTCCATACCTACAAATTAAATGAAATATATACAAAATTTGTATATTTTCCAACTTTAAAATAAAATAAAAACGGCTACCTTAATCACGGGCTAACAGATGTAACTTACACGCTAAATCGCACACCCGTAAATCGAAGCCGAGAATTAAACTTTTTGGACCGCTGAGGATTCACGGAACTATGCGTGAGTTCGATATCGGCTTGAAGCTTTCGCCAAATCCACCGTTGTAGTGTAGGCGTCTATATTTCTCAGAAATGTTATTTGTTATGGTTATGCAGGCGGTGCAGATTCGGCGTATGCAGGTTGCAAGAAAATACGAGGTGGGTCTATCTAAAGCGTTGCTCACTTGTTTTGACGTGCAAGCCGTTCGAGTATTAGGCGCCTCCAATATAAAAACGTCATTACAGTCTTGGCTGCCCTCGCGATTGGTACTCGCAGCTACTCTATATCGTTTCCTATCGTGTTGATCTTGTGAAGTGTATTGATCATTGTAAATTTTGAGTAGGATAATATTCAAAGATGAAGAAATTTTTAGTTAAAATAAATCGACATGAAGACAACGTACGCCAAAAATTACAAAACTCCTAGTCAGACTTACATGCACAAAAAAAGAAAGATGAAGTGAACAATCCTTTAGGGCCAAATGATCCTGTAAATAACGAAGGGGGTGAGAATATTTTCACGGGTAGCGATTGCAATTCTAAGGGTAAGTATTTCTAATTTTTACTTTTACGATTTATTTTTTTACGTTTAGTACAATAGTTCGCAGAGAAAAGTTTGCACTATAAAACGTCAAATTCGAATCGGGATCGCGACATGCACAAATTGCAATCAAATAGACCACTGATTTAAGATATATATTTTTATGTTTTTAGTACAAAAGCAATCAATACCAAACGCATTTCAGAAATGGCAATCCATACACAATTGGCTAAAATTAAATGCAGAGAATAAAGCTATTTGTTCGATTTGTAGTAACGCTGTAGAGAAAAATTTGTTGATTATTGATAATAAAGCTACAAAAATTTCAAGAAAGGCATATGTAGATGAAGGGTTTAATTGCTGGAAAAACGCTACTTCGTCATTTAAAGGGCACGAAAAGAGTGAATTGCATATGCATGCCATTGAAGTTTCACTTGCTAATAATAATAAGCATAATATTTTAGATCACTTAAGCTTAGCAAAAAAAAAAGAAATGACTGAATCGCGAATCGCACTTTCAAAAATTTTTAGCACTATCTTAGCGTTAGCTAAGCAAGGCCTTGCTCTAAGAGGACATGAGGCACGGTCAAATTTGATCCAATTTTTTAATTTAAGAGCAGAAGATGTACCAGAATTAAAAAGTTGGCTACAGCGAAGTGGACATAAATGGCTTCATAATTCAATACAAAATGAAATACTCGGCTTAATCTCCGAAAATCTTTTGAAAATATTAATTATAGAAATACATACAAATAAGTATTATTCTCTCATGGTGGATGAAACAGCTGATATTTCACGCACGGAGCAAGTTTCTATTTGCATTAGAACTGTTTCCGATGAATATACAGTAAAAGAACATTTTATGCAATTTTGCGATACAGAAAATACGAAAGCCGAGACTCTTGTTACAATTATAACAGAATTTCTCACTAACATGAAATTAGATATTAACAAATTACGTGGCCAATGTTACGATGGCACAAGCAATGTGTCAGGTAGACTTTCAGGCCTTCAAGCGAGAATTCGTGAGTTTGAACCACGTGCTCTTTTCGTACACTGCTCATCTCACTCTCTCAATTTAGTTGTACAAGACGCCCTTGAAGATATTACGTTAGTAGTAAGGCTATACGGGTTCTGGACACCCCCACCACTCGCCTTTTCCATATACATACACACAATCTCACCACTACAACGATACGTCATACACGGGTTCTTATGGGCAATGCAGTGCAAACCTTTATGTGTGTATGTGTGTGACGTCATTAGCACACCTATGTAGGTGAGATTAGCACACCTGTTGGTAAAACAGAACACCAGGTGTGCTTAAGGGTCTGGCACCAGGAGTCGGCGGCTTTACGGGTTCTAGACCCCCACCGCCACTCTTCGACTCACCTGTGCAGGTGAGAGAGCAGAGCTGTGCCACCACTCTAGCTGTGCAGGCTAAGGTGTAGAGAGCAGCGACGGAGGTGGTGCAGTGGAGGGAAGTCTACTCCTGACCGTATATTTCGAGCAGCTTACTCCTGGCCATGAGCCTTGTCCAGGAGGCCGCTCAAGGTCAAGCTGCGGCATCACAGCGTCTCTACGTATGGAATCTTCTAGAAGGTTCCATGCAATAATGACGCGCAGTGAGATAGAGCGCGGATCAGGTTACACCTGATGTTTTTTCGCGAACGTGTTTACAATCCGAAGCTGCTGCGTGTCAACAGCTCTCTCTCTTCCACTTTCTTCATTTCTCTCTTTTTCTCTCTCTCTTCTCCTCCGTATACTTACTATTACAGCTGATATTTATATCTTGCGTACGATGCGGTGCTGCTATATGTATTATCGGCAGCTGTTTCTCTCTTTCTCCTTTGCTTTCTCTACCTTTTCTTTCTTTCTCTTTCTTTCTATTATATATATTAATACCTTGCATGAACTTTAGCCGCGCGCTGACGTCAGCGGCTGGATGCAACAGTACATCATATTTTAAGAACATTTTTTATATAAAAATTGCTTTTTGAATTCTTATTTGTTTAATTATTATGATAGCATGCAGAAGGATAAGGTTAAGTATTAGGGTAAAATGTATGATAAGTCATATTAAATTTTTTCAAGTTTATTTTTTATATATAAGTATAAAAGTGAAAAAGTTTATAATATCAAATAGTTACACAATATAAATAGGTAACTTATAAGATTAATTCATTCAATATTACTTTATACACAACTCATTTAGTTTTTTCTCAAGTACTGGTACAATAATTTTGCCTATTCTTTTAATTCTACACCTAAAACGCTCTCGATCTCGGGCTGCTTGCTCCCACTCTCCACATCGTGCATGTTTATGTGCATATATCCATGTGTACATTGAATGAACAGTAGGCTTTTCTTGGAAACGAACCCGCTTATCCATGCTGCCATTTATTAATCACATTAAATTTACACTGTACGCAATCTCTTCTCAAAGGTGGGGTTCCATTCTCGGTGCTGCTGTGCTCATAACAACGTAGACACTTCAAAATTTCAGAGTCCAGCTTCAAATGTTCTGGCAGATTATTCCAAGCTTGCTCGATACTATTTGCTGCAAATGTTATGAGAAATTCTCTCGGTAAGAAAGCAATATCCGTGGGAGTCATAAATGACAGGTGCTCTGTGCGATAAAATTGTTTGATTGATCTCTCGAGAGATGGCGAATTGTCCTGATAAAATTTTTTCAGCAATAATACGTTTCTGTGCGCACAGTTTGCTTTGAATGCTAATTTGTGATGTGGACAGAGTGGCTCCAAAATATCATATTTCAGCCGTTGTAATGAAGGAAAGCCAATCTCACCCATGTCGAGCACATGAAAATTGAATTTCTCGAGCCATTGCTTTTTCTCCGCTACTTTTACATACACTGTGCTTGCGTCGTGTAAAACATTTTTCAACACATTTTCAAGCTCCTCATAAACTAAATCCCCCGAACTCCAGGATAATCCGTGATAATTGCGCTCCAACCAGAGATTTTCACACCTGTACTTGGCGGTGAGTCTGCACCACGGTATAGGCGGTTTGAAGAAAAACACCAAGGGCTTGAGATATGTATTGAGTGGAACTATGGCAAGTTCCTTGATAACAAATTCGTTTCCAGGCTTTTTGAAACCTTGTACATCGAGCACGTATTCCATTTTGACTAACTGCCTACCACAAGTTGCTGCTCATTTTATACCATCTTCCCCACCACCCTTTAAACGAGTTTTCGTACATCCCCACTCATGGGATTATACTCAACTATACGATCATGTAGGATCAGACAATATGCAGAGGTATTAAGTGGAAAATGTGCTCTAGTCTCAAACTCGAGACGTACATCCACCGAAGCTTGCTTCAGTGACTCATTTTGTTTCGAGCAATCAATCACAACAAGAGGAGCATACTCGAGATAGTCGGTCTTGTTCAACATTGGTTCAGCCTCTTTGTTGTAGTAGGCATTTTGAAAATTGGCATACATGTCGTAGAGTAGAGCATACTGATTATTCGTTATATTGAGATTGAGGTTTCCATAGGGATAGTGTTGAGAATTGAGAAATAGTGTTGCGTTGCTAATGTTGCAATGATCAAAGCGACTGGCATTAACCGTTTTTCGTCCTCTGCGATATGTCTGGAAGCCGAGAATAACGAAGCGAGGCTTCTCCAGTTGGCTAGCAGTCATTACAGTCCACACATGTTTCGATGTACTGGGCAACAATGGATACTCATATAGTTCCCAGCTTCGAAAACTAATGGTGACAGGTCTATCCTTTTCCAGATAGTTGAGCAATTTAATTTTATGCTTATCCGAGAGTACTACGTACGGCATCAGCCATTCAATTTTGGTAATTTCAATTTTGAAATCTTCGTAAACTTGTGCACCAGCCACTGCTATTTGCGTCTGCATAACTGAATTTACATCAGAATTCAATCTTGTGAGAATGAGCTCATGTTTGCCATTCACAACGATTTTGCGATAATCCTCAGCAAAGCCTAGGATCATACAGAGTGGAATTGATACGTCAAAGTTGCCATTGTTGTCTACCAATTGCCGTTGAGTCTCTGCAATATCGAGCCAGCCAGCATTTTCAATCACTGAGCTTTGACTAGGGCTGAACGATACGAATCCTTTCATAAGACTTGTCAAGCCCACATTCTTGCATCGATCAATCTCGATGGAGTTGAGTTCGTAACGAATTTCTTCAAACAGATGACATATAGCGTTGTTTACGAACGTTGTACCTGCGATGGCAGTGCCATCTGCTTTTTGCGATTTTCCACATATATGTAGTGAACTGCGCGAAGGCAGCACACATAGATCTTGATGTTGTATACCTTTACGAATTTCATCGCTGTTGTTGAAATTTGACAAAGTATAAGGCTGATGCGCATGAATCTCGTAATGCGCAACAGATTCGTCAAACATGACAGGTGACTGTATGCTTAGCACCTCCTCCATTTCGTTGAAAACAGCAAAATAGTATACAGCTTAAGTTTTTTTTACGACTCTTAGACCCAGACTTTTTAGAAACTGTATGTTTTGACGTGTTAGCGCTTTCGGTACTCGTTGACGACTGATTGCTCGACGTCATTGCAAGTTATTATTATAGCCTTTACCAACTTTGGTGTTGTTCACAATTCCCATTATGCTTAGACTGATTTGATGTGTAATCTAATTGTTATGACTTCACCGCGAAAATTAACTAAATGTCCGTCTTGATCGACGAGGTGCAGCTGCAAGTTATCTATAGTCTTGACAGTGACTGACAGGTAAATAATAGGTGATGGGACTTCGATGATCTTATAGCCTGGTGAAACAGCTGGGAAGAATTCGTGTATGGTGTGCACCTTATGTTCATTGATGTATGCCCCAGAAGTAATATTACATTCAACGCGTAATGCGTTAACTTTCAATATGGCTACTGGCAAATCAGATTCGTGATTAATATTTGGCGGTAGTACGCGACTTGTGAAACCCAACAATTTTCCAATAGAATCTTCTGGACGGAAATCAATTGATTGGCTACACTTGACCATGCAACGAAGGGTGTTATTGTTCGGCTTGAGTTTAATTGTTATGCTTTTTGATGCTAGAGCCTCTTTCAGAGTCTTCTCAATGTCTTCAATTTCGTAGCTGCCTGTAGGCAAAATAATGACTTCCTCACCCACGTAAAACTTGTTATTGCCTCTGTCTATGTTGAAGTCTATATGAATTTTCAAGATGCGTGCATATTTTATCAGATCAGCGTCAGTTAATGCACGTTGCGGTAATTTGAAGTTTTTTTTTCCTCAAGCCTTGTCCATACTTTTTCAAGTACATACCATAGCCCTCTTTGTAAGGTCGCAGATATAGACCTCTGCCGAGCGCAATAGCTTCCATTGTTTTGTTATGTCTTTAACTCTCCTCAAGCTGTCGTTTAGCAGCACTAGCATCGTTCACTGTTTTGGCGATACCAGCAGCGCCTCCTGCTAATGCACCTGTTGCACTCAAACCAGCAAATATTGGAATGAGGAATGGTAGGAATCCTCCAATTTTGGATGGGACTGGTAGCACACGTGGAATGCGGACATTCTTCTTGCCTCCAGCTTTGTTTACAGCTTGACGAGCAGCCTTCAGAGCACTACGAATGCTGTGTGAGAGTTGTTGCTTGAAATAGCAGAAGTGGAAGCAGCTTTGATCACTTTGGCCAATGATAAAGATGGCTTCTTTTTCTTCTTCTGCTTCTTTATTTGCCTTTTAAGACCCATTCCAAACTTTTTCTCCAACACCGGCGTCTGACGCCCGGACTCTCTCCCAAGCTTTTGCAGCCAAAATCTTATCTGCAGCGTTTCTTGCTTCGACGTTTTCTCGATTTTGTGAGTAGGCAATATCGTGGTCTTTACAGGCTCTATCAAGAGCATTGATTCCAGGATCTCCACGTGCTAGTCGTTTTGCTAGTTTAGTACCCGGTCCACAG
The DNA here is from genome assembly GCA_020010945.3 of Muscidifurax raptorellus. NCBI lineage: Eukaryota > Metazoa > Arthropoda > Insecta > Hymenoptera > Pteromalidae > Muscidifurax > Muscidifurax raptorellus. Next base: position 208,832 of record JAHUUD020000079.1, read on the forward strand.
TACTGATATCCTGGAAGATGCAGCTCTACTAGAAGCTTGTTGATAAGTGTATTCAATACACCACGACCTTTGCGTCGTTTCTGCTTATGTACGATCATGATGCACGAGAAGACAGCTCTCGACTGATCTTGATACATTATAAACGCGCTTTTTATAGCTAAAGTGACAGTTGCCCTTAAGCTGATGAAGCGTTCACTAGGATTTCCAGCAACAAAAAATCAAGTTGCCAGTGTCGAATTTCGATACTCTAGTAGAGCAGCAGAAAATGCGAAAACGTCATGGAGAACTACTGCCTGACAATATTCGAGCAATATTCTGTGGACCATCCAATTGTGGCAAAACTAATACATTGCTCGCTCTCATAACACATCCCAATGGTCTCAAGTTTGAAAACGTGTACATCTATTCAAAGTCACTGAAACAGCCCAAGTATAAGTTTCTCGAGCAGCTTTTACAACCTTTGCCTGGCATAGAGTACTTCCCTTTCAGTGAGCATGATGCAGTTGTGGCACCTGATGACGGACTCCCTGATTCAGTCATGGTTTTCGACGACGTCGCCTGCGAGAGACAGGACAACGTTAGAGCCTTCTTTTGCATGGGGAGACACAAAAACTTAGACTGTTTCTATCTCTGTCAGTCGTACGCTCACATTCCAAAACATTTGGTGCGTGATAACGTAAATGTGCTGGTAGTTTTTCGCCAAGATGATGTAAATCTTAAACATATATACGATGATCATGTGAATTCTGATATGACATATACAAACTTCAAAGATTTATGCTCAGCATGTTGGAATGATGGTAGGCATGGATTTCTTTTTATCGACAAGGAGCGAGCACTCAACGATGGACGTTACAGAAAAGGCTTTGATTGCTTTGCCACAAATATATAACCTGCAGCAGACCCTGAGTATTTGCAGTAGACTGTAAATAGTCGAAGACTCAACATGGCAGACATTTGACGTGAAAAAAGCATTCTTCAACAAATTACAAAAGCTCGCGAAGCAATTAGACGCAAACATAGATTGCTAAAGTAAGGTAAAGCTAGCATGGAAAAAGCTCTTGGTGAAACTTTTAAACCTATAGTAGATCCGCTGGAAAAGCTAGTGAAAGTAAAACAAGAGATCAAGCTAGAACCTCAATAAGAAGAATTTTTTGATGATAAACTTGATGAGGAGCGTGATGATGATAATAATGATAAACTTGATGAGGAACATGATGATTTCGATGATACATTACTCAATGAAACAGTTGATGCTTCATTTAAAAGTGCCAAAACTGATAGCGAGGAAGAGGATGAGAAGAATATTGATACAAATGACAAGTATATTCAGCTGCTCAAACAAAATAAGCAACAACGATACTTTGATCATATCTTTGGAATACGTAAAGATGGTGAAATACTAAAGATCGGTGATTCACCCATAGAAATCCACAAAAAATATGTTAGCGTTTTAGATAGAAAAGGGAGTTTGTTAAAGTATGCGAAAACTGAAGGTCTGCAAGAACTGCTTTTTAAACTAAACCCAGATATGTCATTGATTCAGCTTGATGATTTGCAAAATTATAAGAAAATTCTCGAAGCTACAAACGCACATCGAAAGCGTTACAGTTTCGATCAGCCTATACGTCAGCAAAACAGCAATAAATATAATACCATAATTGCCCCTCTATTTAAGTTGCAAAGTCCTGTAAAGTATGGTCGTGGACTCTTACCTCGATATAAAATTGCAACAAAGCGTACTCTCATGGACTATGTTTATTGGGACGATCCTAACGAACTAGTTGATCGTCTACGTTTACTCATGGCTGAAAGATTAGCTGGTAATAATAGCCACGTAAATGAGATTCATTCCATTATCGAAGAATTGCCTGAAGCCAAAATCATATATTAATTGCTATAACCAACAAATTCAAGTCAGTAACAAGATGAGCGTTGATGTGTTTGGACGTCAGCTAAATCGCTCCAAAGGTCGTCGTGGTCCTCCTGGTGTTGGCTATAAACTCACTGCCGACGGTCACTTCGACATTGGAAGCAGAAAATTGTTTAATATAGCAGAACCAGAGCAACCAAACGATGCGGTGAATTTAGCAGTTCTTCAACGTTTAATTTAATCAGAGATTCACGCTGTTCACGCAATCACGAGTGATCTGAGAAAAGCAATTGACGCTATAGAATTCGCTATAGAAATCATCAAGGATGAGAATGCGGAGAAACAGAGAAAAATAGATTTGGCTATTAGTGAACTATATGAAATTTTCTTTAAAACTGCTCAGAATAATGACACATCAAAAGGCTAGACTAGTAGAGGAGCTTCATAAACCAGCTCGACGTAATTATCAGCGGCGAAGGTTTATAATGCGTGGTTTAGATGATACCTGGCAAACTGATTTGGTAGAGATGCTACCTTACACACAAGAAAATAGAGGTTACAAGTTGATATAAGCGGGCCTGATGGGAGGAAGAGAAGGCGCTCGATGGCGCGGGGAAGCCGGCTGAGGCCGGTTGGACCCGCTTAATCCTTCCTGCTCCTTGGCAGGGAAAGGGGTAGGCGAAGTGAAGTGATCCTCTCGTGCCGGTTCGCTGATCAGGGAGCGCCTGTTGAGGCGCCCTGGATGAGTCCTTTGTCGGCTGCTGCTGTGCTCGTTTCTGTCTGGGCAGTGAGCGCCCGCGGAGGCGCCCTCGGTGCAGTCGCTGCTGGACTGAATCCCTCGACGGTGCTTCCAGTTGCCTAGAGAGCGGACACTCCTCGGACCTCTCTAGGTCGGCTCTGTGGGAGAGCCTGGACGAGGGAGGGCCGCCCAACCCGGTGAGAACTCACCACAGCTAATGGGGAAAAGGAGAAAGAGAAATTTATCTTTCTTTTGTTACGGGCCAGCCCCAATCAAGGAACCGACCACACAAAAATGACTAGAGGACGCGAAACGCCTTAGTCGTCGAGCGTCAGGTCGACTTGCTCCTCAGCCGCTGGCTTCAGAGCTGTCTTGCGTACCGCTAGGAGGAGGGGAGGTACCACGGGAGCGATGCGAACCAGCTTAGGTTTGCCTCGTGGTGGAGGAGCGGTGGATTTGCGTTTGAGCGGAGGAGTCGGCTTCGCCGCTCTCTTGGCCCCGATCTTCCGCGAGATGATCTCGAGCCGGGGCGTGGACGACTTCAGGAGTTCCCGGAGATCCGGCGAGGGCTGGCGGCTCGGGAGGTCGATCAGCTTTAGGTGCTCTGGCCACTCTGCGCAGAGCGCTCCGTCATCCAGCGAAGGCGGGAACGAGCGGCGAAGTCCGTTGGTCGTCGGTCTGGGTGCTGCTGTCCTGGTGAGGGCACTTGGTCTGGGTGGCGGCGTCGACTGGGCTGGCTCGGTGTTGCCGGCGTTCCAAAATGGTGTTTCGCCGATTGGCTACGGCCAGGTAACCATGAATCAGCTCCAACTCGGCTCGGTAAGCCTCTTTCTCACTCTCTCTCATGGGCGTGGGATTAGAGGAGGTGGAAGGTGAGGGAAGGGTGAAATAATTACGATGGTAATTATTTAAAACAAAAAGAACGGTTTATTCCTCGATTGACTAATACTCGCACTTGCCTAGGCTCGGCTTTCTTTGGTCGGTGAGGACCGTTGGGGAAGGTGTCTGGGCCATCTCGGCCGGCCTCTTTATATGCCCCGCGCGGTGCTGCTTTGCTAGCGGCGCGGTGTTTGGGGCTTGTCGCGAGAGAGCCTATGGGTGGGTTATTACAAAGTACCTACTGACAGTCATCGATGTATTCTCAAAGTACGCCTGGGCCGTACCTTTAAAGCAGAAAACGGGAAACGAAGTTTCAGCAGCAATGAAATCTATTCAAGAGCAAGGTCGAGTAACAAAAAACTTGCATACCGATCGAGGAAAATAATTTTACAACTATTCGTTTGAAGGTCTCGTGAAACGTTATGGCATCAATCTCTACTCAACATATAGCAATTTAAAAGCTTCCATCTGTGAGCGCTTCAATCGCACGCTCAAAAATAAGATGTGGAAGCAATTTAGTTTACGAGGAAACTATAAATAGGTCGATATGTTACCTGATTTACTGGTAGAGTACAATAACAGCATACATCGCACCATCGGTATGAAACCGATAGATGTCAATAGAGAGAATGAAGCTAAAGTCCTTAAACGTTTCTCTCACCAAGAAAGTAAAAAGAAAGCTAAATTTAAAGTTGGAGATAAGGTGCGAGTGAGCAAAATGAAGCAAGTATTTGAAAAGGGTTATACGCCCAACTGGTCGACAGAAATTTTTACCATTAGTCAAGTTGTGCCAACGTATCCAGTGCCAACGTACAAGCTGAAGGACTATCAAGATCAACCCATCGCTGGCGGTTTTTATGAACTGGAATTGCTTAAAGCCAAATATCCAGATGTTTATCTTGTAGAGAAAGTATTGAAAAAACAAGGAAATAAGCTATATGTAAAATGCTTTATGTAAAATGGTTAGGGTTTGATAATACGCACAATAATTGGATAAATAATTCAGATTTGTAAAAGTTATAATAAATAAAAACTTTTTATTTTATACATAATGAAAAATAATTATTTTTTATTAAGTAATTTATAGTGTCCCCAAGGTAGAGTATCTGTTTCTCCTGGAATCAAACAGCGTTTGTCGTCATAGGGGCTCAATGCTAATTTTGTTTGTCTAACAGTATGCACTCGATGTGACCTTGATTGGATAATACACTGTTGTCGATACTGAGTAGAATGGTTTTTCAAGCACTCAACGTAATCATCAAAATTAATTGTTCTATCAACTACACAGCTTTTTACACCTTTAATCTTCTTTATACGATCTTTTCCGTTTATGCGTACACTATACATTTTACTGCGTAGTCCCACAAACTCAGTCATAATTTGTCCACAGCACTCGTCTTTCATTAGACCGACAATTTTCTTATTGACACGAGGCATTCCGAAAATATTTTCAGCTGGATAATCTGAAGTGTCAAAATTCTGAATATCTCGTTTCATGACTGCGTAAATATCTTCACAGCCAAATTCATACAAAAAACTATCAGTATCTGTATAGAGCAGTTTACATCTATCGCCAAACTCTTGTTTCATATAATTGTAATGGAAGTCATACATTAGAGTTTTCGATAAATCTAAAACACAAAGACCAACATAGATTGGCTTATTCATAAGTACTTCAGTTTTTTCAAGTTCAATTAGTACAAGATTTTCATCAAGGATGGTCCAACTGTGAAATTCTGATTTGGAAACGAGAACCTCTCCCATATCTTCCTTCCCATTTATTTACTAATTTAACATTGACCCTCTTTCGAACGTTCTCCATAGTCTTACTATAAATACGGCATTATTCATTAATTTATAAAGATTCTTCTCAAAATCATTTTTTGCTTCTTGTCTCATTTTGCTGTTTAGATCAACGTATTCTTTAAGCCAAGGTCTCTGTTTGAATTCTAAAACTCCATGAATTTTCGTAAGGCGTAATCCATTTTTGATAGCTTGTTTTAAATTTCGATAATGAAGCACATATCGCGATTTTGATTCTACGGTAGTCAGCAGTTTTTCCAATTTCGAGCCTGGTGGTTTCTTGTGCTCAGGTCAGAACGGTAAGTCTTTGCGTACATCATGCAGGTACTGTGGATACTCCAAGTCAACTTCTAGAATGTAACCAAATTCATAATCATCTGGTATATTAAAATCAGTGTTTACATCAACCCATCTGAAGTTAGCTTAAGGTAATGGTTGTTGAAGAGCCCATCCATAAAGATTATTAGCATCAAAGTACATGAGATATTTAGATTCTTCTGCTGGATTATATTCAAACATATACGTATTATTTGCATGAGCATAGCGATTGGAGCACTGACTGATTCCACCTCTTATACCTCGCTCGATAAACATCACCATGTCAATGTCCGTAAGCAGTTCAAGCTGAATTTTTGTACACTTGAGCATAGCATCCCATGTCAATCCAGGTGCTGTATAATAATGCGCAGGGTCTAAGCCATACGTTGAAATACAGTTATTGCGGAAATTCTCGAAAACTTCGGTTAACAGCATAACATCTGTTTTCAAATATAAATCAGAATATTCTCCTAAATTTGAAATGTTAAATTTATTCCATACGTTTTTCACATGCTCGTAATCTTTATCAGAAATTTCATTATCATGCAAGGTACTGTAAAATTTATCTTTTGAGGGAATTTCTGTTATATATAGTTTTTCTTCAGAATCTAAATAATCATATGGGAAAATTCCTTTTCTTTGAAGTAGTTGAAATTTTTCATCAGTAAAAGGTGAATACTGTTGATCTTGATTGAATTCATGCTTAAGAATATTTAATTCTTGGAGATATGAAGATAATTCATCCAAAGATGAAGCCATAAAACGAAAAGAATCGATAAATCTGAGTTTGATACCACAGCCATCAATATGCTTGGCAAAAGAAATAAACCGTTCCTTATTTAGCGGTAAAAGTTCCATTCTTCCATTAAAAATGTTGGCAATATCTCTGATGAGAAAATGTGAATCGTATCCAGTAAAATTATGAAAAATAATTGGGATAATACGTGAATCTTGGTAATTTAAGTTGCACTCTTCATGCGCTGGACCTCGATATCTGAAATCAATGTTAACATATATTTTTATATGCGTATATTATTTTAACATTAAAATAATATTAATGTATTTTATTACCTGCCAGTGAAATGACAGTGAACGTGTACACGCTTTTCACCAAGAAATTTTTCACATATATGGCATACGACTGCTTCATCGAAAGCTTGCCTTTGATCTGATGTAAGATTATCCATTGGTACAATATTTTTAAAAATCTCTTCAATTTGTTTAGTCAAATCTAATATTTCATTAATAAACCATTTAGCAGGTTCACTACCTCTATAGCTGCGATAATAAGACAATGAATCATTATAACTACATTTTATGTAGTAGCCCACGCTAAATACCTCATGTTTCTGATAAGCAGACGTGTTGTCGTCTATTTGTTTAAGAAGACTCTCGAAATCGGCATAAATAACAAACGGTACTTTTTCTTTGTAACTAAAATTTTTAAATGCGAGAAATCGATTTTTTAAAGTAGGTAGTTTTATATAACATTTATTAATTAAAGCACAATCTTGCTTATGCAAAGCTAATTTCTCTTGATCATGAAAAAAATGTAGGCATCGATTGCAAATATATTTTCGACCTTTGATTCTGGAAATTTCTTTGGAAACCAAACGAGATAAATCCTTGATCCAAACGTAGTGGTATCTGAGAGGTTCCAAATCTTTATCATCATTTTGTTCATCAATGTAATGATTTTGTAAAAGAAGAAGATTAATATGAATTTCTTTTTCACATTGAGTAATATAAATTGGCACAACATTAAATTTTTTATCATGTTTTTTTTAAATGTAAACATTGATAGAAATATTATTTTGTTTTTCAAAATGAGGCACTTTTTTGGCATAACTGGGAACTGTATACCTGTAAAATTTAATTCCTCTTCATATTTAATGTAATTTGATACACGATTAGAATGAAGAGCTGGATGCAGTGCTGATAGTACAGCCCATTTAAAACAAGCGTCATCAAAATTCTGTACATTGACACACGCTTTTTTACGTTTGATAAAATCAGGTAATTCTATAAAAGAACTTCCATGCATTGGATTATATTTGTTTATATGCACGCTTAAATTTAAAATATCGCGTAATGTCCATCCAGAGTCAAGTTAAAACTAGATACGGAGAAAAAATTGTTGTTGAAGTGGACGATTCTTTTGCGGTGTTTTTACCCCAAAGAGTATCTAAATTTATTTTGGAAAATCAAGAATATTTAAACAAGTTATCTGAAGAATGTAAAAACAATAAAATTTACATGGAATATTTTGGTGGGAAGTTTAACAAGATAGAATTTGGACATATCGCAGAGTAATTTATTTGATCAAGATTTTAGTTTTCAATAGTTTCAATAGGTTAAAATAAATTTAAGCATCATATCTATAAAGTAATGTGCATAAGCAAAGTCAAAGGGACTCATCTGTCGTCGAATTTTGAATGGAATATACCGAGAAGAATCGAGAGATACGTATTCAAACTAAGGTGTTACATTACAGCTTAACTGTACCGTATAAATACGAGCGCGTCATCATTGGCGTCAGTCTTCATTTAGCTGTCAGCCGAAAGTTGCGAAGAGAGAGAGTCAAAAGTTACGAAGAGAGAGAGAGAGAGAGAGAGAGAGAGAGAGCTAAGCCGAAAAGGAAAAGAAATAGAGCTGAGACAAAAAAGGGAGGAAAACTGATACGAAAAAAGAGGAGAGAGCAGAAACGAGAAGTGTGATCAATAAAGGTATATATATATTTTTTATTTCGCAAATAATAGATTGTGCAACTAGTGTGGTGTTGCCCATAGCCTGCGCAGCCGGCGGGTCGCACTCGTTTTACATGCAACTTTCCACACTAGTTGCACAATCTATTAATTTAGCAGTATCAACTTGAATATTCAACTTGTAATAAAACGCTAATTATCGATATTTTTTTACAGATACATGGACAACAACGCAGAATATACATTTATTTTACCGAGGGTGCGCGTACCAATAGGATGGTTGGATCTCAACCAACATTCACTGCTACATACAATCGTGATGGCTATTACAACGCGTGAGGAGCTGGAAAATGCAGATATATTCTGCATTGTTGAAAACATGTACACAAAGGTGTACAAAGTAAACAACATTTATTGGTTTAAGAAGCTGACGGAGGATGAGATGCAGTTAATAAATCCTTCAAATTAATATTTTGTAACAGGTAATGCATATGATAAATTCTATTAAATCCATCGTATAAAATATCGAAAAAATAATTGACACATATTTCTCAAGTAAATGAATATTAACAACTTAGTGTTCATGTATTTGAGAATTATGTGTCAATTATTTTTTCGATATTTTATACGATGGCTTTAATAGAATTAATCTTATAAGTTACCTATTTATATTATGTAACTATTCGATATTATAAACTTTTTCACTTTTATACTTATATATAAAAAATAAACTTGAAAAAATTTAATATGGCTTATCATACATTTTACCCTAATACTTAACCTTATCCTTCTGCATGCTATCATAATAATTAAACAAATACTAATTCAAAAAGCAATTTTTATATAAAAAAATGTTCTTAAAATATGATATACTGTTGCATCCAGCCGCTGACGTCAGCGCGCGGCTAAAGTTCACGCAAGGTATTAATATATATAATAGAAAGAAAGAGAAAGAAAGAAAAGGTAGAGAAAGCAAAGGAGAAAGAGAGAGAAGTAGCTGCCGATAATACATATAGCAGCACCGCATCGTACGCAAGATATAAACATCAGCTGTAATAGTAAGTATACGGAGGAGAAGAGAGAGAGAGAGAGAGAAAGAGAGAAATGAAGAAAGTAGAAGAGAGAGAGCTGTTGACACGCAGCAGCTTCGGATTGTAAACACGTTCGCGAAAAAACATCAGGTGTAACCTGATCCGCGCTCTATCTCACTGCGCGTCATTATTGCATGGAACCTTCTAGAAGATTCCATACGTAGAGACGCTGTGATGCCGCAGCTTGACCTTGAGCGGCCTCCTGGACAAGGCTCATGGCCAGGAGTAAGCTGCTCGAAATATACGGTCAGGAGTAGACTTCCCTCCACTGCACCACCTCCGTCGCTGCCCTCTACACCTTAGCCTGCACAGCTAGAGTGGTGGCGCAGCTCTGCTCTCTCACCTGCACAGGTGAGTCGAAGAGTGGCGGTGGGGGTCTAGAACCCGTAAAGCCGCCGACTCCTGGTGCCAGACCCTTGAGCACACCTAGTGTTCTGTTTTACCAACAGGTGTGCTAATCTCACCTGCATAGGTGTGCTAATGACGTCACACACATACACACATAAAGGTTTGCACTGCATTGCCCATAAGAACCCGTGTATAACGTATCGTTGTAGTGGTGAGATTGTGTGTATGTATATGGAAAAGGCGAGTGGTGGGGGAATCCAGAACCCGTATAGCCTTACTACTTATGTTTGTGAGAAATTTTATAGGTACGATTAAAGAAATTATAAACTTTATACGTGACTCTCCGAAACGTTTGAGCGAATTCAAAACACTCCAAGAAGATCAATCTGATAATTGTATAATTGCTCTTTCTCCGTATTGTCCAACAAGGTACGTATTGTATTCTTTTTCGGTATTACAGTATTTTATGATAACATTATAATTCAATTTATTTTAATTATCTGGTAATGCATTATTTTTTAGGTGGGTAATGCGAATTAAGTCTCATTATACGTTACTGATAATTATAAAGCTGCGATTGTATTCTTTACAATGCTAAGTACAAATCGTGAATCATATTCTAGTCATTCAGCGAAAGCAGTTGGATTCTTACAAAATATTAAATCGTTTCAATTTTTTTTCCTTTTGACAACGATTATCGAGGTATTTGAGAAAATCGAAATCTCAAATACAGAATTGCAAAAATCAGATTTGTGTGTTAATGAATCGCACAGTAAAGTTCATATAGTCATCGACAACCTAAGAGAAATGCGAAAATCAAAATTTGAATCGATTTGGACAAAATGCATTAAAAACATTCAGAGCTTAGATGTAGATGAACCAGTTGCACCTAGAACACGCAAGATTCCTAAGCGACTGGATGAACATTCGACGAGCACGCACGTTTTCGAAAAGCCAGAAGACTTATACCGGAAACAGTATTATGAAATACTGGATGTAACATAAATGGCACTAACAGAACGCTTTAATACCGAAACCATAAATCTTTTAAATAAATTTGAAGATTTTATCATTGGTAAGCCTGGTAGCAGCGCTGATATTATAACAGAATTTTATAATATATCAGTAGAAGGAGGGAAAAAACAAGTGGAATTTAACGGGGAGAAGCTAATTAAAGAAAGAGATATATTTCTTGACACAGCCCAAAGAAACCGTATGAATACTAAATCACTAAAAGATGTAGTCATTTATTTAAAATCGAATGAACCTCTTAGAAATATTCTTGGCGAGTACGCTAAACTAGTCAGATCATTACTAACAATACTAGGATCATCTTATACAAATGAAAGATCATTTTCTGCTTTACGGCGTCTGAAAAGTTATACGCGGTCAACAATGCTGCAAGATAGACTAAACGATATCGCCAGGATACATATACATCAAGATTTGTTAGGAATGCTCAACATGGACGATTTGATTAATACTTTTATCAATATTAATAGTAAGAGACAAACTATGTTTGCAACTTCGTGATTCACGATATTATATAAATAATATATAACATATAATATATGGCATAAGAAAATAGAGATTATAAAAATGTTATAACGTTATGTAAAAAATAAATATTGTTCGGTTGTTGTAAAGATTTATGAAAAAATAAAACATATAGTGGACATTTTTTTAAATATGACCAAACTTCTTGTTAGTTACTCCACACCTTGAAAAAAAACCAAACGCCGCCCTTGGTTTGGAGAGCAATCGACAGAACGTCTGGATTACGGAATAGACCGACGGTAAACGTGTAATATACCATGGTTATTCAACAATGCAGCAAGAGAAAATGTAACTTTCTGCATAAAACCTCTGCTGATTGGTTCTGTAGGTCTGAGGCCCACACTCTACTACACATTGCGTGAATATGTGAGTCTCGATCTTTCACGATACTCAATGCCTGACCGATAACTTTGGCTAAATGTGCCACACTTGCCCTAATTATTCTGACAGAGATGCTTTGATTATCCAAAGTGGGACTGCCGAAACGTGCAAGCGTAGCTCCTTAAATATTGTCTCTGTGTACACGGTGGGAATGCAGCATAAAACGCAACGCTTGTTTTTTGCTGATACTGCTAATAAAAGACAATACATCTCGGGGGGATCATACTGGCTATTCAAGTGCACGTGTGCATATATTTTCTGGTATTCGCTCGTTATAAACTTCTTAGAATGACATTTGCAACAATGCCGAGTAGAGGATATATTTACGGCACACATTCTGAGAGAGCTGACATGAAAAAAAAACTGAAACCAATAATTTCGCGGAATAACGAGTAGTGATGACTTTGTTAACAACTGACTGCAATCTGATACCCAGCGTAGATGCAAACATGCACTAGTACGTTCTTGTTTTTTTCTCTTCACATCAATATTTAAGCACTATTCGCAATTATCCGTATTGGAGAAATTTTTAAATTGTAAATTGATATAAGCGGTAAGAAAGAGAGAGCGCTATAAAAATACTTGAGATCGTCGTTCACGGTGCTCGAGCCTATCGACGACACTTGATATCCTGCGAAATTCAGACATAAAAAAATCGCGAATTTTGGTAAATTTATTTTTTTTTCAATGTCAATTGATAGAGTGCGTTAAGATACACCTACAGTCCAAAAATCATCGCGCTATGTTGAAAACTAAATTTTTGCTAAACAGGTAAAAGCTGAAAGATTGCGATATCTCCGTAAATATTGGAGATATCGAAAAAATAACAAAATCTTGATTCTCGTACGAGAATCGGCTGTAGGGATGCTTATTTACCATTGCCAGGGGTAAAATTAATTTTTCATAACTATTTAAGAAATTTAAAAATTTTAATTTGGAAAAAAGCGATAAGAAAGAAAGAAAGAGACTTCGTGTACAGTGCTCGAGCTCGGTCTTCACGATGCTCGAGCTTATCGACGACATTGATATCCTGCGAAATTCAGACATAAAAAAATCGTGAATTTTGGTCAATTTTGTCCTGGGTCTCAAGCAGTGTCATTACCGAATTTCTTTTTCTCGTTATTTGATAATCAGCGAAAAAGTATGAATACAGGCTCTAATACACGTGCAAATTTTTTGGGAGTTGGTCAGAGATATTCTTTGTGAATTTTGAAACATCAGCAAAAAGAAAATGAGCAAGATGTGTTCAGGGCTAAGAAAGTGTCGCAGTATCACCTCTGGAAGAGAGCAGCCATCAGTGATGATTTAACTCTCTCCGGGTGATTATCATGCGCGATTGTAGCTGTGATTTTACCGGGAGCATTTCTAAAGGAGCGTACAGCGCAATGAGGAAAATCATACAGGAAGACAAGTGCTACCTCTGCCATGTGCACTATCATCGCCAGGGCAGATATCAACGTATACGCTGGTCGCACAGCATCAAGTTTAAGGTTTGAATGTGCCCGCGTTGTAATATCAAGAAGATGCAGGTTTTAATTAAAAACTTTTAAATAAATGAACAGTGCAGTGTTTTTAAATAAATAAACTTTTAAATAAATTAACAGTTAAGTGTTTTTAATAAATAAACTTTAAAATAAATGAACAGTTAAGTGTTTTTAAATAAATAAACTTTTAAATACATGAACAGTTGAGTGTGTGTAAAAAACAAAAAATAATTTCGTTGATTTTTGGTGCATGTGCGCGGATAAAAACAATTATGCTCCCTGATGATGGTAAAAGTGATGATTCTGCTCTCAAGACTGATTCACCTGAAGGACAGATCGAAGAGCATGTAACAGTACCCAGTGCTATTGTAAGGCTGCTTCCCGATTTGCTTCGTCGGCGATTAATAGCTCGCGCGAGGCGATTATATGAGACTCCTATCACATTATTATGGAGTCTTAAGTTTCGTGTTGTAGAAGTGTTGATGTGGCCTGAATATTATCGGCTGTATAGTCTGCAACAGATGCCAATAGAACAAGCAGAGATCTTGTTTAAAGTGCCGGCAGATAAGTCTTTGATTTGGCGTACAAATTATTTGACGATGCCAAAGTTGAAGCCTGGACGTAGACCGAAGTACGTCGTGATATATTTAGGCGCATGAAGATGGACAATTCTGCAGTCGACGGGTTTGAGAGCCAAGGGATTAAAGGTATAGTTTCCAATAATATTATATAAATATGTATTTTTATGTAGATATATAAACCTCCAACTCTATCTCTCTCCAACTCTATCTCTCTCCAACTCTCTCTCTCTCTCTCTCTCTCTCTCTCTCTCTCTCTCTCTCTCTCTCCAACTCTCTCTCTCTCTCTCCAACTCTCTCTCTCTCTCTCTCTCTCTTTCTCTCTCTCTTTCTCTCTCTCTCATGGCAGTCTCTCTTCCCGCGCGCTGAAGGCCCCCCCTTCCCCCCACAGTGGTGCGTCAGCACAACCAGCGGCGGCGTCGGCTGGTTTGTTTTGACTCGCCACTGTGGGGGGATTACTACTAGTTCGGTCTGAAATTCCTAAACTCATTGTTGTACCCTTTACCTTGTTTAGGTCCATTATAATTATTATCGTTATTATTCCATTTCGCGGGCATGCCCTGATTTTGTAATTGTAGACAAAATTTCAAACATGTCCTGTCTCGTTAGAAAAATTACATTTTATTTCTGTTTCGACTTTGACTACATTGACTCGCCGTGACTCTTTTGCTTTTGAGCGGGAGTCGTCTTTCCTTACGTCTTCCTCCGATTCTCCCGTATATGCAAAATCTCTCTATTTCTATAGCTTTTTCTCGCGCGTCTTCTAATGTTAATAGCACGCCCATTCTTCCCTGAATTTCCCATCGTAGTCTCCGTATGAAAAATTGTATGCAGTCTTTTACAAGATTTTCGTCAATATTTCTTTTTTCACGCGTTGAAGCCTTTTCTAATTCTTCCTTTATTTCAAATACTTGATTCGCGTACAGGACAACACTTTCCGTCGATTTTGGTTTCGCATTTGCTAGTTCTCCTGTAATATCATGGTACGTTTTTGATGATCCGATATTTTTCTCAAAAAATTCTATAATTTCATCCATTGACGCGAAAGTTTGTCCCGTCGCGTACATCAAAGCCTCCCAAAAAAGTCGCATGTGTATTATTCGCGCTAGCTCTTCTTCTACTCCGTTGGGGAGCATCGCTTTTGCTCTAATGCAGCCGTCGGTAAAAAGTGTGAGCGGAACATTGGAACCATTGAACCTCGGAATGATGTCTATGGCGTCTTTTAGGGTTATACCTTTGATTTGCGGAGCCATTTTGCTTATATAGTCGTTTTCTTTGGGGTCGCTACTTGTGTCGTCGTATTTTTCAAATTGCAATTGAGAGCGTGGGAGATCTGAGATTGACAAGGTATTTAAAAGGTTTCCTGTCGGCGTAGAAAATTCTTCGGTTTTGGCTGCTTATTGTAATATATTTATAGGGCTAGTTTTTACGGTCGAATTTCCCCAAATCGTTGTAATTCGTCTGCGTAAATAATTGTACACGTGTGAAATTTTTTCCCCACTTTGAAGTTTTTCTTTGACGTCGTCAACGTTTTCCTGATTTAAAAAATAGTCGTCTAAAGCCTCTTGTTTTATAAACGGAGTTAAATCTTGTTTTAATCTAATCACAACTTTATTCCTTAAATCCTCAGTCTCTTGAGCACTTTCTTGGTCAATCGGATCTTGTAAATTTGTCGAACTATTAACTATAGGCGTAGCATTTTGAACTACTGTTGTGTTTGCCTTTTCTGAATTCCCAACTGACTTATTGTCGATTGGCTCAAAATTTCTGTTGTATCTACTATTAAATTTTGATCTATTATGCTTCTCGTCGCGCTTTGTACTGGGGAGTCATGCGGACTTGACCGCTCGGTAATATTTTCCGGCGTAGTGGTCGGGACAATGGATGTAGTGTCTACTCGGGGTTTCGGTAGTCTTTGTTTGCGATTGACTTTTATTAAATATGGAGGGTTTCAAAGCTATATTCTGTCAAATTTGATGTGCCGCTGTAACGTCTCTTGTTCCGAATATTTCTACGCTATCGGAGTGAAAATTTTGGGACACGAGTGTAGGTTATCTATGTTGAGTTTTGCAAGATTTCTATCTAACTCTTTATAGCTATTACGCGCTTTTATTTCATGCCTGGAACTTGTGATTAATCCTTTTTCTCTAAATATTTATTTAACAAACTGTCGTCAAGATCAAGCTTTCGAATGCCTTGAGTGGTTGTTACGCGTGATTCTTGATTTATAACAGTTTTATCAGATTCGTCGCTACTTGACATGCTTAATTTTCGGAAAATCTCTCGTTTTTATTTATTTTGTCTCGATCAGAATTTTTATTCTCTCGATTTTTTTCTCTTGCTTCTTTATTGATATCTATTTCTCTTTGATCAATTACGAATAACGCGTCAAATTTTTTTCCTATTTCAATTTGAAACTCTGACAGTTCCGTATTAGATTTCGGTGTTGTTTCGGACTTTTTTGTAGTAATTTGACAGTTTCCTAATGCTGAGTTTAAATTTTTCTCCAATAGATCCGTATTTTTGCTCTTAATTTCGGTTTTCAACGTGGTTCTTCTCTTTCCAGTCCTTCTATTTTTTGCACGATTTTAGTTAAATTATTCTCAGTATTCATTTATTGTGTGTACGAGGGATGAAGAGAACAGGTCGCTGATTAAAGCGATTCTCTGTTTGAGAGGATTATATGTAGAAAAACAAGTTTCTGATAGCGATTATTTATTTTTCGGAGTAGTATAGGAAGGAAAATCATACAGAATAAAATATTACCTTAAATAATTATTTTCTATACTTTCAATAGAGTTCTCATAATTATTCCCAATTTCACGAAAAAAAATGTTTTCTCTTTTTGTCAAATAACTACTTAAATGTCCGAATTTTCGTATTTTTAAAATAGTTACTTTTCACCAATCAAAGAGTTTCCCGGCCTCCGATGCACTAAGAAGTTTTAGATATAAACAACCTGTTACAACCTCGGCTATGGTGCTATCGTCCATTGCAACATTTTTATTGGTTAGTTTATTACGAGGGAACACGGAGAATGGCGAGAATTTTTATGAGAAAATTCTACCGCTTTCGGTGTTTAGACATTCCCGCGATCCTGAAAAGCAGCGCAAAATGCCTGGTTGGAAAAACCTTTGTTACTGAAAAAGAACTTAGTTTCGTGTCTTCAGAATATAATTCGATTTGAAAAACCCTGAAAAATCGATGCTACGCGTTAGTTCTATAGCTTTTCTTCTAAGAAAGAGAGAGAGAGTGTGTAATAGAGTAGCTTCTAGCGGGCTAGTAGCGCTGCATTGAATTGACACTTACCTTCTGATTGCTTCTCAGATGACTTTACTTTATTTAACTCCGAAGCGCGTTTGAAAGGCTTTTGTGATATCGTTATTCTTTTCTTTGCCCGTTGCTATGCGGTAACTTCTTTATCTGGCGGCTCGATTTCCTGGTTTCTGTCCAAATTTATACTGTATGAAAATTATTCGTGTTTGCGTTAATTTGACGCAAGGTTCTAATTTCTTTTAAATGATAATTCTCGCGAACTTGAATCCCAGACCGAATGATTTCGTGCGCACTGAAGCTAAGTCTCGAAACGAATAATTTTATGTGCACCGATGCTAAGTCCCGAACCGATTTCTGACTCGGCTAAATTTTGTCCGACGGTAACTAAGTTACCGATTGAACTTCTGAGATCGTGATAATGCAGGTGTCCGACCCCGCCCAAGATTCTAAGTGCGACAGAAAGAGATTAACCCCGACTGAGAGTTTAATTCCGAATGAGGGGTCCGTGCAGTTTATTCGGATAGGAGGGGTTATATATATGGAGTTATCTATGATTGCCGCCTACTTCTCTTCTTACTATTTTTCGTCTCTGGCTTTTTCTTGCTGCTTATTATACGTTTCCTCCCCCGGATATAGTTCCTTCCTGCTCGGCTGTATGTTTGTTCAGGTGGTCGCATCATAGCGAATTTACTTTTCAGATATTGCACTTTTTCTTTTAGTTTATGAATCTAAAATTCATGAAAAGATATGTGTCATAATAAACTTATAGTTGATTATTTATCCTGCTAAATTAATAACTTGTACATAACGCAAAAATGTACCTTTTGTATCATTCTCTTTTTATTTCTGTTGTAATTATGATATTCATGCGTACGCCTTACGCCTACGGTGGTCTGAAAATTGAGATATGAACATTAGCAATACATTTTTCACAGATATTTAGAAAAATGCAAGGTACATAATTATTGTCACATAAAATTATATTATACTTTTTCATGCCGTCTATTTTCTGACAAGGTAGCACTGCCTCAGAAACAAAGGATATCAATTCCTTGATATCATCCACATCTTCCACTTTGTTGATTTGGGCGATAGAAACAAGACATTCTTCGATGTAAATCTGTCCAAGGAAAAATAAATTATGGCTGATTGCAATGTTATTTTTAGAATATACCTATTCAAGAATTTGATATGACTCATTACTTTCACACTCATATCCAGAAAAAGAACGATACGCTGATGTATTCCACTGTATTCCTTTTTCTAATTCATCCACATGATGCACAGTAGAATAGTAGTTATTACCTGTTGTATCCACGTGGTGGGTAATGGGATTGCTTGAGAATTTTTTATTAGATCCTTACAGATTGTTTCAAACTGTGCATTCGACACAGGATATTCTGATTCACGTAAGGTGGAAAGATCGTGAACTGTTCCATGTTGCCGACAACTATCCGAAATTGTTGGTGTAGCTGTTGATATAAAATATATTTTATGTTGTTATTATAGCCGATTAACGAATAATTTTTTTATATAAGAAAATATGGATGCATTTTAAGGTAACTAAACAATACTCACAATTGTTTTCATCGTTATACGTTAATTTTTTCACAGACTTAATTGTAGTTTCGTCTAAACCTTGTCGTTCAAACGTTTTATCTAAAAATTATTATACGTTTTTATAATGATTTTATGCAATACGAATATATTAAAACTTAGATATACCTAGTGTAATCTCATAATTTCGTGTATTCCCGCTATTTTCAAGAACTACACTCTCTTGATTAATACTTCGTAGATATTTCGTATTCACTGTATCTTTATTAACTATTTTAGTTCTCGCTTTTTCGACATTCTCAAAAACATTGAGCTCTTCGTTACTTCCTGAAGGTAACAGCGGCTTACTTAACGTAGAATCAAAAATACATTAAAAATAAAAATGATTATTATTATGGTCCAAGCATAGCACACATATCGTCACTCCGCTTAAAATACATTAGTATAGATTATTATTAATATTTATATAAAACCACAAAACCACATATTGTATGAACCTGTAAAGACCATACTTTATATAAGGACGGGCTGCACAGGTTACAAATAATTATTTAATTCGTGAAAACTGACCGGCGGCTCGAGAACCTTATGTTACTATAGACTGATATTTTACGGACTGTTTTCTGTCCGCCAATATACTTGTTCGCTATTACCTTGGTTTTGCTGAGGTCTGTGAGTAATTCGGGTTGTATGTTTTGAGGTTTTTAATATAATTAACTTACACTGAATTAAATGAGTTCTAGTTGTTATTTATTCGAGAGACAACCCTGGATCGGTGTACCTGCTGTTATTTTATTTACAGTTTGACTCTATCTGATTTCGTCATATGCTAGTCTCATTTTGCTTTGTTTAACTAGATTTATCATTTCCTACTATGTATATATGTTGTTCTTAACTTATGTTGACCTTTCTTTCCTCTGCTCACGCCGGATGATATAATTTTCTTAGTGGTATGTGACAGATGCAGATTGGGCTAAATCTACACGAATTCTTATGGCAAGGTTGTTGTGAACTAAGCCGTGGTTTCCCACTATCGCCAGATGCTTTGGCTGTCCTTTTCCTGCTAGCTTCCGGACTCTCTACTAGTGGATGAAGAGTTACACTATCGTATAGCACAAAGAGTTTAAGCCAACTCCATTGCCGAAAGCGACAATATTCTGGGGACGGATGTGTAACATCCCATGTCATAATACGCAGATATAGTTGCACATGTATATGTTCGTCTTTATATGTATATTAATATGTATGTGGGCGGATATGTATATGTGTCAAAATGTATGATAATATAAAATGTATGCGTGTATGACATGGAATGTACATGGAACGTACATCATATACGATGCCTACCGAGTAAGATCGCGCAACCGCTCGTGAGTTGCAAAACACCTTACGCCGAAAATCAGAGCGAGTGACTTGACCTGCGATTCAGCACTCCTCGTGTGCGTATGACTGCAAAACGTACGTACGTGAGTTGCAAAACACCGGGTTCTAAGCGCTTAATAGACCATGCGCACCGATTCGCAACACTCGTTTATCGATAGCTGGACACCCCGTCTCGATTACTTGACTCTCGTAAAAAGGCGCTACGTGGATTGGCTCCTGGCCTTTTAAAGCCTCAGTGTCGATACAAGCAGTTAAGAAATTAAGATGATAAAGATCGCGGTAGTCCAATCAGCATTTGCCACTCAGAAGGAGATTACGTACGTTTTGCAGTCATACGCACACGAGGAGTGCTGAATCGCAGGTCAAGCCACTCGCTCTGATTTTCGGCGTAAGGTGTTTTGCAACTCACGAGCGGTTGCGCGATCTTAATCGGTAGGCATTGTATATGATATACGTTCCATGTACATTCCATGTCATACACGCATATATTTTATATTATCATACATTTTGACACATATACATATCCGCCCACATACATATTAATATACATATAAAGACGAACATATACATGTGCAACTACATATATCTGCGTATTATGACATGGAAAGTTACACATCGCTCCCCAGAATATTGTCGCCCTCGGCAATGGAGTTGGCGTAAAAAAAAACGTGCTATGTCACAAGGCATTGAGATATACAAAACTATTCAATAAGCTAATTTAGCCATTTAACGAAATAAAATTATTTTTTCTATTATAAAACAAAAAAAATGAAGTTAATATTTCAATTAAGCCTAATCATAATTATAAATGCTAGAACGGATCTTTTTCTATTTTTACAACTAATTCTAAAAAACATTACTGGCTAAAATAATAATAATAATAATTTTTTTTTAAATTAATGATATTATAATATAAAGAACAAAAATTTTTAAAAATGGTTCCATCATAATAATTACAATTGGTGATATTTATTGGTGATACAAAATTACGAAAAATTATTTCTAAATTACTATGCCTATGACATTTTTTCGGAATAATGCTGACACTGGTTCTTTTTACTTGCGTACGCAAACTCTTTTCCGTATAAGGAGAAATTTTTCAAGCCTTCGTTACATTATACGCGGGACGCTTAGTGTTGTACTGCAGGTCTTTGAACCGCAATGGTTTTCTAACCATTAATGATAATTTATTATTACAAAATTTTGACTGTTCTTTTCTACGTTACTAGTTTTGGTTCTAAATAATATTATAATTCATTTGTCCTCAAAATTTTCAGCCTATTTATATGATCCTTAGCTAAATCTATTCTATGTTCTGTTGACCTTCTGTTTTCCATGAGTAGCATTGGCTTTTTCATTGGTTTTACTCAATTAACTGTTTAGCGATAGCACGTGGTCATCTGCACAGGACAAGATGAATAAGTATCTAAGTAAAGTCGCGAAGTGGCTTACTTTGAACAATTGTCATTAAATGTTAGCAAAACAGTTTACATAGCTTATGGCAGCTACTGTGGCAGCGTTCCGGATAATCTACAAATTGAAATCGGCAATAATATAATAAAAAGAGTAGAAAGCCACAAATATCTAGGATTAATTTTCGACTTCAATATGAAATGGGATAAACATACTGATTATATTGTAAAAAAAACTAGGTATTTAATTTTCATTTTTGCTAAAATTAAAAATGGAATGGATCGCAAACATTATTGATGGTATATTATGCATTTTTTCAGAGTTTAGTTAACTATGGTATAATTGCCTGGGGAGGAGCATACAATAACTGTTTAAGTTCAATTCAAAAAATTCAAAAGAAAGTACTAAAAATTATAAATAATAAACACTTTTCAACACTAGACCTACCTCTTACAGTCAGGAAATTATTCCAATTAGAAGCTATTTCTTTCCATTATGATACATTAAGAAAAATATATACATCAAGCGCTAGCAATACTAGAAATAAGAGTATACAATTGCTAAGAATAGGTAAGACTGTAAGTAAAAAAAACAGCTATTTCGTAGCCGTTAATATATACAATAATTTGACAAATGATCTCAAAAAGTTAGTATACAGCAAATCTGCAATAAGGAAAAGACTAAAAAATTATATAAGAGAAAAATATGTATTATAAAGAAGAAACGTTGTTATCACACTGTTACTTAATCTTTGGATGGACCTTCTTAAAGGTTGTTAAGAAAATTTTATTTTAGACATTATTTAGTTTTAAGTTAGTTGTCAGTTTTGTACCATCCCTATGTACAGGCAACTCTGTTTGCCTCTATAGGATGCCTTTTTCTGTTAGGCATATGTAATGGTAATAATAAATAAATAAATAAAAAATTTGCTATTTACTTCCATGGAATTGTTATTTGTTTGCTAGTTTTACATTGGTTATTATTATTAGCTGCTATAGTAAATGAGTTAGAATATTTGTTTATGATTGCTGTCTGCTACAGACTTGAACGTCAATGATATATTATTCACCTCAACGGCAAGTACTGTAGACATTATGTATCAATGAAAAGATTGTTACTATAGCCTGAATGGTAAATTTTGAAATAACTACTAAATTTTATTGTATATAACTTGCGAAGTACATCATATAACTTATATTTATATGTATGAACTTTAAATCTAAAATTTTTTTGAACCGATGACAAATTACGTTTAATTTTGAGTAATATATTCTTTGTTATAACCTTTTTAGAAATGTTCCGTAACTTACATTTGTCGAAATAGTTTTTGAATTGATTATCTTGATTGAAAATAATTATTTTATAATAACGCTACATAATAAACATCATTTTATAATAACGCTACGAGGCGAAATAGGCGAAAGTATATCAACGATATTTGAAAACTTAACTAACGGATTAAAGCAATTAAAAATATTTATTATAAAAGACGGGACGAAATCAATCAGCATCGCCAAGAGCAGTTTAATAGAAAACATACCATGGGAGGAGATAGTTTGCAAAATTTGAACTATTTTGAGAGGATTAACAGTAAAAATAATTATTTGCCGAGGGAAAATTATTTGTCCATCTGTAAATGAGCGCGCACAGATAATAGAAGGGGCACACTGTTCAGCCGTCGGCGGACATAAAGGCGTAACTAAGAGTTATAAGCGTATCAAGCAAAGATATTAGTGGGAAAATATGAAAATTTACGTACAGATGTACATACGGAAATGCCTACCATGTCAATTAAAAAAGCTTGTTAGAGTAAAAACCAAAAACCCTATGGTAATTACAGATACACCAATGGGCGCTTTCGATAAGATCGTGATTGACCTAGTTGGACCATTTCTTAAATTAGAGGACGGGCACGATAATATCTTAACGATACAATGTTGTTTAACTAAGTATTCACTAGCGATAGCACTTCCAGACGCGACAGCAAGATCCATTGCCGACGCATTAATAAAACGCTTCATTTGTCTGACAAGCTTCCTACCTACTCCGACTATATCGTCAAACTCGCAACTCGACTTAACAATATACAAACCATCGCGTGTGAAAAGTTAATTGATCCAAAGTCGAGAGCAAAATATTATTACGATCGAAGTGCTAATCCACAAAATTTTCAAATTGGTGACTATATATGGTTACTAAAAGGAAGAAAAATTCATAAGTTGAAAGATCAATATGAAGGACCTTATTTAGTAGTTGATATTCTACGTAACGGTAACATTAAAATACAAATAGAACAAAATAGGTATAAAGTAGTACATACGAACCGTGTGCGCATATCCTATATTGAGCCTCCAATAGAATCGAAATAAGTATCATAATTTCACAGCAAATGTCAATAGAATTAGTTATAAGCATATTTTACTACCAGGATAATAAATGAAAGAGGCTTCTAGGAGGGGATAATAGTTACAAAGGAGAGCGCACCAAACAGCTCAAGATTAATACTTAAAAATGTTGCATATTTTTTAATGTTGAGATAAACAATTTAAAATCGTATTTTAGGCAGTCCAAGTATAAGTGACATAACTTAGTTATAGCTGAAGAAAAAAATATAGATCCGAAATTTAAGGAGGAGTCTAAACATAAAAGCTATCGAACAACCAATGACAAACACCGAGTCAAGTAACTCCCGCCCACAAGCGCAGCGAGAAGAGCTAAAGAACAAAATACGTTAAATTGCAATTATATTTGATTTGACCCTGTTAATGAATACATCGGCAAGTAACAAATATTAATTGAAACAGGGGTAGGCATCGAAGAGTTGTACGCAAGCGTAAAATTTTTACAATCACGGAAATAAAGAAGGGAGGTGATCCTAACAGTTATATTGACTTGCCAAGGTCGTAGCGCAGACAAATAGAACAGCGGAAGGTCATTTAAGTCGGAATCCGAGAAGAAGGAATTTGAAGCGGCACTTTATTGGGCATACGCCGATGAGTTAGAGAAGGATCGACGACGGCTAGAAGAGGAAAACCGGGGGCAAGCCTTCTATAAAAGAGAAAAAACGGGCAAACTTTACGAGTTTTTGACACCTACACAAAAAGCTGCACAAAATGCTTATATCCATAACAAGGAAATTCGAACAGTTATAACAAAACGGTGTCATAAGACGTTACTAGAACGAATGCGTAGAAGAGAGGGAAACGATAGTAATCCACGCCCCGAGTTCGGTGTCGTCAAACAACGATTGGCTAGGTGCGAATATGAAGCAGCCAAGATGCATATAGAAAATGGTCTCAAGAAAGAAGGTTATCGGAAAACTGGAAAACAAGTATGGCAAGCTCGAAATGAAAATATAGTAGGTGAATGAGCAGGTCGTACATATAGTGACTATTTACAAAAGTATACATATGGAGGAAAGGGTTTCGCCGATCACAAGTACCATCGAACCTGCATCCGATGTGGAGTGTATCTGCCCATTT
Source organism: Muscidifurax raptorellus (assembly GCA_020010945.3). NCBI lineage: Eukaryota > Metazoa > Arthropoda > Insecta > Hymenoptera > Pteromalidae > Muscidifurax > Muscidifurax raptorellus. Next base: position 233,699 of record JAHUUD020000079.1, read on the forward strand.
GGAGAGAATGTTCCATGTGCATTTATCTAAATGAAAAATATGACGGAAGAAATATTTTTGCTCTTTCAACTTATTGTTATCTTAGGGAACATCAAGACCAACTTTCAAATAACATATGGGAAAATCCACAGAAGTTTTAACATTTTGTGTAAGGATTTCTTCCACGTAAGTTATTGCCGTTAGTCGCTTGCCGGGCAAAGCACATAATCTAGACTGATTCAAAAACATTCAATGTAAACTAGAAAATCAACCCTGAAATTGACATAAGTGTGCAAAGCACGGCTTAATGTAAAAATGTATAACAATACCTAAAAAAGTGCTATTTTGAATTGTAAGAAAAAATGGCACTTTTTTTAGATATTCTTATACATTTTTATATTAAACCGTACTTAGCACATATATGTCAATTTCAGGGTTGATTTTCTAGTTTACATTGAATGTTTTTGAATCAGTCTAGATTATGTGCTTTGCCCGGCAAGCGACTAACGGCAATAACTTACGTGGAAGAAATCCTTACACAAAATGTTAAAACTTCTGTGGATTTTCCCATATGCGAAAATTTATTCCAAAAAAATATAAAAGTGGACAGCAGCGTATACACATATGAAATAATCACAGGAAAGGAATAAAAGAAAATGAACAACGTCTCCACTATAATTGTATAAGACGAGTCAGCCAAGCCGTGAGGAAGCTAGCGGAGTAATAACAATTGAATGCAGAACGTACGAATGTGTTTAGAATTAGAATTAATGATTATACGAAATGATGAGTTGGTTCAGACGGCACTATAACTAAGTTAAGTTCATGGAGAAGGTTCGAGAAGTAATCAGAGTCTGTATGTACTCGGTGCATGGCAAAGTTGAAATCTCCTGTGATAATGATATTAGTGTAGCTCGTTTGTAGTTCGGATAATAGAGTAAACAGTTTGTTCGGGTAGGCTGCATGAGGTCTGCGATGAATTACAGCCAGAAGTATTTTCACAGCACCTTATTTAACTTCAACTATAAAAAATTCTAACTTATTATGGAACTGATGATTAGAGCTAGCCAAGATCTTGGTTGCATAGCAGTCGCGAACGTAGATAGCAACACCTCCACCCTTCTTGCCAATTCTATCCTGCCGTAGAAAATGGTAACCTTCTAGAGCATACGGAGAGTCTGGAACACCTTCAGAAAGGAAGGTTTCAGTGAGGTCAATGGCATCATATGTAGAAGATGTCGTTGAAAAACATTCGAGCTGATTAAAATTTACAGATAAACGATTTATGTTACTATGACAGACCCTGAAAACAAAGACATGTGGAGGAAGCGCAACCAGGTCAGTCGAAGTGTTGATTTTGATAAGCTGGGCTCTGGTGTGTGGACGCATGTAAACATTGAGATTTTTAACAACCGGTCTCAGATAATTGAGCTCCCTGAATTGCGTAATGGCCGACTGAAGTAGCTCGAAGACAAGTTAGGACCAGAGGGGCCGCATGGTGACCTGCTGATTGCCTCCGACGCCAAAGATGGATCGAGACGTCTTCCTCTTTAACAGTCTGGACCGGAAGACAACCGTATCACGACTTAACGCAGATACTAATTAGACCACAATAGAGATGGTGACGTTGCCATTATTCACTCCTGAGACGTCGTCGGATCTTGTGCTCAGCCAAGGTCTGGTTGATTGGATCAAGTTGAGGCTCTGTGCGTTGTTTGTCGCGTTGAAGACTTTCTAGATGGCCTCTGCGTGATTATTGGCAATATCCTTAGGTATTCCGGACATGCGTACCTCACACGAGTGAGTCAAGAGATCACGGACGTCTCTAGATTTCTGAGCAGCACAAACCTCACCTAGTAGCTTGCGGTCTTCTTCTCTCGCAGACTCCAGCTGCGCCATTCGCCCCGACAGCTCAGTCAGCATTCCTTCAATTGAGGCAATAAATGGTTCAATTCTCGCTACTGACCAGGCTGTGAACCATTCTGGTATCTCCGAGTTACTTATGGTGGACGGCTGCGACGGAATATCACACGCAATCTTGGTTGGCTGGGTTGAATTTGGCGATGGTGATGAGCGCGTGTCAAGTAAGCGTTTCCTAGTCTGTGTTGTGAGAGTACCGGAGGAAAAAGTGGTCAGGGATAAGGAACCAGCGAAATTGGAGTCAACAGTAGAGGTGCTTCCCTGCTGTTCAAGAGAAGTGGACTGTGAAGTAGTTAAGGATGACTGGTCCTTAGAACACGTAGCGCAATAGTGAAAAATAAAGTTCCACGACCACAGACCCTTCAAACAAACTGAGTGGTAAACGCTACCACGCAGTTTACATTCCAGAAGTACACTAGCTAAACTATAAGCAACAAACAATAAGTGACGATAAACAATAAACAAATGCTCAAAAGAAAAATTCAATAAAACGCTATATTGAAGTAAAAAGATACAAATTTATTTCTTTTACTTCAACTCTTCGACTGTCAATGCCGTTCTCTTCAGGAAACTGTCAAAGTGAATTTATTTTGTAAGAAGTTGTTTCTACATATAAAAACACTTAATAACTGGGAATTCAATTACATGGTTCTCGCTTGTATATAAATTCATCCCCGCGTTGGCGTCAAAGGCTGTTGCGATGCGCTCCTGTAGAGATGGGGGTGGGCTTCGACTACAACACCCCCTCCAGTCTCCGGATTGTCCGAGCACTCGTAATATAAGTAACTCGTCGGAAGTGAGTTCGGTGGCGACGTTGCATCCATTTGGAAGTTCGTACAGGACTTTAGGTAGCTGCGTATCAGTCCTTGAGTGGTATGTGCTACAGGTGGAAGCGAAGACCCTTCTTGATTTCCTTATTCCTTCTCTCGGTCGAGTTGGGTTGTAGGTGGTAGGTTGCTGGTAAATTGTGGACCATTTTTAGATAGGATGACTCCTGGATATCTTCAGCGAAGATCGGTTTGGCTTCGGAGGAGCCGAGTGCAAATGCCTCGGTCCATCCGGAGAACAGATCGGTGATGACGAAGACAAAACATTGTTTTCTAGCTGTGAAGGGGGTAGAAATCCATGAGTCCGATGGCGATCATTGATATAAGCGGGCCTGTTGAGGGAGGAGAGCGAGAGTGTTCTCTTGGCGAAGCCTGAAATCTGCTCCACGTTGGGCGCCATTTGATATAAGCGAGCCTGTTGGGATGGGCGAAAGCGGGAGCGCTCTCTCGGCGAACGTCTGAAGTCTGCCCCACCTTGGGCGCCGCTTGATGTAGGCGGCCTGTAAAGGTGCAAAAGAAGAGTGGACGCTGGCGAGCGCGGTAAGATTGGCGGGGCGTCCTGAGGAGCGCTCAGGGCGGAAGTGTCGTGCTATCCACGACACTTCCGCTATATTAAAGCTTCCACGTTGCCTAGAGAACGGACACAGCTCGGACATCTCTAGGTCGACTCTTGAAGCGAGTCTGGACGAGGGAAGGCCGCCCAACCTGGTGAAGGCTTCACCACCTAGTTCTTGTAAAGGAGAAAGTGGGGACTCTAAGGAGCCTTATGTTTGTTCCAAAACTCTTGCCCCATGGGCTTGAGTGAGGTGGACACGAGTGAGCTCCAATTTGGCCCGCAGGGCTGCGTGGGAGAGTCTCGACATGCGAGGAGGAGAGGGAAGCGAAATAATTACAAACATAATTATTATTTGACAAAAATCTGATTATTTCCGTGTTCTTTGGTAGCTGCACAAGTTGCCTGGCACGAGCTCTCAGTATCAGATACGGGATCTGAGTGGAGAGGGGGAGATGGGTAGAGATAGATCTTCGAGATAGATCGAGCTCTTTAGCGCCGAGTCCGGCGCCTTTATATCCCCTTCCAGGACGCACTCCTACTGTGGGAAGCGCGAACTGGTGGCATTGCCGCCTGGCGGCCGGGCTCAGAACTACTGTCGCGGTACGCTGTCGTAACGGTGTGTCGGGTTGCGCTCATGCAGGGGCTTGTGCGAGAGAGCCTGCGGGTTGGTTATAACATCATGTCCCACAGCCTCGTGGGTTGATACGGACGTATGGAGCCCGAAATGGTGGCGTTGTTATTGTTGCAGGCGCAGAGCAGGCATTGGCGAACGTGACTCCTCACGTCGTCTTTGATCCTGGGTCACCAGTACAGTCACTGGATGGCTCTGAGGGTCTCGTTGGATCCGGGATGACTAGTGTATGCCGAATCGTGGTATTCATAGAGGACTCGCGGAACGATTGTTTGCGGAACCAGGACCTTCTAAGCAAACTCTTCGCCGCCCCAACGCACAGTGGCGTGTTTTAGAATTTTGGGTACAAATTCATATATCCCCCACAAGAAATGAGCTAGAATAATGAAATTTGGTATGCTATAAGATGAAGTGTTCTAGAATATGGGAAAAGTGCCGATATACGAATGTTGTTACACCACATCAAAAATAGTGCCCAAACTTGCAAATTTCTAATAAAAATGTATCAATTCTCTTTCAAAACTTAGAAAAACCAATGACATTGACTTTTACACATTATTTTCAATGTATAATTTCACGCTGAATCGAAATTCGGTGATTAAATTATCGCATTTTCATTAATTTAAACTTCTTAAAATGCTCATTTTCTGATTAAAAAAGGAAAAGCAATTACATATATTTATTACATATATTTATACTATGTATGTGTATGTGTGTATGTGCACGTGTGTGTGTGCGCGCGCGCTAATAACAAACAGTTAAATATAATAATAGTAGTGGAAAATCTTTCATGAGACTATATTCATGTTATCTATACTGATATTCAATTATTGATTGATTTACTTCCATCGACAAATCACTTTCTCTAGAATCACTTGTTTGGTCTTCCGCCTGTATAGTATATTAGTTAAAAACCATTAAAAGAATCTTACGATTTTTTAATAATTTAATTGATTTTTAACAGGTGATTCCGATTCCTTGTTCTTTTTCATTCTGTTTTTGATCATTATAAGAGATATCATAGGATCGCTTAAATGTACAGCTCTGTTAAATGACTGAAACATTGATATAGATAAGTCATTAAACAAGAATACATAAATTTATATTAGCTACAGATGAAATATATAACAAATAATTATTTATGTTTGCCCTTACTGTTAAGAAGTAACCATCCAATAAACAAATTCTCACTTTCACTATAAATTTTGGTGAAAGTTATTTGTTATTATAATTTTAATTTGTTATATTTGTAATATTGCGCATTTATAGAGACGAAGTCTCGGGCAATGATCACTATAATTTATTATACTCGAGCTACAAGTCAGTACAGACTCTTGCAATCTCGAGAGGGGGACAGAAAGTAGGGATGGGAATTATCTGTCTGGCGTGATATAGGTTAAACAAAGAATAATACTCCAATTAATTTTATACTATAAAATCACAAGTAAGATGTATTCTATAAACCCCCCGTCAGCATTTATCTGACTACAAGATGTCCCAGAGTTTAAATAATGTATGTTGATAATGTGCTGTTATCCGCTGGTACAATGGACTCCAATAAACTGAGCGTCCTCATTTAAAAAGGAGGCGGACATCCAATATGGCAGTGGCGTCGGTGACTTTCTTGCAAAACGCGAATGTCGCTCTCTCGAGCGGTCTCAACGCGCGTAATTCCAATAATTCCGAACTCCTCAAAGAGGGTCGGTGTCACGATTCCAAATACGATAGTTAGTAGTTTTGGCGACAACGCCGTCTCGAGGAATGGTTAGATAAGAAAGAAGTATAGATAATGACAAATAGTTATCACTTACAATTAGTCCCACATCCTTAATCTTACGTCAGGCCGAAATTACTTACTACAACTGTTTTGATTTCTGGCAAAATACTAGGACTATATTCAGCATTTACCAGCGTCTAATATACTCTGAGGTTGCTATCACCCTAGATACTATTAGCCTAGACTATAAATATCCCTCTGGCTTCCTCGGTCTCGTACAAACAAAATGTCCTCCTATAAGGCGGATATACAATGACTCCAACCAACTTGAGAACAACTAACTAGAACGATGGTCAGACAAAAAGTGAGCAAGGAGGAAGTCTCCTTCGGCTCGATGCTACGCATTCCCGGAAAACCGAGAAAAACCCTGCGCCCTTCATATTACCGCGCACCGTGCCGCTGTCATCGATCTTGATATCCTGTTCCTTGCGCGCCAATTATAAATTGGCATCCTCCTCCTAATGAGCTGCCAATAATAGGTGCGCCCTAGCACGGAAACGGGGCTCTCGATCCCCTGGTAATTGGTCGCACGCGATAACTTGGGGTATTCGCGTCGTGCCGACGTACCTTAACGTAAGCTGTGCCAATTAAAATGGTTGTGCGCACAATCCGTTCCACTAGCACGGCGCAGCTCTCTCTCCTCTCTCTCTAGGCTATCACACAATAATCCGCAAGTGAGGAGGAATTGATTTATGCCGTAATATGCACTTCAGATACATCGATTATGCATAATTCTACGGTTTATTGTACTTGGAAATGCCGAACACGCTGAACGCGGATCGCTGATACGCCGAGTTTCCCGGTGGGATATTCAATATTATTTTTTGTTATTATTTTGATTAAAAATATATAAATTAAGTATCCTAACGTAATCCGCAGATGAAGAGGAATCGATTCGTATAACAAAACCTTACATTTAGAGAGTTTTTTATGTTACTGTGGGAAAATCAAATTCCAGCGCCGCGCCTGAATCGGGGATTTTCTTTTTGCAATATCTCGAAAATGAATTTACATTTTAGGTAGGATGAATTTATAAAAGATAATATTTTTTTATTTCAGGCGCCAGCTTCACAAGTCTGACGGGACCGCCCGCGTGAATCTATCTCCGGACCGGGATCCGGAGCGTGCGCAGTAGCGCGCTTCGCTGCCACGCTTTCATTGGCACTCCGCGTTCGCGCTCTGTTTGAAAATGATGAAGGGCAGGGCAGGAGCAGTATTTCGAAAGAACAAAGTTCAAGTCCCGTGCTTAAACAACTATTTAAAAATTAAAATAAAATTTCTAACGATTATTAACAACAATTGTCTTTCAATATTACATAGGATGGTTAACAATGAACTATTTTGTTATTATGTAACATTGTTACTTTATTACGTTTATTTTCTAAATTCCTAATTGTTGAAGTAAGTTTTCACAATCTCGTAAGAGAGGGCGCTCCTCTAAACGCGAAGCGTAGACCTGTGTCCGCGGCGAGCGAGCTCCCGCACAGTCCTCTACGACAGACCACCGAGACCGCATCGCCACTTTTGTCAAGAGTTTCCTTCAAACCAGTAAACGTGTTCTTCAGTCTATCCACTTATTCTCTATTAATATTCCAACAAGAATAACACTAATAAATAAATGAATATATTCTTCACTTAAATAAATTATTGCAATGGGGGAATTTATGGATCCTATATTACCTTTATTGTACGTCCTTTTTCAGGGCAAATCGCTTTTTTCAATATTATATTTGAAGTAAACATTATTTGTTTATACAATAAAAAGAAACATTTTAAAATAATTAAAAATAAGAACAATAGTTGGTTATTTATAATCAACTATGAGATTGCTTTTAATAGATATTCAAATGGACATACGCATAAATTTATAGACATATATTTAGACATAATGACCAAGCATAAATTTATTAACACCATATAATTGAAAACTTAAATATTTGTTAACTAATTATCTTTAAGCTTAAAGAAAATTTAATTAAACTCCAAGTTACCCCACCCTCGGTAAACATATACTACTTTCTATCTAATAACTCCAACGACGTTCTCGGCCGAGCGGTTTAGGTCGTTGCTCGACAATCTTATGCACTCAAGTTCGAGTCTAACCGAGGGCGAAATATTTTTTACCATTTATTTATCAATAAGTAATGAAAAATTTTAAAATTAAATTTCGTTTATCTAATTTATTAATTAGTTAAATTTTGTTTCAACTTAAACATTATTAGTTAACATATATATAAGTTTTTAATTATTTGGTGTTAATAAATTTATGCTTGATCATTATGGGTCTAAATATATGTCTATAAATTTATGCGTATGTTCATTTGAATATCTATTAAAAGCAATCTCATTGTTGATTATAAATAACCAACTATTGTTCTTATTTTTAATTGGATTAAAATGTTTCTTTTTATTGTATAAACAAATAAAGCTTACTTCAAATATATTACTATAAAAGAGAGATTTGCCCTGAAAAAAAGGACGTACAATGAAGGTAATATAGGATCCCTAAATGCCCATAATTGTAATTAATTAAAAATTTATTGCAATAATTTATTTCAGTACATATAGGAAAAAATTTGAACCAAAAGTTGTTCGTTATTAAATTTTGCAAGGACATATTTCTATCTATTATACTTTCTTTGCAAATTGCAAAAGAACGCTGAATTTCTGAAAATTGAAAATAGTTTTTAGCTTTTGAGAAGATTAATATTTTTGAATCATATTTCAGAAAAATATAGTACTTAAGTAATAGAAGTAGCATGCCAAATTTCAAGTCTCTATTCATTATAGCTTTTTCTAATAAAGTAGTTATATTTCAAAAATTTTTTTAGTTCTCGGTACTGGAAAATCTAAAAAAATCAGTCACGTTAGTCGTCCTTATTCATACACTATCTAGAAATTTATATGTTAATAATCTTTTTCGAGAACTGCAAAAGTTTAATTAGGTTTTGTCTGGTATGTAAATGTTTATAAAACGCTTAATTAATTTTGTATATAGGCGACAATATTTTAGTCTGATTTCAGTTAAACAAAATGCATTGCAAAGCGGCGTTTTTTATAATAATCCATTATTCTGTATATAAATGAGATATTCCAAATTTTGAACTTCCTTGCTACAGTTGAAAACTTATACCTTTAATACAATGACCAGTCGTAACTCTAAAATCAACTTTTAACTGCAAATTCAATGCTGGAAAACAATGACCACTCAACAGTGGTCGATCAGCAGCGCGGGAGATGAAGTGGGGGCATCGCTACGCTCGAGCCTCAAAGCTAATAAACTTACTTCAAATCGTAGCGCTCGGAATAAACGCCGTAAATCGGTCAATTTTTATCGTATCTTGCTATCTTTTTTTTTTAATTTGCGGTAGCGCGAATAAAAAATAACATTGCTGACATAACTTTTAGTGAGTTAATTTATTTAAACCGTTAAAATATAATAAATCAGTTTTTCCTGCATTACAATTTCTTTTTACATTTACATTTGAAGATTCCTTTTTTTACTTCTATTCTCTGAATTATCACCGTCGTTACTTGAAATACGATTGAGGTTTTTCAGAAAATAAAAGTAATTTGCAAAGAAAGTATAATATATAGAAATGTGCCCTTGCTGACTTTATAGAAAATTTAATAATGAACAACTTTCTGTTAAAACTTTTTCCTATAAAATCAATATTCTTTAAGATACGGAGCGAAATTAGAAAAAAAGTGCAGAAATCAGACTTCAACTGTTCATTGTTTAAAAAGCTCACGCGATCCGCTGTTATCGTCTTCAGATTACCACTCTAGACACTCTTGCGAACAATTTAAGCCCTTAACCGAGGACATTGCTCAGACTTTTGAACGCGAGTATCTCTGCACAACGACTCGGGGATGCTTGCGTAGGCCGCGTGCACGACGATTAGATAGGATCAATCCGGGTCGCTTTTCTTGACACCAGCCGGATATGACAAATAATAAGCGAGGCCCGCAAAAAAATAAAAATGGGATGATCTCTCTGTGCTACTCTTGCGTTGCTTAAAAATTTGATTATTTGTTAGTAGTGGGACGGAATAACTCTCACACTCGAAATGATAAACTTGTCATTCACTTTAGATGCATGAAAAGGGGTATTTTCAAGCACTTGTTAAGAAAATAATTTTATTCGTGAAACAGAAAAGCAGAAAAACTGTATAGAATTATGTATGGAGTAAAAACAATTTTGATATTAAAGGAATACATACACGTAATGATGAAGGAAGCTACGTGCCAAAGAATTGGCAGCGGGTTTTTCTATAAATATTAACATGGTAGATTGAACTCTAAAAATAATATTGCTTTATTAACCAATTAATGATATGTCACAAATTTCTTATATTTATAATATTTAAATAATTGATTTTAATAGAATTGAATATAAATTGGTGTATGATTTTAGCTATATAAATAATATCTGTGGTATAAGTATCACTATTAAATTGGAAAGTATTTGGCAATAAATTGTTTTCTATACGAAATTTTAAAATATTTATAACTGTTAACGTAATATTATTGAAAATTATGTTTACGTTAGTAACATTTCCTAAAATGCTGCTTCATTTACAATAGTTCAAAATAAGCTTCATACAACTTAATTTCCGAATGTAGTAATAATAAAATTCACTTTCAGCTTTTAATGTATGGGAAAATCCACAAAACTTTTAATTTTCGAGAAAATTAAAAAAAAATGTTATTGATGGCACACCAATGAGCTTTGGTGTATGTTTTTTGTTCGTATTAAAGGATTTCATGCACGTTAATGATTTTAAAGTAGGGGCATAAAAGTTCTGACGTCATCTATATGAAAAAAAAAGTTTTATTCTAGACTTTATCAACAATTTATTAGTTATATCAGTAGAAAAGATTTACTTTCTTATTATAAAACAACCTTGCAAACAACTATGCTTTAAAAAAGAAACTTTAACGTATTATGTAAGCTGTCGTAGGAAATGCTGCGTGCAAAATCCATTGGTGCTGATTTTTATTGCTATTATCACATTATTATTAGTAACTCCTACGTAGAAATCTGATATCAATTTTTTATTTATGCACGATAACTAATTTGTCTTGTTCTCTTTGTTTAGATATTTCATACGCGTCTGTAGTCACTAGCTATCCGTAGATAGATATAAGTTATTTGTTTTGAAGTCATAAACTTATTTGAAATACATCAATGCTGTTAAAATGACATTTCAACACGACAAATTGGCAATCATAGAGGCCAAAATGCTAGTAATACATATTCAATATATTTAAACTTATACTTATCAAATAAACAAGCCATACTTAACTAATTTCCTCCTGATATATGCATGGAATTGCAACGCGCCTTTTTTTATTGATTATGTTTGATAAACACTTCAATTTACGCTTGGCGTCAGATGAAAATATCTAATAATGTTTGTGTGCCATTACAATTATTAAATTATGAAAACTGTTTACGATTCAAATGATAATCTTTTGACGCTTGCTGTGTACAGTCTTTTGATAGCACAGCCACCGGGCAACATGCAAAAGGTTCTTTCTTGCATAAACTATTAATAAATTTTCGTTAATTTGTGGATAGAGAACGCGGTAGCCAAGTAAAAAGCTTAACATTTTAAAGAAGCAATTTAAAAAAGCTTAACATATTTCCCCATATATGATAATGTCAACAGAAACAGAATACTGCTTAATAGCATTAAAACGTTTCATTAAAATTTGTTTTATTTATTATTTAAATATATAGGTGCATACATATCTTTCCGAAAAAAATTAAGATTTTTAAAAAATAAATATGTTATTATATGTTGTTTCATATACAATGTTGAACATTGTTTATTACGTATTTCGTTTTCAATTTTTTGTATCAAAAGGCGCACAGCTGAGAAGGCAGGAGCTCCAGTAAATCCCGGAGGTAAGAATTCCGACGTAAAGTCAAGTAAGTCTATTAAAGCTACTTTAAAAGTTGTGACTGTGCTTACTTCTGAGGCAGAAAATTCACCAATGCAAAATCAGACTGAGAAACGTGCGTTTCAAAGCAACGCCGAAGTATTGAAGGAAATCTCTAACAGTGACGTTAGGGGTTTACAAAATTTTATTGTAAGAGGATCCATGCACCAAGCGCATACGTATTTTCCGCAGGAATGAAGAGGCAAACAATGTACCGCAATGGCAGCAGCATCAATTGCTGCAAGTGCTGTAGAGTCGCCATCCAAGTGGACCTCAGCCACTATAGATGGCATTCTTAACCCTTTGAGGGGCGGTGGGACATATACGTCCTACCTAGATTTTTTTAGTTTTTTCATCATTCCCTCTGTGTTTTGCAATACTTTTATACTTGTGAGTGCTTCCGACATCTTTGAAAGGTTCAAGTTATAAGATCTTTATGGAAAAATTATGTAATTGTTTATTCATAATTAGTTATAAACTAATTATGTAAATTTTTGTAATATATACTTCATACCTAGTACTATAATATATATTTTTTCCAAATTTTTCGGCAGGCTAGATTTTTCAAAAAAAAAATGTTCAAAAATCGAGTTTTGAAATAAATTTTTTTAGTATTCATGATCTGGTACAAAATCTCCATTTCTGTTTGTAAATAAATTTTTAAGTGAAATTCTCCTTCCGAGCACTAGGTGCCAGCAGTACTATACTAAAAATTAGTGATAAATTTTGTTTTATCCTACCATGAGGTAGGCTATACTATGGAACGTTGTGCATTCGGAAGTGAAATCGGTAGATCCTAAAAATAGCTCAAATATTTTTTCTGCTTTAGTATTTTCTTTTTTTCTTCTGAAAAAATTTGTGATCATTCGATTATGCGAAATGAATGGGGTTGAAGAAAATTTTGAAGAAATAGAAATTCCTAGCGACTGTGAATCGCATGATGACATTGAAAACAGCGTAGATGAATCTTCTAGCATAGAAAATGTATTACTAGAGGAATCATTTGAATTCAGCGATGATACAATACGTGATGATATGAATAGTGATGTTGATGAAGATGACGATACTCCTCTCAGTGTTCGTAACGAAAGAATGGATGGAATTTGGGAGAAAAAAAGGAAACGTTCTTTCAATCCACCATTTACTGAAGAAACTGGTCTGAAAAATTTTTCAGATGATATTCAAAATCCAGGTGAAGTTTTCTTATGTTTGTTTTTAGAACAGATTATTCAATTGATCGTTGAACAAACGAATCTTTATATCAAGCAGAAAGGAATTGTTTCTGAAGCTACCACAAGCAAAGAAATAATGAAATTCCTAGGATTGAATATTTTTATGGGCATGAAAAGGCTACCGTCATATCGTGATTACTGGTCCTCAAATTTACAAATGAATGATCCTTATATTAGTTCTGTCATGCCTGTCAAAAGATTTTCTTTGTTATTATCTAATTTACATTTGAATGACACTTCGAAAGAACCGAAAAGAAATGAGCCCGGGTATGATAAATTGTATACAGTTGCTCCCTTCCTGGATATCGTTTCTGAAACTTATAAGCATTTTTATAATCCAACTAAGAATCAAGCAATTGATGAGAGTATGATAAAATTCAAAGGCAGAAGCTCTATGAAACAGTACATGCCAATGAAGCCTATCAAACGAGGCTATAAAGTTTGGGTTCGAGCGGATGAATATGGATATATTTGTGAGTTTCAAATGTACGCTGGCAAAATAGGGAATAAGTCTTCTAGGCGAGAGAGTGATAAAGGATTTGAGCCATGTTTTAGCGCACAAAAACTATCGCATTTACTTCGACAATTATTTCACAACAGTGAATTTGATGGCGAGCCTATTAAATGATGGAATTTTAGCATGTGGTACAGTAAGAAAAGGTAGGAAAGATTTACCAAAAATCCAAGAAGTAGAAAAAAATATGTCTCCTGGAGATAGCGAATTTCGAACTTCATACAAAGGAGTTCAGTGGCTGAAATGGATTGATAAAAAGCCAGTGCACTTTTTATCAAACTTTCATGACCCTTCAGTTATATCACATGTCAATAGGAGACAGAAAGACGGCTCTTTGAGAGAAGTGACTTGTCCACAAATGGCCAAAGATTACAACAGCCATATGGGATGCGTCGATAAAGCTGACATGTTGAAATCTTATTATGAAATAAGTCGAAAAAGTAAAAAGTGGTGGCATCGTATTTTCTGGCATTTCGTAGATGCAACATTGGTGAATTCATTCATTATATACCGATTGCTCTTTCCAACAGAAAACCTGTCATTGAAGAATTTCCGCTTGTCAGTAGTTGATCATTTAATTGGCATCCCGAATCGACCAAAGAGAGGAAGACCATCTATAAAATATACATTGCCTCATCAAAAACCGAAAGTATGTGACACGATTAGAACCTCACAGGTATCTCACTTTCCTGGCGTTCAGACTCGCAGATGTTCTCAATGCAGTACAAAAATAACAGAAATTCGGACGAAATATTACTGTATGACATGCAATATTCCATTGTGCATTGAGGAAAATAGAAATTGCTTCGTGAAGTTCCACGAGGCGAGATAAGCTAACATCTTACCTGAAATAATAAAGAAAAATTTTAAAAACAAAACAAAAACTACAAAACTACTAAAAAATAAAAAATAAATAATAAAAAAATCTAGAAAAAGTAAAAAAAAAATTGGAACTAGATTTTCCCCACGTCCACGTCGTTAGTTCTGGGTCACCCTGAGAGGGAGAAAAATACGCATATATTCACAAATTTTTAGTTTCTACAATATTAAATCAGACTTATATATATTTTTATACTGAGTCCAGTTGCCATATTGAGTTTGCCGTCTTGAAATTTGCAATTCTGACGAGAGGATCATAATCAGCGACCCCGAAAACCCCCTCATACTAAGTATTATGCCAATTGAACGGAAAACTACAAAATTAACCTGAAATAGATGCCATCTTGGGTCCGCCATCTTGAAATGTGCAATTCTGTCGTCAGGATCGTAATTAGCGACCACAAAAACCCCCTTGCACCAAGTTTTATGCCAATTGATCGGGAAACCACAAGCTCAATCTAAAATAGTCGCCATTTTGAATTTTGTAATTCTGACTCCAGAATCATAATCAGCGACCCCGAAAACCCTTGGATCACCTATGATTTTAAAATTTCGTTCAACAGAAAAATGTGCCCCTCAAAGGGTTAAATCTGGGGATGACCTGTATCATCGTAGTATTGATGCTAGAAGTAATGATAATTTTAACGAGGAAAAGAAGGATTTTTTGACAGCTGAAGGATTGTCCATCCATGTTTTTGTATCTGAGAAAGCATGTGAATTGAACGTTGAAAGCATTACATATGGACACTTGACGATTGACCATCGTGAAATTGGTTTTCCGAATCCGAAACAATTGTTAGGAAATTTGTCAAGCTCAGTTGGCAGTATTTTAACTTGCAACGACATTCCTGTTGCTATAATTAAATGTTCTGAGTGTTTTGGAATATTTGATTCTCGTAGTAGAGCAGATAATGGTCTGAGAACTGAGAATGGTAAAGCTTGCTTTATCGGAAGACGGAATGGGTCCAATTGCATGATATTTTGTTGGAAAATATGGAATGCCATTCCAATACAGACATTATATCATCCAATCAGTATCAACTTACTGTTGTACGTGTACAAATCAAAGAGTCTAGACGACAGCCTAAAGCATTCACTATCAACTCGCTGAACCTGACAAATGACAATGCATTGCTCATAACACAGAACAAGAATGTAGAGCATGTGTTAACTGAAAACGAGGAATCTGTTGCATCTGCATATGAAGAGCCTTCGGAAGAGTATGTGGATAACACAAAGCAACAATGTGGAAGATGTACTGACTACAACCGAGGAAGCTGTTGTGCCTGCATACGAAGAGCTTTATGAAGACTATACATTATCTATTGACGATACGATGAACCCAAGGAATGGAAATGAGATGCTCCTAACAGAGAGCAATAATGAGGATGATTTACCTACTGAAAATGAGGAAGCTATTCTTTCTGCACACAAAGAACCTTCTGTAGATGCTTATACCAATGTACTTCCTGATAATGGCGAAGTACTGAACGTGTTACAAATGGAAGCTTCTGAATCAAACGTTTGTGATAATAGTCACTAAAATAACAGTGAATTGGAAGATGAGACGGCGCAGCTTGAAGAATTAGTTATCAGCTCTGCACTCCTGAATGCTGGTGTCGTTAATGTAATTCCTGCCGATGAAAATTACATAGTTAATTTAAATTGTCTTTGGACGAAACTACATGCAGTATACGATTACCATGATAAATTATATTCTTGCAACTTTCATAATCTTAAAATAATTGGCATTACAGTAAAAGTTTTCATAACATGCTTAAAATTGAAATGTGATATGTGCTCTTTGGAAAGTAGAATACCTTGCGTCCCCGAAGGAGAAAAACATTTAAATGTGAATATTGCAGGACCATTGGGATGCCATACTATTGGTATAGGGTTATCTCAATTCCAGGAGTTGTTTGGTTTCTTCGATATACAACCTTACAATTATAAATTGTGAAAGCAATTGCAAATGAAAAGTGCAATGAGTATAAAATGCTGCTGAGAAGGAAATGTCAGAAGCTGCAGCAGAAGAAAGACGATCTTTTATGAAAAGATCATATGTCAATAGCCGATACGATTTACCAGCTTGTTGTCTTGTTGTTATAGGAAGGTATACAAGGAAAGTAATTGATATAGTAGTAAAACAAAAGAATTGTAGCATATATGATCATGCTGCTAAAATAGAAGTAGATCCAAAACCTCACAAATGCTTCAGAAATCATGATCCTCATTTGAGTTCTACAAGTATGGAGAGTACAGCAATAGTCGAAGCATTTTTAAGAAGTATTGAGAAAAACAATGTCATTTATAAAGTATTAATATCAGATGGAGATAGTAGCAATTATTCCTCCATTTTAGATAGTAATCCTTATGGGGAGTATGGAGTAGAAGTGAAAAATGTACTTTGTAGTAATCACTTGAAAAAAATGTTTGTACAAATTTAAAAAAATTGTCTAGAAAGAAAGGGAAGTTAGGTACGGCTTTGAGGAAAATTATCTTGGACAGTTCAGTTAAATTTGCAAAATGCATTGATATTTCGGTAAAGGCGATATCTGGAACAGATAACAGTTGGGAAATGAAATCTCGGCAATTACGCAGTGATATTGGCATATTACCTTATCATCTGTTTGGTGATCATAGTCATTGTGATAACAATAACTATAAATGTATTGGCCAATCTACTGAAAATGAAAAGAATTTTATTTCTTTAATGGAACAACAAAATTTGATGCAAGATGTTAAAGAGTGCTTGTACAGAGCTAGAAGTAATGTCGATAGCCTACTACATAATTAAACAACAAATATCGTTGAAAGTTATCATGCACTGATTGCGAAAGCAATAGGAGGTAAGCGTATTAATTTTGCCAAAAGAGATAGTTACGATGGCCGTTGTCATGTTGCAGTATTAGCTGATAATGCTGGCGAAACTTTAAAACCAGTTTGTGATGTATTAAGAAAAAGAAGTGCCGACTATAGAACATAATATACAGGTTCGAAGAGCTCCATTGAATAGTCAAAGGCATGAAAGGTCAAAAAATACAAATAGTAGCGAAAAACGAAAAAATCCATTTCGCACGGATGATAACGATTATGGAACTCATGCAGCACAACCAGATATACATGAAGAAACTTATTCTGCTTTGATACATGATTACTACGAATACTCAATAACTGGAGATTGGAAAGACTCGAAATCGATGCACGTACAAGAGACCAGAGTTGCAATGATGAGTGGAGAAATCTGCGAAAGTGGTTAATTATAGCATCCAAAATTGGAAGCATATGTAAACAAGGTCTTGCAACAAATAGTGCTGTATTAGTTTCGGATATACTGTATCCGCGGGCAATTACAAACGATCCAGCTCTAGATCATGGTTTTAGTATGGAGGTAGTTGCAAAACAAATATTGAAAGACAATGGTTATGATATACAGCCTTGCGGTTTATTTGTAGATAGTAAAACACTTGGATTTGCAGCTACTTCCAACGTTTTATTAGGAGACGATGGCATCGTAGAAATTAAATGTCCGTACACTGCCCGTGAAATGCAGCTAGGAGATGCAATCCGCAATCAAAAATTGTATATTGGAAAAGCTTTTGAAATAAAAAATAACATTCCAGTATTGAAACAAAATCACGATTACTACTATCAAATACAATTACAATTACATGTAACGGGCAGACAATAGTGCTTGTTTGCAATTGGTACATATTCATGGGAATTTCAATAATGGAAATAGAAAGAAATGATCCATTTATAGAAAATGTGATTCACTAAGCTGCGGAATTTTATCGTGATTGTCTTCTACCAGAAATAATTGACAGTCGTAAGTTCAGAATGAAGCAAAACGTAAAAAAGTGGAAAAGACAATGGTCTTAGTAAATAACAATGTAGACAATGTACCGCTGTTGCAAGAAAATAATACCATTGGCTGATCAATACAGAACAACTATGATGCCGTCGATAAATAGGAAGAGGGAAGCTGTGATATTGATCAGTCGCAGGAGAGTGGTTGTGAAGGCGTTGAAACATCCCTGGAAATACCTTGCGATGGCTTTAAATATTAGCGTCAGAGAAATTCTGATGGCGTTGAATCGTTGCGCTAGAAAAATTCTGATGGCGTTGGAATATCGCGCCAGAGAGCCTCTGATGGCGTTGAATCATCGCGCCAGAGAGTCTCTGATGACGTTGAATCGTCGCGCCAGAGAAATTCTGATGGCGTTGAATCATCGCGTGAGAGAGCCTCTGATGGCATCGAAAAATTGCGCCAAAAATCGCATAAGACCAGTCTGTCTTTTGCATTGATGAATTCTTTTGGTAGCATCACAGGTTGGCAACTTGGATGAAAGCGTTTCAGCATACAGTTGAAATAAGTTGACAGAAGTTTAAATATTCATATAATTTGTTTTATTTATAATAGCTTCCAATAATGATAGATACTAATTTCTGTGAACTTTATTCAACGGGAAACTGATTGTGACTTGGAGTACGAATGTTAATACATGTGCAAGCAGATGTATGATTTCGCATGTGGGTTTACATGTATGTGCATCTGGATTTGTATGTATGTAGAAGGACATGTGCGTGGGTACATGTGTATAAATGGATATAGATATGTATGAGTATTTTTATAAAAATGCGTGTGGCTTTTTATAAGGCAAATAATATATGATTGCGTTAAATTATCGCGCAAGAAGGGTTTCGAAGGATTATGATGCGTCACATATAGTTTTTATTGTGAATACCACGGTTTCCTTTTGTACCGTGATATCGACAGTGACAGCTATAATCTGTATATTTTGTTATAAATATTATAAATATAAATTTACTAAACACATTACGAATGAAATACAATATTTAAATTTATCTTGACATTATTAACATAAACACATTTTACTCTGATAAAAAGCCTCTCTAATCCATCAATCAACCTCTCCGACAAGTGATGAAACCTGTTTCTGCAAACGAGGCTCTGATTTGTAAAAATGCGATCATTTTTTTTCAGAAAGAAATAAATGGCCATAAAAATGGACAAAATTGTCAAATACAAAAAAATTTTTTTTTCTGAATTCAAATTTTATGTCTAACAATCGGTTACGCAATTCCAGAATTATGGCTGTATACATACACACAGGCACACACACATTCGAATGAAGTTTTAGCGTAACTAAAAATTTTACTATTACAAAACTTCCTCTTGGAGGAAATAAAAGTTATTACATATTAATAATAATGTATAACATTAAAAAAATTAATATACTATTTATTTGTTGTATATAGTTTATTTAATTCTTTTATTTCATCATACTTAATAAAATAATTTTTGCGATGCGTTCTTTGACTGGACACTTTTCTCGGCATTACCGCGTCGCACGCTTTGGTGAGCTGGGCCGTCATTTGTGCAGCCTTGTCGTCTGCTGATCCCGTCAATTGAATATTGCCAAACATCGTCAAGAATAACTCTTTGTCATACTCTTTAGTTTTCCATTCAGTTCTTGTACTACTGGAATTTGTACAGAATTTCCTATTTGGTCCGCCTAGCTCCATTATTATAGCTAGGTGATCACTATTTATGTAGTGATCACTCACGATCCATTTGCTTACCTGCCTTACGAGGCAGTCACTGACTAATGTCAAGTCTATGAATGACTCTGCATCTCGTTTTTTGGACGTGGGGGTGTCGCCTTGATTCAGCAACACCAAGTTTAGTAGCGTGAATGCCTCCAGTAGCACTCATCCCCGTTTATTGGTTCTGCTACTACCCCACTCGATCGTCCATGCGTTAAAATCTCCTGCTATTATAGCTGGTTTCTTATTCGTAGCGTCTTGCACCAGTCGGTCCAGTAGTTGCTGAAACTGCTCTATTGATGCGCTAGGCGGGACGTAACAACTGTATACATGTATGCCGCCTATTTTCGCTCTTACGAAGCTATTTTCCTAGTTTACCATCTTGCCCTGGAAGGTAAAGTCTTTGCATGCCCAGATTGCGGCTTTACCTGAAGCATCAGATTCCCAAGATGGTTCATTCAAATCTTTGTACTGCTCGCTGACGAGAGCGACATCGAACTTGTGTTCTCATACAAACTGACAGAGAAGGTCTTGCGCAGTCTCACAATGGTTGAGATTTAGCTGGACTATTCTCATTACCCTTTCCTGATTTTTTTAACCGCTGCTTGGTAGGCTGGGCACAAGTAGCTACCAGTGACATGGTTCGTCGGTATATTGTCGCCATTTTTTCGGCACAGTAAACAACACGGTTCATTACGGCAGCTATTTGCTTTATGCCCCGTCTTACCGCATTTGTAGCAGCATATGCTTCTATCCTGCGGATCAGTACACTTGATAGCGACGTGGCCGAAACCAAGGCATATATAACACCTAAGCGGCCCCTTACTGCGGTTCAATGAACGGATCCTACAGTTGACCCATCCAATTTTAATTTTCTCTAGCTTTGTGAACTTGGTCGCTATTTCTTTCGACAATTGCACAACAGCTATTTGCGTATCTCCGTACGCTTTTCTCAGCGATTTTACGGCAGTGATCTCAATCACATCTCTTTCTCCTATTTCCCTTTGCAAGGCCTCCAGTACCTCCTCTTTTGAAGTAAGTATGTCGAGGTCCCTTATTTCAAAGGTCTCCTCTTGCTGCAGTGTTTTTATTGTGGTTCCTTCCACTAGTACTGCTTTAACCGCTTCTTGGAACTCTACGGTTTTAACTTCTTTTGTGCGTTTGAGCTCTATGAGGAGATCTTCCGTCACCGTTTTGCGTATTTTATTTACGATATCTCCTGGTCATTTACGCTCCAGCTGGTCATTTTTTCTTTCAAGGTTGTAGTCCCAATTTGAGTTACTGCCTCCTTGATTTAGCTGCTCTTGTTCCGTCCGTATTGCCTTTTCAGAAATAGTCTTTATTGGACTACACTCCATGGCATTCGTTTCTCTACTGAGACTGTTGTTGTCGTCCAATCTCTGGGTAGGGAACCCAGTTTCTAAGACACTTTTTGGGGTATCCGAAGTCCCCAAGTTTGGTTTCTTTGATGTACTATGCATTTTTATTTTTATTTATCCTCCTCTTCCAACTTTAGTCACCTACCTTCCACTGAGCTCTCTCCGCGAAGCTATGCTTCACAGGTGTGAATTCTGGCCTCATGCCCCAGCGCAAGTCTTCTTCAGAAAGCCTCCGGGAAAGGGTAACGAGGCCCCCCCTCTGACCACAATAGGGCCCGTTCCGGGCGCCACCCGGCACTATTGAGATCATTGGGATTTTCGACGGATGATAGGGCAGCTAGGGCGTGTCGGCGAAACATCCCCGGGACCCTGTACTTTCCGGCAGCCTGGGAGTGTCAGAACCCAGTTTGTCTCGTATCCTTTCCCTTCAGCAGCCGAAGTCGAGTCGGACTGCGGCAACCGGCGAGCGCCTACTGCTTAGTCATAACCCTAAGATCAAACCTTGTTTCCTGTAGTGACAGATCTTTAATAAGCTGCTTGGTCGGCGGGAGATATTTTATTTCTCTCCTACCCTCTGTTTGCAGCACTACGTACGTAGTACTATGCGCTTACAGCGAGCGTTCCTCTATCCGCCACCCGAGGACGCGCCACATGGGGTACTACAGCTCCCCCTCGTGGTGTGTGTGTGTGTGTGTGTGGGTATGTATATAGAAAATTATCCAAATATTGTTAGCTGGCGTTTTTAATCTTTGTAGCCCACAGGTCTGAAAAAGTAATTTTAGTTCCGCTAATTATTTATATTCATTTTGACGAATAAAATAGAAAAAGAATAAGGTCATCGATTGAGCTGCATACACGAGATTATTTTCAAAGTTATCACAAAAGTGTTATAGTACAACACAGTAAAAAGAATCAATTTTCATCATATTTACTATAACACGTGAATCACATTTATAATCGATATTTCCACTGGACAGTACCTAAAATAATAAATTTAATGCTTTATTTTTAAATTATTATTTTAATTATAATAAATATTTTGTTATTTACATTATAATTAACAACAATATATCAAATTTTATTTTTTAATTATCGATTAAGAAATAAATTATTGTACGGATTTATTGCATGCCTCGTATCTCTTTGCCTAAATAAAATATTAATTGCATGAACATAATGTTGTTTTCAAATTAATTGCATGAACATAATGTTGTTTTCAAATGTAACAAAATTAGCAATAAACATGTTTTATGTTGTCTTACTAATACTTATCCAATTTCAGGAAAAACGTAGTTGATATTTTAGTAATATAACGTTTAAGTCTTACAGTACCGTGATAAGAAATTCCAATTTATACAATTATGTTTTTTAATTACTTATGTCACGTCAAAATATCAAAGGGTTAGGAATGGGTGTATTTTTGTGCCTAGTATTATGAGGATCCCTATTCCTCAGATATTGATTTAACTTAACTGATGGTTTCGAAAGGAGTCACGGGCTTATAGGAGATTTATCAATTTATTACAATTTATACCAGGTCGGAAAGGATCCTTTATTAGGATATTTTACAATTTCATATTTAACAATTACTCCTAAATGTGACGCACAAACAGTAGATGTCATTACTGATTACTATTTATTATATTTTAGTGTTATAATTTACTTACATACGATTAAACATATAGAACTTATAAACTAATTATAATTATGAAATTGTGTAATATGTATGTCTTCACTCGTGTTACAAAAATGCGTATAAGCATATGAGCCCTTTATAATTTATTATAGGTTGTTGTATTTCAGGCTATTTATTAATTAATAGATGGTTTTTAATAGATTTTGGATATTTTGCTTTGTTATTTGAAACGGAGGTAAATTGTATACTAATTGGTTTAAATTTGGTTCATATATTTATACTTGTTTCTTTGGTTTTAAGATGAATTTTGTATGTGTGTGTGTGTGTGTGTGTGTGTGTGTATGGATGACGCTGTGGTATATATGTTGGCGGGCTTTACCTCCCCCTAATTTATGGCTTTGATATGCAAATGAGAGGTTTTGTATAGATTTGTATATCTATATACATGGGCGTGCACATGTACAAGAGAGTGTATAGGTGGGGTCGGCGTAAGTAGTAGTTAACTGGGCGGCGTGCGCCCAGAAACTCATTAAATCGGGCTCAAAGTTAGGCGGGATAGTATTGTGAAGGGGCAAAAATTTTGAAAAATACGCGGGATGTGACACTTACCTTAATAAAATAAAAATTACAGAACAAAATCTAATTTCTAAATTTTCTATTATGTATTTGATAAGTAAAAGAAAAAATAAATTGGCCCTCGGTCGAACTCGAACCCGAGTGCATAAGATTGGCAAGCAACGATCTAGACCGCTCGGCCGAGAACGTCGTTGGAGTCATCAGATAGAAAGTAGCATATGTTTATCAAGGGGGTGGGATAACTTGGAGTGAATATTGCGGTTTTAGATTATTTGGTTTTAATACATGTATGTTTGGTCATTATGAATTTATGTAGATGCGTATCTCCACTTGAGTATACATTAATAGCAATCATAGTTGATTATAAATAATCAACTATTGTTCTTATTTTCAATTTGATTAAAATGCTTCTTTTATGGTATAAATACTGTTGACTTCAAATGTATTTCTAAAAAAAAGTTATTCGCCCTGTAAAATAGACGTACAATCCCTAAATGCCTATAATTTTAATTAATTAAAAACTTATTGGAATAATATATTTGAACAAATAATAAATTAATTTAAATGTTATTAAATGTACGGCGCTCCCAGTTTCCCGCCCCACATCTTTTTCAAACGGAGCGTCAGAGTTCGGCAGGGATGCTCTGGGGTCCCGGTCCGAGATAGCCTCACTTCCTGTACTGCAGACTACAGCCCTGACGTGTCAATAAAACAGAGCATTATATCTACTTCAATATTGCTCCACCAGAGGGCGGTACCGTATGGACAACAACATTTTATTTTCTCAATTCGGACTTCCGGTTTCGGTATAGTGCACTCTTAAAATAATAACTGAACTCTCTTGCGTTAATATGTATTTCGCGCAACTATTGTTGTATTTTTATCATGTTATTATTTATGTGTATATTTTTTTCTTTTCTCTTAGGCAAAATTTTAATACAACGTATCATTTAACACAACGCAGTAGCATGCAAAGAGAGAGAGGAAAACAACTATAGTCTGACAACCAGGCCCGTAGTCTCGGCGGGACCTCCAATTTTGTTAGGTGACATCTAGTCACTTAACCACGTTTTTGTTGAGTTGCTCACACGCACGCAACTATACAGCTGCGGGAGAGAATTCACTCATCAATTCTTTCCTGGTTGCCGACGCTAATTATTCTCTCTCTCTCTCCCTCTATCTTTTCATACACACACTCGCACATGTATAAATCTTTTACCTTCGTTTGTTTGAGGTGAAATGTAAGGGGATAATTTTCTTTCCTTCAGTAGCTGCGTTACTGGCCTCTCTGTTTTATGTCTTTTTTGGATTCGTGTCTCCTTCGTAGTTTGATGGTCCAAAATTAATTAACTCTTAGATTTCTTTCGTTTAAATGACTTTATTTATTGAAAAATGCAATTTAAACCGAAGTTAATGAAAGATACAACAATTCTTAATACCGAATATTATGTTACAACTTATGAAGTATAATTAATGAGAAATTCAAACCGATCTTTAAACAATGAATGAATAATGAAAAACTAAAACCAAAAAGAACGTCCGTTCTAGAGCTTGGCTCAAGTCGGAGTGGAGGAGTCGCGTGGCTTGGGGACGCTCGGAAGTATTTCCGGACTTCCCACGCCTCTCTAAGCTTTACTTCCCCACTCTGACGTCACTGCGTCGACACTTGTTGGACTCATTTGGCCTTACGGGGCCTAGCAACTATACAAGTGCCTAAACTACAGCGTGGCTTTGTACGCGCGGTCTCGAGCAGCGGAGGGAAAATTGTTTAGGTCAGCGAGGTTTTTGATTACCTGATACTTTTGTGGCCTAGTTATATAATTTTTATTTTCATTGCAACCATACAAGGTTACGCTGGAAACAGCTGTGATGAACTATACTAGGAGACCCTTCGCTAAGTATAAATATTATCATAGTACTAAATAAAGAAAATATTTTACAATATACCTAAAAGTATCTCTGAGATATTTATTTAAAATTCTCAACCATTCCTTTATCTTGTCTATGAATTGAACTTTTCGACGAAGTATCTGATAATTTAAATTTTCTCGCGGCTCGACTTGTTTTTTCGCCTGATTTATTTCTTCTGCTGACTCGGCTTCAATTCATAACAAAATTATATCTTTATCTAAAATGGTCCGTAAAAAAATATATTACAATACGTTTAAGCGGTTTGTAACATTGTATTTAACACGGGCGAACTCGCGTTTAGAACGTTATTTCTCGACTTTGATAATCTCGACACTTTGATAATTACTCGCACCCGTCCCGCGGAAACTATTCTCTCTCGCGAATGTCTCGCGCCGATCAAAGTACCTATTACTTTAATATATCGATGCTCACGTAATCCTCTTTGTCCTCTCGTCTTGGTGATGTCTCTTTCTCTCAAAGCGCGGCAAAAAAACTCTCAGAATAACGTATGCGGTATTGCTCTATGTTGCGCTGAAGCTGGTCGGAGCACAAGTGACCGAGCTTTTGCAACTTCGTAGACATGTGGATTCATACTCTCTCTCTCACACATTATATCACACGCTTACGCATTACATAGTTTTCGATACAATTTCGGCGGCAATATTCAACATTCCTCAATACATTATTTACAATAAATCTTATAGTCGCTCTCGTTCACTCATTCTAGGTACACTCGTTAATAACATAATAATCATATAATTTCTTTTTGGTAACTCGCTACTTTTCCTTCGGAATTACAGTGTCGATGAGTATTGAAGATCACGTGATCTCCAACGATAGCGCGCGACGGTATATATAGTCCTATCGTGCAGGCATCTATATCGATCGACGGTCTTTGGTACAGGGTGTACGCGTGGGTACAGGCTGGCAGCGCGGTTGTAGTGTCCCTTCTCTCTTGCGGCATGTGCTCCTCTGTGAGAGTGCGGTAGTATATGTGCGGCTGTTGTATAGCAGGCGAGCTGCGCGGCAATCAGCCGACGGATAGATTGTCTCTTCTCTCATGTACAACAACACCATCAAATAAATGTTTATGGCTATTTAAGTGATAGGGCGCAGGTGGGATGAGAGAGAGTTCATTTGTTGCTCGATAATTTACCCCGTCGCAGGTTATATCTACCAAATTTTTTTTCCCATTTTTTTATTGGCTTAAATCTTTATAAAATCCTAGAATCCAAATCTACAACGCCCAAGTACCGATTTAAACTCAAAATTTTTTTAAATAAATTTTTTCCAAACAGTTTTTTGCTTGCTTATTTGAATTACGCGGAATCGGAAGTTAGTAGAAGTTACCTACGATCGATATCGTATTTTAAATTTGAAGTATAGAGGTCTCTACATGGCATTACGACGGTTACAGCGTCTTGTACAGCAACGTGTTTACTCACACTTGCCCTGTGTTTAATCAATCAGCCGTTCTCGTGGTTTACGTTGTTTATTTGAGTTTTGCTTTACCTTTGAACTGTAAATTATATTTACAAGTATTTAATTATAAGTGAAAAGGTGTACAATGGCCGTAAAGAAAGTAAAACAAGAAGTACAAGTATAAAACGATGTAAAATCAGTAATCGACGCTCGCCTAACCGCCATTCGTTCGAAGGCGATTCGGAGCACGTTAGTAACTCGGCTAAGAAATTAAAAATTATTGATTTAGACCGTGACCGCGATGTTGATAATAATTTCAGCTACTGTATCATCAGTTTTTTCGCTGAATTTACTGCTCTTTCTAAATTAGTAGTATGCAAAAATGTAATGGTGACGTGCGGTTTTTAGAGTCGAACAAGCGACGACTAGGCTTCAAAATTATTGTGACTTCTTCGAACTGTGGCGATGCTAATATTAACAGCTGTCCCGTATTATTTTAGATATGTGCATCATAGGCATAGGCATCAACGGTTTAAAAAAGTTCTGCTCTATGATGGATCTTGCAAAGCTTGTTTTTCAAACAACTTACAGTTAGATCATATCTAATATCGCCACTGCTACTTCATCTATTCGAATTATATCAATGAAGAAGTCAGCGATTAAAGAAAAAGAAACTTCTATTGAACGAGGTGAAAAAGAAGGTCTCACAACGTCAGGCGATGGATCTTGGCGAAAAAGAGGGTTTGCGTTTTAGTTTGGATTGGTGACTTTGATTGCTTGATACAGTGGCAATGTATTGGATGTGTTGTAAAATCTAAGTACTGTAAAGTGTGTGAATATTGGCAAAAAAAGAAGATACTGCTGAATACGAAGAGGTATACACCCTTCACACAAAGAGAACTGTGATGCCAACCATAAAGGTGGCACCGGGAAAATGGAGATTGACGCAGTTATAGAAATGTTTAAAAGCTCAGAAGAACTTCATAATATCAAATATTTGAAATATATCGGCTAAAGTGATACAAAAACATATAAAGGTATAGTCAACTCTAAACCTAAATATTTTATCGTCGAAAAAAAGTTCGTGTCGGACACGTTCAGAAGCGCATGGGAACGCGTCTGCGCAATTTGAAAAAAAAACGAAAAGTCTTGGCGGCCGAGGAAAGTTGACCGGAAAGTTAATTGATGAACTTTCTATTTATTACGGACTTGCTATTAGGAGAAACTATAATTCAGTCGAAAAAATGCGGAATGAAATTTGGGCAACGTCACTTCATAAAATGTCGACGAACGAGAATCCACAGCATGAAAAGTACCCCATCGGAGTAGACTATTAGTGTTTTTGGCAGCGCAGTACAGCGTTTGATACATCAGGCAAAAAAAAACAAGAAGAGAAAATGAAGGCCCTGGAAGGACAATTATATGGTGCAGGGATAGCAGACTAAAGGTAAAAAATTATTATGGACTATATTTTTGCGATTCTTAAGATTTATAGCATTTTGAAACTTCAAACGCGTTTTTCTCGAAACAATGTTTCCAAATCGGCAAGCAGTAGTCCTCAATAAATTTACATCCAATTGACTTAAAATTATAACAGTAGCTTCATTGTTTGATTATCTAGTGAAGTACACAGATTTTAGCGAATAATTAACAAGAAAAAAAGTTATAAACAATTTAAGTCGATTGTTTCGTCAAAAACACGTTTTTTGTTTGTTAAAACAATCGTCATTTCGCGAAAAAAACTCTAAAAATATAATCATGTGTATTTTACTAACAAAACTCATCTAGATAATGAAAAAAATTTTTTTTTCGTTATAGGTGGATTCGGACGAGACTTTTACTGCTCGCCGTAGGAGACCTTTTTCAAAAAGCGGTTCACGGTAGTCACTTCACTGACGTTCTAACGATATACCTTATTTCAAGCTCGATATTGTTGTCGCAATATGTAGTGTAATTATTGAGACCGTTTCGTTTACAGTTCATACAACTGTTCCGCGTATAGAAATACGTGTTTAATAACTGCTAAATTTAAAAAATTGATACTTTTAATAGATCGAATGTGACTATGATAAAATATTTACTTTTTTAAACCTTGACTATCAAAATCTATAAGGTACGTTTGAAATATCTTTACAAAATAATTTAATCAATAATCAATCTTTTTCACAACTATAAAGATAGGTTACTAAATCAAGACGCAATTTCAGATATATTATATTTCTGCAGGAGAATCATGCATATTTTTGTATTATAAAAATCGTATGACACCCATGACTAAATTCTCATTATTGAAAAAAAAACATTTTTAAAGTGTACAAATATTTATTAACCCATTAACGTCCAAAATGTCAAAATTTCTTGCACGTTTTCAAAGTCATTATTTCCTATGTAATTGGCGTTGAAAAAATTCTTGAACCACATATTCTGATGTAAAATTTCATGCTCTTTTAGAATCCGTTGCCAGAATCATGATAGATTTTACAGGAAAAAAGATATGCTCGATTGAAACATAAAAAACACCTAAATTTTCGAAAAAAAAAATTTTCAGGATTTTTTTTCGAAGTGTTACGGTGAAGATATCACCTTGCGACCTTGATCAAAGGTGATCATGGGAGTTGAACTTTAACAGGGAATTTTTTTGTTGACCTTGAACCATCGCTTCTTTACAAAATGGCGGAAAAAACGAATTTTTTTTGTTTTCAATATTCATCAACTTTTTTCTCAAAATCTATGGACTCTAGAAAAAAATTCATAAGAACAAAAATGTCTTAGAATCACTCGAGAAACATCCTACAATTTTTTCAGAATTTTTGGAGACATTTTTGAAAATTCCATTTCCCAAGTTTCCCGGAAAATCAAAAATTGTCTCAAAAAATTCTGAAAAAATTTTAGAATGTTCCTCGAGCGATTCTAAGGCATTTTTGTTTTTATAAATTTTTTTCTGAAGACCATAGATTTTGAGAAAAAAGTTGATGAAGATTGAAAACAAAAAAAATTCGTTTTTTCCGCCATTTTGTAAAGAAGCGATGTTTCAAGGTCAACAAAAAAATTCCCTGTTAAACTTCAACTCCCATGATCACCTTTGATCACGGTCGCAAGGTGATATCTTCACCGTAACACTTCGAAAAAAAATCCTGAAAATTTTTTTTTTCGAAAATTTAGGTGTTTTTTATGTTTCAATCGAGCATATCTCTTTTCCTGTAAAATTTATCATGATTCTGGCAACGGATTCTAAAAGAGCATGAAATTTTACATCAGAATATGTGGTTCAAGAATTTCTTCAACGCCAATTACATAGGAAATAATGACTTTGAAAACGTGCAAGAAATTTTGACATTTTGGACGTTAATGGGTTAATAATTGAAAAATGAATTATTCTAAGTTATTTTAATCATAAACTTGAAAGACAGTGCAAAAATTTGTCCAGGAGGTATCTAAGGAAAGTTCGAACGCAATTTTCAATTACTCCGTTTCGTATGCAGCTCTAAAGACTCGGGAGGTCTTGCGCTTGGAAACACAAACGTAATTTGCGTAAAATGATTGAGTTGACCCTTCACTGATCGCCCAGGACCATTCTGAGAAAATTTCGCACGCAATTTTGATTTCTACAGTTTTGCTTTGAGGCCCTAAGACTTGGGAAGATTCGCACCTGCAAAGATAAGCGCAATTAGCACAAAATAATAGAGCACAACAATTAGCCGTCATACAGGAGCTTACAGAAAAAGTTCGTGAGCTGTTTTTAGTATATTTCGATACAAGTGCGTAAAAGTTGATTCTACACGAGTGAGAGGTTTGTCGCCCGAGCGAAGCGAGAATAATTCTAGGACGTGAAGATTACTTTCCAAGCATGTTTAATAACCTCATCGACAAATCAGATCCAAAATGTATTAGGGCAGACTTTCTATTAACGATGATATCAAAAAGCTTCAATTTATTCATGATATGAGACTTCTGCTCTTCTAATAAAATCATAAAATAGCATGTTAGATTGCGAGGTGCTGCCTCCCAGCAGTGCGCCCGCAACTCTTGCGCCTCTAATGCGCTCGATTTATATTTGATGTCGAGGGGTTCGACCTGATCGCCTTCGCTTGGGACAGCTGGGAAAGAAGAGGGAGAATAACAACAACTTTCGATAAATAATATTGTATTTCGCCCCAAACCCCTCCCTACAACGCGGTGGCTAAGTAAGCCTCCCACGCGTTAAACAGCCACGCAGTTTCGGCAAGCACTGCATCATAGATGTTTCGCTTGACATCTACACTCCTTCCTCCATGAAGGAATCATTTTCTTACCGTGACTATAGGGGTATAGATTCTCTTGCTGTTATTGACAAACTGTCTTGCTGTGACTGGGCGCCCACGAATTCCACTGAAACCGATCTGGAAGACGCGTTAAATATACTTAATAATAATTTAAAGCCCGCAATTGATGATCTGGCATCAGTAAAGACGGTTTGCCCTAAAAAGAAATATGCTCCTTGGTTTGGACCGGAGCTGAGGTTTCTCATCAATAAACGTGACACAACGCTTAGGCGCTACGAACGCACGGGGCGTGCAGAACTACTCGATGAGTTTCTTCGACTCTCTAATGAGGTCGACATGCGCTCTGTTCAAGAGCGTAATTTCTTCCTTCGTCAACAACTGTCGGATGTTCTTGATGATAAAAAATATTTGATATCACTCGAAAATATAGACGATGCAATGGACATTATTCCACCAGCAAGCGAGGAGGGCTTTCCTTTCAGCCCCATTACTATGAGTGATGTTGTCCTTGCTATATCGCACTTTTCCTCGCAAGCGAGAGGCGTTGATGGTGTTCCCTGCGGGGTGGCCGCTAAGGCTCTTCCAATAATTGGCGAATATATTTTAAATATCTTTAACTGCTCCTTCGCTTAGGGTATCTTTCCGAGTGTCTGGCAGCGGGCTCAGCTAATTGCTCTCAAAGGTACTCGAGAAGATTGCCCACACCCAGATCACGGAGTATCTCGGAAAACAAAAAATTCTGGACCCCTTCCAGGCCGGTTTTCGAAAATACCACAGCACAGAGACTGCCTTATTAAAGATAACTGACGACTTACGCATGGCCATGGACAAGAAGAAGGTGACCCTTCTGCTACTGTTTGATTTTAGCAAGGCGTTTGACACCATATCACCTTCTAAACTACTTTCTAAGCTGCGATAGTTGGGATTCTCCAGGACGGCTCTTCTGTGGATAAAATCATACTTACAGGGGCGCACTCAGATGGTGATCTCTAATAATAATGGAAATTCTGAATGGCTAAATACCAATCTGGTTGTTCCACCGGGTTCTGTTCTGGGACCTTTGGCCTACTAGACAGTGGCACAACGAAACATCTTTTTTATGCAGACAACCCTCAGATTTCTCTATACACAACCAAAGATAAATTCCAGGAGGGTCTGACTCGGCTGGCAGAAGCGGCACGACTAGTGTCTGTTTGGGCGGAGAGCTCCGGTCTGCGGCTCAACTCTGGCAAAACTAAAGGAATATTTTTCGGCTCCAAAAGGAATGTCAATGACATCAAGTCATGGAATCTGCCAGGAGTTGAGCTGCAGGACGGAGTGATCGTCCCCTTCAGTGAAACGGCCGTAAGTTTCGGTGTTGTACTTAATAGCAAACTCACATGGAAGCCGCAAGTAGATGCTATTACCAAAAAAGTCAATAAAGCCCTTTATAGCCTGCGGTTCATCAGGGGCTGCACTACCGAGACTCTCCGTAGAAAGCTAGTCGAGACGCTAATACAACCACACCTTAACTACTGTTCTGCGATAATTCTTGACGCATCGGACGCTCAACGTATACGCCTACAGAGACTGAACAATTTCTGTGTGAGGTTCATCTTTGGGGTAAGAAGGGATGAGCATATCTCCCCCTGCCGGAGGAGTCTTGAGTGGCTTCGTACTGACTCGTGGAGGCTTTATTTTGAAGCCATCCTTCTTTACAAGTCAATACGCATTGGTAAACCGCAATACCTGGCCGCACTTTTCAACAAATACAAGCGGCGACCCTCCAGCAGGGGAGTTCCGGAACTTAACATCTCAGCAGTGAGCACTGAAACCGGAGCTAGGGCCTTTCAGCTTCAAGGTGCATGCTTCTGGAATGCACTCACTTCTACTTTGCGCAACATGTCATCCCTCGCCTCATTAAAGAGAGCACTGCGTCGGCACTTATTAGTTCTCGACCCGTAGTCGCACCACATCGACCGAGGTGGCCTTATGAATGTTTAATTCTAATTTCGTCTAGACTGGCATAGCCTTCTTGGCTGCACTTTTTGTGATATTAGTATCTAGTATTTAAATTGTACTTAAGGATAGATCTATGACATAATCTATGTGTAATGTATCTGATTGTTCAAATTGTCATTAACTGTGTAAATATTTATATGTATATATTGTACAATTTTGCCGTAAAGGCGAATAAATCTCTCTCTCTCTCTCTCTCTCTCTCTCTCTCTCTCTCTCTCTCTCTCTCTCTCGCACATACACTCGAGTCTCCGGCGGCGCGCATGCTCGCGCCGCAGATTTCGCATGAACAAGGCCTCACGGGGGAGGGGGGACGATCCCTAGATTCCCTCGTCTCCCACGAAGCTCAGGAAGCCCCGCTACTGTCAGGCTCACTGGCTTCCCAGATGCCCTAGGTCTCTCTCTCTCTCTCTCGCTCTCTCTCTCTCTCTCTCTCTCTCTCTCTCTCTCTCTCTCTCTCTTTGGCACCTGGGCTGGCGAGGACAGAAGCTCCCGCTTCTCATGAATCCCGACTGACCCTGGTCGTCCTCTCGCTCTCTCTCCTCGCTGGTGCCGTGTAACCCGTTGGCGTCGCACTCGCCAACAGAAAGAAATAGTCCTGGTGATGGCGGTGACACAAAGTGTCCACGCCGTCGCACTTCACTCTCTTTCTCTCACACTCGCAACACACGCGTGTGCGGGCACTTTCGTATCGTCAACGTTGCGTCGACAATGTCAGCACGAGAACTGACCAAATTCGCGCGCTCTCGTGAGCAGTCGCGCTACATGCTCAAAACAATCTCGCGGGCCCACTCATATAAGAGCCGCGCTGATTGGCTCGCGGTCCACGCGAATCGTTGAGTCTCGCGTTGCAGCCAGCCGATAGGCTGAAACCGCGAGACGCTGGCTCTAGCTACGCGCGCAATCCCGCGCTTGAACCTCTCCTTACTGCGCCGAAATCGCGCGGCATGCAACAGCAAGCCAGCCCGGCTGCGTTTCGCGGAAAGCCCTCTGGCTCTCGCACTGTTTACGTACATGCTCTAACTCGCCGAATCGGTCGGAAAACTAAGTCTTGTAGCAAACTTGCCGAGAAAACTATGACTTTGGCAATGTTGGAGCGAAAACTATCACTTTTGCAAGCTTGCATATTGATACATTTGCCAAAAGTCATAATTTACGCAGGAAGCTTGCCAAAAGTTTTAGTTTTCGTTGAGGGCGATGCTATAAACTACAACTGTTTATACCTCGAACTGAAGGAATTTTTGATAATCCCTTGTTCTGATGAATTCCCTGTATAGCCGCATGTATGCGGCTATGCAGGGAAAGGAAGGGAAGGGATTATCAAAAATACCTTTGTAAAATTGTCCTCAAAAATTCAGATGACAGCAGCACGATATTGTCATGTTCAGACAAAATACAAATCAGTTCGCGATATTTGGTAGGATTTTCGGTAAGTCGACACGTTACTGTTTTCGGTACCATCCTTGAAAAAGTTTAATTTTCAGTAAAAATAATATCTGTTACTTTTGATGAAGTTTGCACAAAGGTTACCAATAACAATACAGTAAAATCATAATATGTCATTCATTTGTTTACAATCAGTGTTTTAATTCGAGAAACCTCTAAAACGACTCTATCCAGCGGTTCAAGAACTTTAGCGAGAGTTGGAAGATGTCTCTGCTCGGGAATATCAAATTTTCACTCATGATCGAAAAGTGTCGTATAACGTCAGGGTTTTGCGAAGGTTAAGTAGCCGATTGCATGACGTCAAGATTCGAGAACTTTTCACAGAGCGCATAATGACGATTCTACTAGCTAGTACTGAAATTTTCAAGTAAAAGAGATTTGTGTTTAGAATTAAAAGCTTGTGTAAATATCTAGTTTGCCCTGCAAACGTATTCTATAACCTGAGGGTACCAGGACTTCTGATAGAAGCTCCAAGATGTCTCCGTTTGCGCGCATCTCTATTTTTAACAAAAATGAGCTTGTGTTATGAAGGACAAGTATGTTGGAGCTTTCAGTGCAATATGCGCTAAGAATACATTACTTTATAGATCAAGCACTTTTAATGAAGCGCTCTTCGTCGGTTTGGCCATCAGCGAGCACTTGAATTTTTCCTTAAGAGAAATTTTGATTTCAAAAGAAAAACTTACTAATCTATAGGTATTTCTAGAAAAGTCGGAAAAAAGCTATAATATCTATAAATATACAAAATACGTAGAGATTTTCTTTATATTGCTATAACTAAAGTTCGGCAGTCTCGATTTCTTTGAAAAAAATCACAAAATTCTTTTGTAACTATACGTTTAAAAAGGGACCTAGTCCGATGTAGGGATGAGCGCATTAACACGAGTTAGATATATATACACAGGGTGGCTGAAAATTTCCGGAACAGAATGATAACATCTGACCTAACAATGGTAAAAAAAATAAAAACACATGGTTGTTAGGATTTTTTCCAGCTTTCCGATGGACCTTGAATTTGACCTTGACCATGTTCATGAAGGTCATTTGAAGGTCAAATCGATTTTTTTTAAATAGGACCCCCTATTTTTGACCCCGGAAATGAAAAAAGCGGAAAATTTTACGTTCAAATATGATCTAAAATATTTTAAAATTTGACCTCCTATGGACAAGGACAAATGCAGGTTTGCTACGATAACTCGAAAATCAGAACTCGTAGAGAACAACATTTAAAACGTAATATTCATAATGATTATCCAGCTATTTGATGGAGACCTTGTTTGGACCTTGACCATGACCTTCAAGGTCATTTGAAGGTCAAATCGATTTTTTTAAATAGAACCCTCCATTTTTGACCCCTAAATGAAGGAAATGGAAAACTTAGCGTTCATATAGGGTCTTGACCATTTTTAAATTTTGACTTTTGCAGGTCATGAACAAGGTTCATCCCAGGTTCAGTTCAATAACTCGAAAACCAGAATTCGTAGAGAAAATTATTAAAGACACAATATTTATGATTATTACCTGCAAGGCCATTTGTAGATTAAATCGTGGATAATTTTGCGTCTTAAGAACGTATCCAATTTTAATCTTAACTTAACTTGATTGCTTTATCTTAAATTCTACATCATCAACTCAAATTATTCCGGTATTCAAACAACCCCATTGTTGAACGTCCCTGACATTATACATTTTTTAGTTATCATTATCTTACTTCTAAACTGCTTCAGCATAATTTTCACCCCGTAGACTCAAATTACTCCACTTCTACTTTCACTTATTAATTGTTTAAATTTTCTCAACACAAATAATAATAATAATAATAGTAACGTCTCAATTTTTAAACCTTCTATTAAATGGACAAGACTTGTTTAAATGAATAATGAACATTAACAATTTAAAGAAGGGTTCATAATAAACCATAAAACTATTTTTAAAATTAAATTTTAATTTGACCATCAAAGATATTGTTAATCAAGAATTTCTAAAAAATTTCTTCGTTTAATCTTTTCAATCTCAGTTATCTTTTATTCAATTTCAATTTACCAAAGCTCATTTTTTATTTCTAAGAATAGTATCTCGTTATATGTAGAGATTGACAACATTTTTTCTGGAAAAGAAGTATTTCTCTAATTTTGGCTTGAAAATAGTGTTTTCTCGTTCATTGGTCATTCTTTTCGTCGAATATTTTTCAGTAGTTAATTTGTCATTTTTCGCAGTCGTGCATATTTATTATCAGCACATAAACATGCAACGACTTAATGAAAGAGAAAGAATTTCACTTTTCATGGTGATAGGCTGTGGTGAACTTAGACGATCTTACGAAGATGCCAAAACTCTCTTCAATGAAACTTTCAGCGTTACTCCAATTTCTAAATCTACAGTATCGAGGGCTGTCAGACGGTTTCATGATACAGGAAGTGTAAAAGATCGTCCTCGTTTTGGAAGACCGTCTACTGCAACAAACGAAGAAAAATTACTAGATTACTAGATTTTAAAATATTTTAAAATTTGACCATGGAAGATATTGACAAGGACAATTCAGGTTTAATACGATAATATGAAAACCAGAATTCGTAGAGAACAACATTTAAAACCTAATATTCATAATATTTCTCCAACTATTGATTAGGACCTCGAATTCGACCTTGACCATGACCTTCTTGATGATTTGAAGGTTAATTTTTTTAAATAGGACCACCCATTTTTGATCAATTAAGGCAGATCTGGTGTTATCCAAGCAGTTAAGATAAGACTCGGCCCAACCAGTTAAGGTTAGACGCGGTTTAATCAATCAA
Organism: Muscidifurax raptorellus; assembly: GCA_020010945.3. Classification (NCBI taxonomy): domain Eukaryota; kingdom Metazoa; phylum Arthropoda; class Insecta; order Hymenoptera; family Pteromalidae; genus Muscidifurax; species Muscidifurax raptorellus. The sequence goes on from JAHUUD020000079.1 coordinate 270,959, forward strand.
GGCATGTCTTGGTTTTTCCAACCAATTAAGGCAAGGATCTGTCCAACCAATAAAGGCAAGACTTAGTGTTGTTCAACTAGTTAAGGCAAGACTTGGTGTTATCCAACGAATTAAGGTAAGACTCGGCCCAACCGTTAAGGCAAGACTCGATCCGACCAATTAAAGCAGAACTTGGTGTTGTCCAACCACTTAAGGTAAGACTTGGTGTTGTCTAACCATTTAAGGCAAGACTTGGTGTTGTCCAACCAGTTAAGGCAAGGCTTTGTATTGTCCAACCATTTAAAGCAAGACTTGGTGTTGTCCAACCAGTTAAGGCAAGACTTGGTGTTGTCCAATCAGTTAAGGCAAGACTTAGTCCGACCAATTAGGGCAAGAATTAGTTTAGCACATGTTCCAACTGATGACCTTCGGTTTCTTGACAGTAACCTAATCGATAATAAAAACTATGAATAGAATTTTAAATGTGTTCTGCCGAAATCAAAGTGCTTTTATCAATTATCCTTTGCCGTAATTCATCTAAATTTTGTGTAAAGTAGGTCGCAACGCTTGTTAGCGAATAATTGAATATTAGTATGGTCGCGGAAGACTGGTATCAACGGATAAGTTCCTTTGAATGCTTAAGGTCGTGCAAAGAAGGTCGCAACGCTTTTTAGCGAATAAATGAATTTTTTGATACTCGTTTCGCGTTTGAATGACTATTTTAATTCGAGATAAACAGTCATGAACTATTAAAAACAAGATTTTATATGTTTCTGAGAACAGTACTTTAGGTCGTCAATAATAGCGCGAGATGGATTGTGTAAAAAATGACGTCTAAATAATTTAGAATCTGCTAATATTCTTTTTTGCATGTCAGCGAATAGTTCATAGGGTCATCAATGTTTATCATAGAATGCTTAAAGTCGTTGTTAGTTGGCTAAATTTCTTCGAAAAATTTGTATGGTCGTGGAAGATTGGTATCAATTGATAAGTTCCATTAAATGCTTAAGGTCGTTGTAAGATGTTTGCAACGGTTTTTAGCGAATAACTGAATTTTCAGCAACTCGTTTCCCGTTTTTCTGACTGTTTCTATTAACGATACGCACACCAGAGCTATAAGGAACAACTGGATTTTTTTGTTTATGATAATAGTTCGTGGGGTCGTGAAAAATCTGTCTTTATGCAATCTATACTTTGATAGAATGCTCATGGTCTTGGGAAGTTGGCTGAAAATATTCTTTATGTCTAAAAATAGTACTTGAGGTATTTAAATATGCGTTACAGAAGACGTTTTGATAATTGTATTTTAACGATCAAGGGACTTAGCCTACGCCCTCCAAATCATTTCGAATCATTTGAATGGTCGTGGAAGGTTGGTATTAATGAATAAGTTCTGTCGAAAGCCTTAGGTCGCGAAAAGTCAATGGATATGTTCCGTTCAATGCTTGAGGTCGTGGAAAGTAGGTCGCATGAAAAATTTCATTTCAAAGTTATAATCTAAATACTGAACCTATCTTTTCAACGTTTTTTCGGAAAATCACGTATTTTTAATTTTTCCTTGATAAACGAATAAATAAACAAAAAAAATTATGACTTGCAATATATTATTATTAATACGTGTAATATATAAGTGGAAAATTGAGTTTTTGACACAACGGAAAGAAAAGTACGCTGCTCTAACAATAAGATTTTGAAAACTGTTATAAATTGTTATAAAATGTTAAGAATGGTTAAATAATATTAAAAAATGTTAAAACATGTTAAAATGTAATTTTATTGAAGCGATATAGTTAAAAAAAAGGCACGGTGTGTAACAAGGGGGGGTGGGGGTAAGTGTTTTTTTCAGACTCCAATGATGTTTTGTGCTCAAACATCATCCTCGCTAGAAAAATCAAATTCTTCTCTAGTTGCACAATGTACCATATAAAGGTCTATATATTGTATTATATAAAAATTTTTTTTTCTTTAGAGACTGAAATAAAATACTGGTGAGAAATATTTAATAATCTTTTTTATACATTAATTTTTGGAAAATAAAAATTTTACATTTCCTCAGTATCACTATCTGAGTCGTCGGCTAAAGCTTGGCGAGCTTTCGATTCTGCCTCAATTTTGATGTCATTCGGAATTTTCTCGTGTTTACCATCTGTATGTTTACCAACCCAACTCATTTCGAGTTCAAATTGTTTATCTTTCAATTCATCATGTACCAAATAAATGATTCGTGCAGCTTCTTTCACTATATCTTTATAATCCATTGTAGACAATTTTAATTTTTCAATTTCTGTTTTTGCTGCTTGTTTTGCTTTACCTGCATCAAAAAATAATACTTTAATTATTTGTATTGAAAACTTTTATAATAATAGCACTATATTCAAATGGGGAATTTCCCTAAAAGTATTCAGTTAGAGCATAGTTTTTGAATCTGGTGTTTTCATACATAGGTATGAACGGCTCGTGAGATTCCTAATCAAAGCACCTTTCCCTACCTTATGTGCCCGGCTGGCGCATATGCAAGTGAGTGCCTTCCCCAAAAGGAGGCTATCTCCGTATATAAACATATTAAAAATTAACTTTGTGAGATTTGCGTAAAAAAATAAATATTGACTTATTAGAGTTAATAAAATATTAAACATACTTTTGTGGTGGCCACACAGAACCCACATGCACACACACACATATACACACGCACACATACACTTATTTTCACACGCTCAGTTTTTTCTTATAATAAAATACAGACGCGTACAAACGTGCCTCGAACGCTTTACCACGGATTATCAATGGTGTATTTTCCCTAAATTTAGGCATCGGTAATAAATGCCGTCATTCTAATTACAAGCAATCAATGCTCTTAGAAGCTTCCCGTTTTTCCCGACGTATACTGGTCTATAAAGCAATCGACGATCGAGCATCGTGCCTGTCCAATTTGGAAACTGTTTACGACCGACGCAGTTCATCCAAATTGGCGTTTTTCGCCGGTGCACATCGGCGCAATAATGTCCATAAACGGTCCGCTCGGTTTACCCCAAAAGGACGAGTAACGGTACTCGGAATTTTCAGGGGTTGCGCATGCTCTTTTTCTACGTCTCAATTGGACAAGGAACATGGAAGGAGGAGTTATCGAAAGCGCCCGAAGCTCGACGCCGAACTGAAGCGACAGTTCCACTAGCGACACGACACGAAACACACGTTCATACCGCATAGTCCATTGTACATTCTCTAGACGAAAAATAATAAATACGATAATAAATAATAAAAAGTGCAAATAACACTCGAAATTCTACCATCCAGTGATAGTATCCCCTTGTTCACCCCACTTTGTTCCAGCCACCAAACTTTCAAAAAATCTTTATGACTAGAGTACAGGTGCCCCGTATAGTTCAGAAAAAATTTACTACAAATGTGATCCAAATCATAAAGTAAAAGCGATTGTATGCTTATTGTGTAAAAAGTTGTATCACAACGGTGAATTTGTGAAATTAGAGAAAGGTGTATTTCTAAGTGACGTACTACTATTTTGAACACAGTGATGTCACTCTAACCTGAAAAGTAAAGAAGTATACACAGAATAATGAAGCAAAAATAATCATTACACACATACACGTACACACGCACGCACGCACGCACGCACGCACGCACATACCCACACCAACGCCCCCAACCCCCAGATATCTCTCATTCATCTCTCCTTCTCGCTCGTACAGGTGTTTGGCGCTTGCACACCTCTTTAACTTGATAAAGAATATACTTGATTTTTATCTAATATAATATCTACTTATTGATAATCCCGGACCCTGCCGTCTCCGCGGGCTCGTGCAAATTACGCAAGCTTTTCTGAGTCGACCGAGCCGTGCCTTCTGCACGTTAGATATTAACAATAATAATAAACATAATCCTTCTGATCCTGTTACGTGTGAGGGTCGATGATTTTGTTCTTCATGAGGTGTTAAGCTCAAGATTGCTGCGAAATATCGGGGCAATGCAATGAGTACTATAGATTATCGGTGAGTGCGTTCGTTTATTGATTGTAGTTCACAATGTATGGTTTGCATGAAAGAGAGAAACGCTTGTTTAAGGTGACTCAGAGAATATGTCGTCTCAGAGTCAAACGTCGGTCGAGCCGCGTGGTAAGTACGTTGTCGGGTAAGAGCCGCCGGGATAAGATGCCGAGCTCCTCCGCGCATCCCCTTTTATAGCCTTGTTAGGTGGTGTAATTTCCTCCCCGCGCGATCGTCCGAAATCGTGAGAGGGGGTTCACGCTGAGTCGGAAGGATCGGAATTCGGAGTGAGCCCGCACTGTTGCCATGCACGTATTTGGCGACTCATGATCGATTGCGTTATAACTAGTAACGCTATATACGTGGGACTCGTCACACGTGACAAGTAATATCAATTAATATAGGGCATACATTTATAAGAGGCATTCAGATCGTGTAAAAACAGAAAAAATATGATATTAGATTAAAAATAAAAAAAAAGTAATAGGGTATCTGAATATAGGAAAAATATATCATAAGAATTAAAAACAAAAGAATAAGTAAGATCACGTGATAATAGAGTGAATGCGTCATCAGAATCGAGACAGAAAGAAGCAATTAGATTATGTGAGTATCATAAGAAAATTAAAGAAAATTCTACATAAAAGCAAAATGTAGATAAAAAAAAGAAAAAATATAGTTAATGATTTAGATCAAATACATATAGATACTGATAATTCCTATGAAATAGCCATCACATGTATATCAAATCCAAATATCACGTCAATTGGTTCAATTATAAATGTAGAATTTGATAAACACAGTATCAAAAAATTTTATTGAAAATATATCGTCGGTTCCTACGAAGACTAAAACAGCTTAATTCTTGCCACGAAGAATAGTACAGTTCAGATTCTTTCCGCAATACTAACACAGCTCACTTCTTTTTTTCGCAAAAATGAATATATTACAAAAAATTAGTGTAATTGAAAAATTTTTGTACCCACAATTTTGTTACATGCTAATCTTATTATATACCTTTTATATGTATGAATTTAATTAGTTTTCGTATGATGATGTCATGCCGAACGTCGTGTACAAAATCCGAGCTGCGTTAGTCTTCGCGGCAAGAATCTGAGCTGCGTTAGACTTCGTGACAAGCAGCTGAACTGTATTAGTCTTCGCGGCAACTATTGGACTGTTATTGAACTGTACTACTCTTTGCGGCGAGAATGAATTTCCTTACTCGATGGTAACCTGAGCTGTGTTAGTTTTCGTAGGGACCGACGATATGTAAATTTTGTAATGCACAATATTTTAAAGGGGAAATGTTTTTAAGATCAAACATATATTCATTGTTGTCATAAAAATAAAATACATCCTAATGACATAATATATCAAGTAGAATTAAAAAATTTATTGTTAGACAAAACTGCGAAATGCAAAAATTATAAGAAAAATATATGTAGCTATAATAGTTTATTGGCTTTTGCAAGTTTTTAATCGAAATTAAAACATTTTAATACTGTTGGTCCACAAGTATTTAAAATATGTGGACAAGTGTACCATATTTCATATCCGCTTCATCCAAACGATAATAATAATCGAAAATATGGTCAATTATAGATCATAGACAATGAAATTGCAAATAAACATCGAATACATCAATATAAAGGAGATAAAATCGACATAACACTAACAGACTATTTAAATCATGTATATCTAAAATTAATCATTATGCCAAAGCTTATAAAATGATGTATAAAGTAGAAGAAGAAGAGAATATTAAAGCGCAAAGAAATAATATCTCAACTCGTGAAATGGTAATGTTATTAACACGAGACGATTGTACTAAAAATAAATCATATTTTGCTACGTATAATGAAGTAGCTGTTGTATACTCGTATGTAGGCAATGATGGCGAGCATCCTATAGATCGTGATATTTGTATTTATCCTAAGGCGGACAACCCAAAAAGAATCAACATACTCATTAAACATCTTAATCCAATGATATATTCTTTAAGGTTTCCTTTTGGTGAACCTGGGTGGAAACCGCATATGAAAAATTCAAAAAAAGATGGTGTAAGAACCAACAATTCCACATTACACCACTATTCGTATAAATTAGGCATTTGTGACAAATTTAATCCTTTATTAAATTTAAAGAATTTATCACAAAAATTTATTGTTTATGTTTGGGCAAGAATTGAAGCTTACCGATTATATTCTTTACGTAGTCATCAAGCACAATTACAAACAGAAATGTATAAGGGATTGATGAAGTATGTTTCCTACCAGAATAATATTACCATCATCTCATCTAGGAAGTCCTAAAGCCATACAATAAAATTAAATAATTTTATTGTATGGCTAAATAAACGCAATGACACAGTTACAAGTCAATCAAAAGCCAGATATTTTTTTAACAATGACTTGTGATCCCAATTGAAGAAAATACAAGAAAATTTATCACCTCATAAATCGACTTTAGATCGTCCATACTTAATATCACGAGTATTTTACGAAAAAAAAAGTCTTAAAACATTAACTAACAATAAAGAATAAAACGTGGATTGCCACATTTTTATACATTAATATGGTTATACCAAGAATATAAATTTCGACATCTCGAACAAATTGATCAAATAATAAGTGCTTAAATGCCAGATGGAAATAAATATCCTAAATTATATAAAATAGTAAAAAATAATATGATTCATGGTCTATATGGTATACAAAACAAAAATTGCATATGTATGAGTTAGGATAAAATATTTTTTACCGAAAAGTTTCCCAAACCACTCATAAACCAAACACAATTAATCCTGATAGTTATCCTTCCTATTGTCGACGAAACGATGGTGAATATATTATATATTCAAAACACAAGTTAGTGCATAATGGATTAGTTGTTCCATATAACCCTCATTTATTACTTTTATTAGAATGCCATATAAACATTAAAATTTGCAGTACTATAAAATATTTATTCGAATATTTTCATAAAGGACTTGATTCGGCTCTCGTAAAATTGACAACATAACACGACAAGACCAACGGAAATTCAGGGAATGATAACGATGATACATATAATTATGATGAAATAACACAACATATTTTAACAAGATATGTCGGTGCACCTGAAGCCATGTATCGTATTTTAGAATACAAATTAAATAAACAATCTTATGTTTTCTATAGATTAGCTGTTCACGTTGATAATTAACAATATGTATATTATGTTCAAGGAAAGGAAAATAAAAGAACAAACGAAAATGTAGACACTACATTAACATCTTGGTTCAAATTGAATCAAGATGGTAATAATGCAACACAGTATTTGTGAAATGAAATTCCATATCATTATGTATATGATGATAAACAAAAAAAAATGTAATATGAGAAAAATAATATATATACTGATTATAAGTAGAATGTAAATCCAAAATTCTTGTTGTTACATGTTAGAGGTGTTAAATTCGTTTTAAAATTAGATATGCGTACTGTCGATGGGATTGTTTATGAAAAATATGAAGAGACATGTTTAGCAGGAGGTCTTATTAGTAACGATCAAGCATGGGATAATTGTTTAGAAGAAGCTGGCTATATTTAAATTTCCTAAATCTATGTAAAATATCTGCAATATTGCTAAGAGCTGTAATGTCCGTTTTTTCTTTGCGATTTAAATTTTTTTGAACAACTATATGAATATAGTATCATTATTGCTCAGATATTATCGATAGTGTTCTGTCGTTGTATTATTAATAGTATTGTATTATGATAGATAAACACTTTAAATTAAAAAAATTAACTAAGCGTTTTAATAGGTTCTAATATCCTTTCCAAGATATACCATCCGGGTGGTACTTCACAAAAGAGGCATAAATGGTTACAGAAATACTTGTTTAATTTTATTTAATATTTTTATTAAGGGGTCAAGCCTGGGTCAAAACTTGACAAATATTTTTATTAAAATTTTTTTTTCTTTTCATGATATGTAAACAAAATATTTTTTAATAAAAGCTATACATTATTTTCATCAATAAAAATAATGTTTATAATACAAGCCCCAATACATATAGAATTACTTATAAATACTGGATTTTCTTCAGTTTTATTTAGTTACCGCAGGATATCTCAGCATCTGAGTGACTTAATAATCTCAAATTTTCTAAATATGCATCTGGTTGGAGTGAGCGGAAGACATTTCTGAAAAATAAAAATTTTCAATAATTAGTCACACGTATGTTAATAATATTAGTAATTATAGTGAATGTTACCCATGCATACATATGTATCGTTCACTTTAGACTTATCTTTCGTAATTCTGCTCTGCTCAGGTTAAGGAGAAAGATGTTCTGAAGCTCTTCCCAAAATTTGTGAAGTTGATTGGACATCCGGATCCTGAGATATTCTGCGGCAAAGGTCTTAAAATCATAAAAACACAAAAACTGAGAAAAATGCATTTAAACTGGGAAAAATGCATTTAAATATTTGGTTATTGAAAGTATACTTACAATTTTTCTATTGATTTTAGACCTTTTTCTATTGAAAGATAGTGGTGCCTTAATCAGTTGTGCAAAGAAAATCAGTTGACATGATTAAATCTGACACATCCACTACAAGCTTTGCAAGCTAGACATTTTTGTAATCCTGGAAAAAGCAAAAAAAAAATGTCAAATATCCTATATTTTATAGAACCAGCTTCTACATATTTTGATTTTATTTTTTGTTTAGATCTTAATACAGGAATTTCTGGTTGTGCAAACTGTGTTGGTACTGCGGATGTCGAAATTTGTCAGGTGGCTCTCATAGTTGCGTACCAGATGTTGAATGAAGCGTAACAGGCGTGGTTCTTGAACTGCTTATTGTTGTTCCGATTGGCATAAATGGTTGTCGAGAGCATTTTTTTGATGATTTTGCTGATGGGTTGGATGTTAACGATGTGACTTAATTTTGATTTTTTGTATAAAACAGTTTTGCTCTCTTCCATCGTCTACCAAATCTTCTTTTCTTAATTACAAATGATCCTGGCACTATATTCCTTCAGTCTGGGATCATCTTGACGGATCAAACTTTCCACTTATTTGCAAAGTAAATAATTCACTTTTGCAATATAAACTTATAAACATTTTAAACTTTTCAACTACAAATGCTATTTGATATTGTGAAATTATTATTTCAATAAAACCGAGCAATTGTAGAAAAAAAAATTTATCAAAACTCACGAACAATGTTTTACCCAGCGAATTCGATAAATAGTAACGTTCATTTTTAAAGAAATAATTTTATGGTTATATGGTAAAACAGGGTCTATATAAGTTACCATTTGCTGAACCTAGTAAAAATAAATGAATTGCCACCAATGAATTGCAACGCAATTAAAAGCAAATTTCTGAATATCGTATATTTCATGATTTTAATAATTTGGTGACAACTAATTATCAAATTACTTTAATTAATCATATTCTATAGGAAATTTCCTATAAAAATCATAGATGAGAAGTAGTAGAATAATTTTTTTAATGACAATTAGACATTGTCGAATAAAAATATGAAAAATTCACGATTTTTCGAAATTCAAAGTTTCGCATGCTTTTAATATTTTGTCGATAACTTTGCAAATAAAATTTTTAAAAAATAAACTGATTGCAGGAGCATATACTGCGTATACTTTCCTATTCAAAATGTTAAAAAAAATCGATTTTTTTTAAGTTTTAACCCAGGCTTGAAATATTCTTTAATATTGTCAGAATATTAAGAATAATATTTAAAAAATATTGTTACAATATCAGGTAGTCTCGGTCAGTGAGTAATATAAAAGCAGCCAGTATAGAAATATTTACTCTTTTTTTACTCTTAGAAATATTATTCGAAAATTTCTAAAGGTTAATAAGTTTACAATATATGGAATACAGCAAATTTGTTAAAACAATATCCAGGTGATATTATCTAAATATTGGATACCGTATGGAATTTGCATTAGATATATTACGTATTCGTAACGTATTACATATTCGTAACCAGCATATATGTAATATTATGTTGGGTAATTGGATGATTTGTATTGTTATTATAATTACTGTAATTACATATAATATAAGTATAATATTATATCAAAGGATAGGCTGAGTTACAGCCATTATTATTGTTGATCAAATATATAACATATATAACACGTCTGAATATAATAATATATTAGAAAATGTTTGGCAGAGTTAGCACATTTATTATATTTTTTATTATATATATCATATTATATTAAGTAATTGGCCCAGTTATCGCCATTATTAATTTTGATTACATGTTACGTCCAGATTACAAATTTTCAATTACAAAATCTAACACATTAAAACAATTACATGAATTCCTACCTGAATTGATAATCGAACTTGGCGATACGTGAAAGTTATAATAATTTAAATGATTAAAAGAGTGAATGATAGGAAGTCCCTTTTGGCTACCGCGGACGCGGTCATCGCCTACCGGGGAAGGGAGCCGGATACGAAGTCACTTTAAACTATACACTATTTCTTTTAAATCGACACACGTTTATTTTTATGAGAAGAGAAAAGTACCTCAATGTGTAAGTGTGCGTGGCCGTTTGTATATATGTGTGAAGAGGTTCTTGAGTGTCTGCAGCTGTCAATCCTCGGCGCCTTCCAGCCTAGGCTCGGTGGTTCCGGTTACAGCGGTAGCTAGCTGCACTTGGATGTGACGGCTCGTCCTTTCGAGGTGCGTAGAGTAGACTGCAGGGAGTCCACTGCCTCTGTTTCTTCAGCAGGGGGTGATATTCGGAAAAATGCCGATGGATGCACTTGCTCGACTGAGCGACTAAGTCCGGTATACTCTCTACTTTTAAACGTACGAGTAGCGAGTAATGCGTGATACTTGTTTTACGAATGGTCTGGCGACGAGCAGAGTAACGTTCTGCGAGAGATTTCGGATATTACTGACGCTGCTTGCCCTTTGCTCCCGGGCTTTATATACTTGCATATCCCCTTGTTTTTCTCGGGCTAGCGATTTCCATATTAGGTCACTTCACTACTTTGTATTTTCCTCTCTCAATTTTAAGGGAATCGTAGTAGGTCAAGTCATAAACATCATAGTTTATAACTGCCACTTAAGAATTTGTCTCTTTTAGAACTCTCCCGCGGTCTCTCTTTTTACTAGAGATCGCACACGTGTTTCCTATGGAATTCCAGACCGTCGAATATTGCGCCTTTCCGCGGTGGTTTGTCGTCGTATTGCGTGACGTCATTGTGGAAACAGCTCCCCTCGTTCTCGTGCTTTTTAATTCATGGCTCTCCGTTTAAAAATACGAACACGCGGTTCTTGTGAAGTTATCATTGAATCTAAAATATCCCTTAGCGTTCTTATGGCATTTTGGATTTACTGCGTGGTTCGTTGGAATATAGCCCATTTGTGTGAAGGTGCTGCTTGCACGTATGAGTGAATCTCTCTCCCGATTTTCAGATCCACTTCTTGGGTGCCGCGATGACGTGCTAGTGAGTAAGTGTGTGCGCGCGCGTGTGTATGTGTGTATGTGTAGATGTGATATGTATAGCAATCGTAGTGTTTTGGATGCGTAATGGAATCGGTGATTACATTACATACATAAAACATTATTAAGTATAATAAATGATTAGCTGAGTAATCACTATGATTATTTTGATTTCCTATCAAATGTCATATACATAATATTATATTATTTGTTTCTTTGAGTTATAGGAATTAATATTCTTAATTAATTTATTATATAATCATAATAACAGTTTTTATTACTATCTAATAATGTAAAGATGATATAAAACATGATTTCGGTTTATGATTAGTTAGAAAAACAGTAATTTCTTATATATTAGAATTTAATTTTTGACAAATTAGAATAAAAAATTGTAAAGTCAGCGTTATTATTAATACATTATATCTAATAATAACGACAGTCTCAACCCTGTTAAACGCAGAGGTCCATTTTTTATTGATTCATATGATATAGCATTAAATACTCTAAATATAATATAACTAGTAACTAAAAAGCATTTTGGCAGCAATTCGATTAACCAAAAAACATCCGCAATTCCCTGTAGACGTTGCCCGGGTGTCAAAATGATTCCAAGTCGATCGGGTATGGCCTACGAAAAAGAGCACCAGCTAAAAGTCGGATTTACCAAAACCACCCAGAACTCCTTGTAGATGATTTCCAGGTGTCAGGATGGCCTCAAATCGACGGGATAAAAATATCTTAAATTCCTATAAACGATGTCCAGGTATATTTTTGTACATCATATTGAAAATCATCATAAATACGCTATTTTATTAACTTTAGTTACTTAGGAATAATATAAAAAGATTACATGAACATGAAAAAAAATTTTTTTACAACATATTTTACACACTTGGTAGGGTTTTACAGGAAACTCATTTTCCAAATTAAATATAATATTAATTTTCCAAATTAATATTAATATAATGTAGAAGATATTTTCTTCTTGGTGGGCATTATTTGTAAGATATTTTGCCCACATGTGGCAGCTACGAGGCAATGGTAAGTGGCCATAATCTACCAAAAATTATGGCAAATATTATTTTTATAGGAAATTGGAAGATTTAATCAATGTAATGAATATTCAGACCCTGCAAAGCTAATGCAACATAAATGTCAATATATGAATCCATTTAAATAGTATTTGAAAAGTGTTGAGGTGAAATTATTTATTGTGGATTAATTTCGTCCGATGATGTGGACAAGAATTTATTCTGCCGACGTTTCGAACACTTATTGTGTTCTTCTGCAAGGCTACAAAACTCAGCAATTGTACAAAAACAATCACAACCAAGAAAAAACATACAAAGCAACTTAAACTTACCCCAAACAAACAAAATTCGCCAATTGTCTGATTGTGAGTCTTGTTAACATTGTAAGGTACGGATTTACTATGCTGAACCGCGCAGTAATTCTATATACGAATAATTGTTTATTTGAGTATAGGTGAACTAGCCTTGACTCGAGAGTCTTCTGTTACTATTAAGTAGGTTATGATTCTAATAAACTGTCTCTTTATGGTACTTCTTTGTCATGACTTTATTTAGACAAAGGCCCAATGCTTTGATACAGAGGTTACACAGATGTTTTAATCTAATCTTTCGTTCGTTCTTAATGTTACGAATTTACTTATTTCTATATTGGTTCGACTTACAATCACGTTCGGACACTACTAGTAGATTGCACAGGTCGATGACTGGGCGGTGTTTAGTATTATCCTACACGGATAGTTCCGTGGCGTGTTGAGAGTAAGTTTCCTTAACTAAGCTGCCGAAGCTAACGCCAGATATGTTGACGGTCCTTAAGCCTCGTACTGTACCAACTCACGTCCAGAGTATGAAGAATTCCACCGGTTAGTTTCCACGGAGTTTGAGTGGTTTCTAAGCACCCAATAGACGACGCGAAGGACTAAACGGCACTCGTATTCACACGCCAGGTCCAGCAGTACAACACTCGTTGTCCTTGTAAAAAGAGACTTCACTAAAGGCACTATGAGGACTGAGTGCGGGGTTTATAAGGCTTTGCGGATGATCTCAACGTTAGGGTAATAACCAATCACCGATCGCCACCGAAAGTGTCTTACAATATAGGTTGGTGATGGTGCAGAATAAGTAGGTTTTGGGATTGCTGACTCGGGAGTCAGTTGGTTTGATTAGTGGGACGGGTTTGATGTCGTAAACGCGGTTGCGGAAGTGCTTACATTGTGATTATCGTCGTATACCTGCGCCTGTACACATACACGCCGTCATACATCATTCTGTATACAGTATATCCATACATATAAATAATCTTTTATGAACATGGGACGTTACACCTCCCCCCCCAGAGTATTGCTGTCCTTAGCAATGGGTGCTGGCGCAAAAAAAAACGTGCGATGTTCATTCACAATATGATGTTACATAGGTATGTTGTTGAAAAACTTTTCATAAAGTTAGTAATATAATGCTGACATATGCATTATCTCGGAAGATTAATAAGTGATTAAAAAGAAATTTTCGGTATTTTGATCTCTAATCCTAGTTGTAAAATTTTTGTTCCGATCCGATCATAATTGCGTTTTTTGTACTTTATTTACAGGATAACAATGTAAATATAAACAATTTGGCTAACTTTTATTACATTATGAGTTCGGGGACTCTTAATTGCTAAATTACGAAAAAGTTTGGTACAAATCCGACCTTTTTTTTTTTTTTCATAGGTCGATAGAGTATCCTTAACTAATAATTTAGGTACAAAAATAACAATTTTCGAACTGTAATTTTTCGAGTTACAGGCCTATAAGCATTTGATTGTTGCTACTCATTTTTGGGTGTATTTTGACTTCCGAAGGTGCGGTCGAGTGCTAAAAGTCCGAAATTATTATTATTTTGTTAGATAATGCCGATTGTTGCTGAATTGTTTATTCCGCGTGTTTAGTATTCATATAATATGAACCCTTATGTGGTCTTATTGTAAGTCCGCTAGATTGGAAAGTACATGTGTGTAGGTATAAGCCTGTATACAAGTATAACTGGTCTTATGTATACTTATATATACTCTTACCCGTCTTTATGTACACTGATATATATACTCGCATGTCCATACGTTATGTACATTTATATATATACTCGCTGTATATATAAGTATAGTATTGACTGCGAGTGTGACGTACTGCATTCCTGGGTGGATCGCATTCCTGGATTGGTCTTTTTGACTCTTCAAGTATCCGCTCGGTGGCAGGAGTTACCGCGCTTTGGCGCGAACTCGTGCTTTCGTCACGCCTACGTATACGCGCGTGCTGTATGAGTTTCGGCGCGAGCTGACAACACGTGAGCGCGAGTGCATTGGCTTCGGATGGCAGTAGGCGCAATGCTAAGTTCGCTGACATCTATTGTCAGCATTATCGGCATGATACTACTGCTTTATGAAATCATTTTTCTGTCTTCTTTTCGGCCGTACTACACGTAACTTTTATTCCAATTATAAATCCAAGGTAAGTTGAAATTTTTTTTTTCTTTTGCTATTATTGTATGGTATTTGTGATTATTTTAATATTCGTATTTGTCGTTATAGATGTCGTCTGCTGGTTCGAGTCTTCCCTGCGGCGGTGTACGTCACTCCTTTGTACAGGAGTACACCGGCGTAGGAATTGCTGGGGCTACTAGACGGATGCGTTTGGGTCTAAGCAAGGACTCGAACTTCACTGTACATGTTGTAAGTATTTGTATCTTCTCTAGTATTTTATATTAAAAATTTTTGGATATTTTTTTTCAAATTTTCCTTTTTCTATTTATTGTAGTATCGCAAGGCTTTGGATGTGACCACGGCTCCAGACAATTTTGCTGAGTACTTGCAGCCGATATTGTCTGCTGGTACTGTGTTTGAACGGTTGAGGCTGCAGGGATCTCCTACGGGGCCTGGTTTGTCCTACAGCCATAAGAAGACGATGAAATTCAAGCCTGCTGAGTCTTTGAAATTAGCTGCGGAGCTTCAGGTGCGTTTATTTTTAATTATTCTTCTAATAATTCTAAAATGACTATTGTGTCATAAATAATAAACTTCTTATTTTTCTTCTTTTATAGCGCAATGTCGTGCCCGGGAAGGTGGACTCGTTGCTGGACTGTGACCGCTACATGGACGCAGTCATACAGCATCACTCCAGTTCTACTTCCGGGTCCTTGTATGGTATGAATTTGGAGTTAACAAATATTCCGCATGAATTGGGCGAGGTACCCTGGAATGTGCATCCCTCTCGTAATTCTGCGCTGGCGCCGTCAATAGGTATTAATGTACCAACTTATTATCTGTCCGGTGATGCATCATACACGCCTATGCATCCCGAGGATGGCTACTTGGACAGCTGTATCGTTGTCCGCTGGGGCCTTCCCGGTGCGTGCAAGGTATGGTTATTTGTTCATCGGATGGACAATGAGAGGTTGCAGGAAGAGGTGCGCAGGTGGCGGCAGAGGCAGCCCAATATGGCGGTCGTAGGTGAAGGTTGCTCTTTACCTCTACACCACAAAACTTGGGTGTTGACTACCGAATTCCTGGTGCGGCATAACATCCGTCATCAGTGTGTTCGGCAGGAACCCGGTGATTTGGTATACGTAGGTATCGGCATTTACCACCAAGTTGTCAATTTTGGTGTTACTCTTGCCGAGGCGGTGAATGTAGGTAGTGCTGCATGGAATATATGCGCTCACCTCTTCACTACTTGCACCAGTTGTGCGGAGAATGGGGGGCTAAGTGGTGTCCAATATATTTCTCCCAACGAAATGTGTAGCGCTGGCATTAAGGAGCGTGATGTCAAACGGTATGTGTGCAACGTTGAAGGGTGTCCTTACGTTTGTACAACTGCTCGAGATTATCGGGCGCACCTTACTGCTCAGCGTTCTCCACTTTCGAAGGTAGGGAAGTATGTTTGCGCCCGGTGTAACCATCCTCCTAACTCTACGAATGCACACCTGATGAGGCACATAAAGAGGATACATTCCTTGGATCTTCCAAAACCTTTGGAGGTTACCTGCCCGTTATGCGGCAGTGTTATGTTGGCTCCGAATTTAAATCGGCATATGGCGCGGAGTTGTAGAGGCCGAAAATGAACTGTTTATTTTCTTGTTTTGTTTACATAATCTTAAGTATTTGTTGTTACGTTTTCTAAGATAATAAATTTTATTTAAAATTAATCTTTAAGTGAAAAAAATTTCTTTCAAAAATAGAGTTTTATCCCAGTAATTACATTGAACCCACAATCCTATGCTGCTTCCTTTTGCGTAAAAATTAATTACTACCAAAATCATTTAGTCGAAAGAAAGAGAATAATTTGGACACCGGTAAGTTTAAAATACCGTGTCTTGAATTGGTAGTGGTCTTGTCTGGTTGCGCACTAAGTTTACGCCAGTTGTTCGGCGTTTATTGGGTAATTGCAGCGTTGCTGGATTTGTCGCCGGTGTATTGTACACAATGACCTCTCTGGTATTCGGTGGTAGCGTTGTGGATATCCTTGAAATTGCTGATTCTGCAGATGTTCCTAAATCTATTTCTTCAATGTTGCAGGTTTTATATTTAGTATCGTGTTGTAATAATGGGTTGACTGTAACTTTGTTTAAACTGTACTCAGCGATAAAATTTCTCTAACTTATCTTTATGCTTTACTATAAGTTTTCCATTAGATGATTCTACTATGACATTACTATTGTCTTTAATTTCTTTTACAAAAAATTTTCCATTATAAAATTTATCTAATTTCCCATATCTGGGATCCTTTAATACTCTAACTTCGTCTCCGACAGAAATCTGTAAAGGTCTTGCCTTTTTATCATAGTACTCTTTGTTCTTATGTTTTGATTGTATGAGATTATTCCTGGCTACTGTTTGCGCATCTCTCAAACATTCAGTTAGTTCTTGTATATAATCGTTGTAAGTTTCTAATTCAAATTCGTTCGGCAAACGATTGGGTGTACGGGCTGGTTTGCCGTATACTAATTCATGAGGAGTTTAACCTGTTGATGTATGTACGGATGTATTATACTCATGAATAGCAAAGGGAATTACTTTATCCCAATCTTGTTTGCTTGATGATTTATTTCTTAGAAAGTCTGCTAAGACAGCGTGACTTCTTTCTAAGGATCCATTAGACTGTGGGTGGTATGCAGTTGTAGTATTTAATTTAAAATTATAAATTTCGGATAACTGTGACAATAGATTGTTTTGAAAACTGCGTCCTCGGTCGCTTAGAATTATTCTAGGTACTCCAAAATGTACAAAAAGGTGTCGGGTCAAAGCGTCTGCGATTGTGACTGCTTTGATGTTGGACACTGGTACTGCTATACAAAATTTTGAAAACTGACACTGCATAGTTAGTATGTGCACGTTACCTTGCGTAGATTTGCATAAAGGTCCAACTGTATCTATGGCTACTTTATAGAAAACTTCACTTGGTGTATCCGTTATTACCATTGGTTCTCTTGTCTTTACTCTAACCAGCTTTTGTTCTTGGCAGATTTCACATTTGCGTACGAAATCATGTATATCTTCTTTCATTCCTTTCCAATAGTATCGTTCTCTTATTCTTCTATAGGTTTTTCCCATACCACGATGTCCTCCAAACAAACTATTATGGTAATCGTTCAGAACTACTAACTTGTATTCAGGAGCTAGTATCTTACACTCACCGTAACATATCGTTACTGCTATTTGTAAATTTTTCAGTTTTTCCTTAATTTTATTTAGTAATACCCCTCGCGGAAGAGTGTCGGTTAGCTCTCCGCTTCTAGCTAATCTAAAAGACTTTAACTTTTTATTCCTAATTTCGTTTGCTAATGTATTTAAACATTTCGATAAATTATCTGGTGTAATTTCGTCTTTTTCTTTATCTGAAATAACTAAATTAAAAATGAATCTTTTTCTATTTTGAGTATCTATTACATCACCGATGGTCATCTTGGCCTTCGATAATTCATCGCGATAAATAGCTTCTATGTCAATAAGTAATTTGTTGGTTCCATATGATAAACTTAAATCTTTTGAAATGAAATGTACTATATTATCTTTTAGATAGGTTATACATTCTCTAGTTTTTAAAAATTTTAATGATTCACTCGAGTTCAAATCTGAATCTACATAGTCGAAAAATACAGATGTTGATGTATTTCCTAATCTAGGAGCTGTACTGTCTTCCTTCGGTTTACTATTTATATAAGAAGTATTTTGGTTGTTGGTAAATGTTCCACTTGTGGGTGTTATTATTGTTTTTGTCGTTTTAGGTAGATTATTTTGTTTTTTGGGTTTAGATAATTTTTTTCTTAATTCTTCGTTAATCTCATCCTCCGTTTCTTCTTCACTATCCTCTTGTTCTATTGTGGAAAGGTGATGCCAATTGGTGTTTTCGGCCATCTCTTCAGTCCAAGCAGTAGAAGATGCTCTAGGTTGTTTTATAGGTGACTTGAAACAAATTGGATTAGACTGACTATCTGCGTATTCTAGCATCCATTCTCTCACAGTGCTGCTGGGGACTACTGCCTGTGAAGCTTCTCCTAGTAACGTAGGTGGTTCTGAACTGGCTTTCTCTCCTTGTTGTAAGGGTGATGAGCTTTCAATATCTTTCATGAGGTCCCAGTTCTCAGTTGGAGTTTCATGATAGAGCTCTAAGAAATTATCCCAGCACATCGAGAGTGGTTGGTTATTTGTAGTCTCGCTTGGGTTTCCATTAGGATTAATCTCTTTTTCCTTTGCACTTTTGTTTAATTCAATGCTAGATAATTCTTGTAGTTCTGAATTATCCATGAGTTGACCTGGCATTGATTGTCTCATAGTAGATTGTAATTTTGGGTTTATTAACTCTTTGTCATCACTTGATGATGAAGAATCTCTAAATTTTGTTTCAATTTCCGGGCTAGTTTGTCTAGAATTAGTAGGAGTTTTATTCTTTTTGTTGTTAGGATTTTTACTCTTGATCTTATTGGGTTTATTCAATATTATCTCATCAAATTCACTTTCACCTGGATCCTCGTTTGACTTGACCATAGTAGAATCAGTTTCCTCTTCTGACTCTGTATCTTGATTCAACAGGCTAGGAAGCAAAGATTTGTTGCTTAGTGGTATTGGTGGAGCATCGGAAGATTCCGCAATACTACTCTCAATTGAGTTGGTTATTTCTGAATTATCTGTTTCACTCATTGATGGTGGTTCGGAAACTATGGGTTCTGCAAAAACTACTGTTTTCTTTTCTGTAATGGCTGGTTCGTTCTTCCTCATTCTAAGTCTCTTCGCGATTGTACTTGCTTCTAGGTCGGCTTGCCCTCCCTCCATACCTAAAGGGATAGTGGGGTTATCAAGCTTGATTCCTTCCTTACGACCCGGCTTCTTTCGATGTTTAACTCCTTCTTTAGAGGTTTCTTTTTCGCTTTGTAGTTGACTACGATTCTGTCTGGCTAAGGAAGTTTTAGTTGGCTTAGGTAGGATAGGCAGTACTCGTACCTCCCCCCCCCCCCCCCTGTTCTTATTCATCTTCTTTAATTAGTTGGTCTCTATCATCTGGATTGCGGGAAAGGGCGTCTGCGTTAACATTTAGACGACCAGGTTTATACTTGAAAGTATAGTAATAACCTCGTAATCTCATTCTCCAACGATTTAACCTACTGACTGGATCTTTTAATGATTCAATCCATGTCAATGGTTCGTGATCTCCGTAGACGGTGAAATGCTTACCGTAAAGGTAGTGGCTAAAATACTCTATGGCATTTACTACAGCTAAACATACTTTTTCTGTGGTAGAATAATTTCGTTCGCATTTGTTGAGAGATCTGGACATATAGGCGATTGGATGTTCTTGACCTGGTTCACCTTGACTTAGGACTGCACCTATAGCTCCATCACTTGCATCCGTAGTTAGAATAAAGGGCTTACTCTCATCCACTGTTGTTAGTACAGGGGCTTCACAAAGTGCTTCTTTTAAGATCTTAAAACTTTGCTCTTGTTCTAAATCCCACTTCCATTTTACATTTTTGGCTAATAGGACGTTGGTGGGCCCTGCTTTCTCTAAGAAGTTTTCAATAAACCTTCTGTAATAACCAGCTAATCCTAAGAACTGTCGAATTTCAGTTTGGTTAGTCGGCCGCGGGTAGTTTTTAACGGCTTCTAGCTTCTTAGGGTCCGGTCTTACCCCATTGCTGTCGATGATATGACCTAAATAATTAATTTCTGGTACAAGGAATTGGCATTTATCTATTTGTAGTCTTAAACCTACCGCTGACAACCTTTCAAACAATTTAGCGATTTTCTCCTCATGTTCTTCGAGAGAATTTGCATAAATCACTATATCATCTAAAAAAACATACATTTCTGATCCTTGTAGACCTGTTAGGACGCAATCCATGAGCCTTTGGAAGGTTGCAGGCGCGTTGGTAAGGCCGAAGGGCATACATAGGTACTCAAAATGGCCGTATTTGGTGTTAAAGGCAGTTTTCTCAACATCCCCAGGGTCAATCTCTATTTGATGAAAGCCCATGGCGAGGTCAAAAACTGAGAAATATTTTGCTCTTCCAATCTGCTCAAGGATTTCCATGATGTTAGGTAGTGGATATGCGTCCTTGATGGTTTTCGCGTTTAACTTTCGGTAGTCAATTACTAACCTGTACTTTTTCTTTCCGTCTGGTCCTGGTTTCTTAGGTACGATTCGAATAGGACTGCAAGATGGGCTCTTTGAATGCCTGATTATACCGGCTTCCAAAAGTTTTTGTATTTGGTTAAAAAGCTCGTCATCTAGTCCTGTTGGTCCTCTCTTGTATTTAACTTTGACAGGTTCTTCATCGGTTGTCCTAATCTTATGCTTAACACACGATGTTCTTGGTGGCGGATCTCCTGGCAAATAAAACAGATGAGAATATTCTTTTACCATTTTCTTAATCTGCGTTCTTTCTGGTCTTGTGTGATAGTTGGTTGAAACTTTTTCCAGGATTGTTTTTACGCGGTCTTCTTCGTCTTTTGGTGGTTCCCCTTCTAACGGAAACTCGTAGTCATCCTTCAAGTCATTGTAAAAGTCAAATGCTTCCAATGGCTGTGGAGTAATTTCTATTTCAACTGGGTCAGGTAGAGTATTAGTGGCCATTACATAACAGTAGCCTTTGTTATTTTTAACGGCGGCTTCTCCTATAAAAACTCCTGGGACGGTATTTATTCGTCTTAATTAGGCTTGGCCCTTAGCTGAATGTTTAGTTGCGGGAATTCTTACAGGAACTTTTGCTCTGGCTGGTAACTTAAATACAGTTATACCATTGGATTTAAAACCTTTAGAATTAAAATTGCAATTTACTGTATCTATAGATTCCGGTTCTATCTCGCGTTCGGCATATGGAAATTCAAACTCAGATTCAATCTGAACTCTTTTTACTTCCGTGTTTCGAAATGCTTCCTCTGGATGTTTATCTTCACGAGTTTCTGGTATTAGTTTATGAACGAATGGAACGGGTGTTATCTGATGACTTTCCGTTACTAGTACTCCCTCTCCAAACATGATGTTTACTTTTTCTACAAGTAGAAAAGGGTTACCCAATATAAGTTCCTCTGATAGTGGCGTGCTAGATGGTAACGCGTGGAATAAATGGTCCTTTCCTAAGATTTTTAATTTTACAGTTCCTAGAGTCCTTACCTCCTGTGGAGAAATACCTAGTACAGAGATCACGTCATTTTGGTCTACTATAGCATTAGGATCCAATGCATTTTCTTTTACTGCATTGATTTGGGCTCCGGTATCCACTACACATAAGGCTTCTGGAACTGCCAGTTGTTCTATTTTTAATCTTATTGTTGGCGAGGATTCGACTCTTGACGTGAGTCGAATAACTTGGGCTGGTTTCCCGACTTGGCTGTGGGGCCGGGACTGGTCGAACGCTGTGGAGTCGTCCCGCTCACTGGGGCGTTCTTCCAGTGAGCGTTGTCCCAGTTTAAATGATTTTTATTTCCATTGCGAAACGGGTTTGGCGACTTCGGCTTTTCTCCGTAATAGCCTTGATTTCTGTTATTTGCGGATTCTTGATGGTGATATGGTTCCTGCATTGGGACTGGTCTGTGCGTACACGTTGGCGGATTTTGATGTTGGTAGCCTCCATTTTGAGGTGGGTACCAATATCCGGCTCTTTGTTGATTTTGAAAGTATCACAGTCGCATTAAGCTTTTTACTTGGCTACCGCGTTCTCTATCCACAAATTAACGAAAATTTATTAATAGTTTATGCAAGAAAGAACCTTATGCATGTTGCCCGGTGGCTGTGCTATCAAAAGACTGTACACAGCAAGCATCGAAAGATTATCATTTGAATCGTAAACAGTTTTCATAATTTAATAATTGTAATGGCACACAAACATTATTAGATATTTTCATCTGACGCCAAGCGTAAATTGAAGTGTTTATCAAACATAATCAATAAAAAAAGGCGCGTTGCAATTCCATGCATATATCAGGAGGAAATTAGTTAAGTATGGCTTGTTTATTTGATAAGTATAAGTTTAAATATATTGAATATGTATTACTAGCATTTTGGCCTCTATGATTGCCAATTTGTCGTGTTGAAATGTCATTTAAACAGCATTGATGTATTTCGAATAAGTTTATGACTTCAAAACAAATAACTTATATCTATCTACGGACGCGTATGAAATATGTAAACAAAGAGAACAAGACAAATTAGTTATCGTGCGTAAATAAAAAATTGATATCAGATTTCTACGTAGGAGTTACTAATAATAATGTGATAATAGCAATAAAAATCAGCACCAATGGATTTTGCACGCAGCATTTCCTACGACAGCTTACATAATACGTTAAAGTTTCTTTTCTAAAGCATAGTTGTTTGCAAGGTTGTTTTATAATAAGAAAGTAAATCTTTTCTACTGATATAACTAATAAATTGTTGATAAAGTCTAGAATAAAACTTTTTTTTTCATATAGATGACGTCAGAACTTTTATGCCCCTACTTTAAAATCATTAACGTGCATGAAATCCTTTAATACGAACAAAAAACATACACCAAAGCTCATTGGTGTGCCATCAATAACTTTTTTTTTAATTTTCTCGAAAATTAAAAGTTTTGTGGATTTTTCCATACATTAAAAGCTGAAAGTGAATTTTATTATTACTACATTCGGAAATTAAGTTGTATGAAGCTTATTTTGAACTATTGTAAATGAAGCAGCATTTTAGGAAATGTTACTGACGTAAACATAATTTTCAATAATATTACGTTAACAGTTACAAATATTTTTAAATTTCGTATAGAAAACAATTTATTGCCAAATACTTTCCAATTTAATAGTGATACTTATACCACAGATATTATTTATATAGCTAAAATCATACACCAATTTATATTCAATTCTATTAAAATCAATTGTTTAAATATTATAAATATAAGAAATTTGTGACATATCATTAATTGGTTAATAAAGCAACATTATTTTTAGAGTTCAATCTACCATGTTAATATTTATAGAAAAACCTGCTGCCAATTCTTTGGCACGTAGCTTCCTTCATCATTACGTGTATGTATTCCTTTAATATCAAAATTGTTTTTACTCCATACATAATTCTATACAGTTTTTGTGCTTTTCTGTTTCACGAATAAAATTATTTTCTTAACAAGTGCTTGAAAATACCCCTTTTCATGCATCTAAAGTGAATGACAAGTTTATCATTTCGAGTGTGAGAGTTATTCCGTCCCACTACTAACAAATAATCAAATTTTTAAGCAACGCAAGAGTAGCACAGAGAGATCATCCCATTTTTATTTTTTTGCGGGCCTCGCTTATTATTTGTCATATCCGGCTGGTGTCAAGAAAAGCGACCCGGATTGATCCTATCTAATCGTCGTGCACGCGGCCTACGCAAGCATCCCCGAGTCGTTGTGCAGAGATGCTCGCGTTCAAAAGTCTGAGCAATGTCCTCGGTTAAGGGCTTAAATTGTTCGCAAGAGTGTCTAGAGTGGTAATCTGAAGACGATAACAGCGGATCGCGTGAGCTTTTAAAACAATGAACAGTTGAAGTCTGATTTCTGCACTTTTTTTTTCTAATTTCGCTCCGTATCTTAAAGAATATTGATTTTATAGGAAAAAGTTTTAACAGAAAGTTGTTCATTATTAAATTTTCTATAAAGTCAGTAAGAGCACATTTCTATATATTATACTTTCTTTGCAAATTACTTTTATTTTCTGAAAAACCTCAATCGTATTTCAAGTAACGACGGTGATAATTCAGAGAATAGAAGTAAAAAAAGGAATCTTCAAATGTAAATGTAAAAAGAAATTGTAATGCAGGAAAAACTGATTTATTATATTTTAACGGTTTAAATAAATTAACTCACTAAAAGTTATGTCAGCAATGTTATTTTTTATTCGCGCTACCGCAAATTAAAAAAAAAAGATAGCAAGATACGATAAAAATTGACCGATTTACGGCGTTTATTCCGAGCGCTACGATTTGAAGTAAGTTTATAAGCTTTGAGGCTCGAGCGTAGCGATGCCCCCACTTCATCTCCCGTGCTGCTGATCGACCACTGTTGAGTGGTCATTGTTTTCTAGCATTGAATTTGCAGTTAAAAGTTGATTTTAGAGTTACGACTGGTCATTATATTAAAGGTATAAGTTTTCAACTGTAGCAAGGAAGTTCAAAATTTGGAATATCTCATTTATATACAGAATAATGGATTATTATAAAAAACGCCGCTTTGCAATGCATTTTGTTTAACTGAAATCAGACTAAAATATTGTCTCCTACATACAAAATTAATTAAGCGTTTTATAAACATTTACATCCCAGACAGAACCTAATTAAACTTTTGCAGTTCTCGAAAAAGATGAAGAAAGTATGAATAAGGACGACTAACGTGACTGATTTTTTTAGATTTTCCAGTACCGAGAACTAAAAAAATTTTTGAAATACAACTACTTTATTAGAAAAAGCTATAATGAATAGAGACTTGAAATTTGGCATGCTACTTCTATTACTTAAGTACTATATTTTTCTGAAATATGATTCAAAAATATTAATCTTCTCAAAAGCTAAAAACTATTTTCAATTTTCAGAAATTCAGCGTTCTTTTGCAATTCGCAAAGAAAGTATAATAGATAGAAATATGTCCTTGCAAAATTTAATAACGAACAACTTTTTGTTCAAATTTTTTCCTATATGTACTGAAATAAATTATTGCAATAAATTTTTAATTAATTACAATTATGGGCATTTAGGGATCCTATATTACCTTTATTGTACGTCCTTTTTTTCAGGGCAAATCTCTCTTTTTTAGTAATATATTTGAAGTAAGCTTTATTTGTTTATACAACATGCAGCACAGTTACAGGGTCTGTAATCCATATATACTGGTGCCTCTTGTGGTCTTAACGTGTCTTTGTACTGGTGGTCTTACTGGCACCATAGTATTCTTAGTATACTCCCTCTGGAGTATACTTGGATGTTTGATAGGCTCGGATACTGGTTTTTTGTAACTCAACTGTGGTGGTGCGTGTATCTTGCCTCCTTCAAAAGTCATTTTTGGGAAATAGGTGTCATTCCGGTCTATTGAATAAGAAATCTCATCTCTATTATGCGTAGAATCATGAAAATTCACTCTTCTTTGCCCTCCTCTATCTCCTTCCTCATTATTCAATGTTCTTACTTGATGTATACTTTCATATATTTCTCCTAAACCATGGGGTGAATCCCGTGAACCATGTGGACTTCGATCTTGAGTATGATTTACTTGATGAATACGTGGATTGGAGTATTGATTATTATACATGGTTACTTTACCCCGTTCATATTTCGATGCTAACGCGAACGCGTCATCCAGTTTTTCTGGTGCTAACTCTATAATACAGGTTCTCCAACCATCTGGTAATCCATTAATAAATGATTCTAATGCAATGATTTCGATCTGAGGTTTTAAATGATCTCGCTTTACGTTATTTCCCAGTACTTCCAACGCGGCGTTAATTGCGGCATTAACTAGCGCGTTTATTCAACCGTAAAACTGTCGAATATTCTCTTCCTGCCTCATGGAAGATGATTGAATTTCGTGTAAATAATAACTATATGTGCGGGGCGGTGCAAAGCAGTCTTTTAAATGCGATTTTAAATCATTCTAAGTTTTAAATGTGCTTCCTTCCAAGGCTTGTCTGGCTTTACCCCTTAATTTTGATATAACAATTCTTAAAAAGTGTGCTTCTGAATCTGTAGAAATCATGGTAAAGCAGTTATCAACATCTTGTAAGAATTCTTTTATATTCATATTTGTTCCATCGTAATCTGCAAGATGTTGAGTTGCTCTTTCCACTACCCGAAAATTATTTGACTCTAATATACTACGTGAAAATTCCAATAACTGTTCTTCTCTTTCTGCCTCTTTAAATCTATAAAATTGATCTAAAGCATTGATTCTTTGTTCTAAGTTGGGTAATCTTAAGATTTCCTCTCTAGTCTGATTAAACGCCATTATGATTCGTCTAAAAGTTTCAAAAATACTGACCCTAAATTTCTTTTTAATAATGAAAATTCTAAACGAGACAGTTGGTACTTTAGTAACAATGGCTTAGTTCCCCACCAGGGATGCCATTTGTAAGGTTCGGATTTACTATGCTGAACCGCGCAGTAATTCTATATACGAATAATTGTTTATTTGAGTATAGGTGAACTAGCCTTGACTCGAGAGTCTTCTGTTACTATTAAGTAGGTTATGATTCTAATAAACTGTCTCTTTATGGTACTTCTTTGTTATGACTTTATTTAGACAAAGGCCCAATGCTTTGATACAGAGGTTACACAGATGTTTTAATCTAATCTTTCGTTCGTTCTTAATGTTACGAATTTACTTATTTCTATATTGGTTCGACTTACAATCACGTTCGGACACTACTAGTAGATTGCACAGGTCGATGACTGGGCGGTGTTTAGTATTATCCTACACGGATAGTTCCGTGGCATGTTGAGAGTAAGTTTCCTTAACTAAGCTGCCGAAGCTAACGCCAGATATGTTGACGGTCCTTAAGCCTCGTACTGTACCAACTCACGTCCAGAGTATGAAGAATTCCACCGGTTAGTTTCCACGGAGTTTGAGTGGTTTCTAAGCACCCAATAGACGACGCGAAGGACTAAACGGCACTCGTATTCACACGCCAGGTCCAGCAGTACAACACTCGTTGTCCTTGTAAAAAGAGACTTCACTAAAGGCACTATGAGGACTGAGTGCGGGGTTTATAAGGCTTTGCGGATGATCTCAACGTTAGGGTAATAACCAATCACCGATCGCCACCGAAAGTGTCTTACAATATAGGTTGGTGATGGTGCAGAATAAGTAGGTTTTGGGATTGCTGACTCGGGAGTCAGTTGGTTTGATTAGTGGGACGCGTTTGATGTCGTAAACGTGGTTGCGGAAGTGCTTACATTGTGATTATCGTCGTATACCTGCGCCTGTACACATACATGCCGTCATACATCATTCTGTATACAGTATATCCATACATATAAATAATCTTTTATGAACATGGGCCGTTACAACATAAAAAATTATTGAAACGGATAGGATGTCTAATAACGAAATAAGATTAATTTAGTATGAGAGAAAAAATGAAAACAAAAAATAAGGTGATGTTGAAAAGGAGAAGATAGATTCAGAACAGAATATGGAAATGTCTGAAAGCTATCAATCTCTGAGCCAGACTGACAGCGCAAAACTGTGCGGAGACTAATAAGAAAAGAGGATAGGAAGGGGAAACTACAATATAGGAAAGTTAAGCGAAAAAGAAAACGACCCAAGATCACTGGTGAATGTTATATTTAAGTGTATCTAACGTATGTTTGTATATGTGTAAACTTGAGTGTGTCTTCAATTCTATTTAACGTGTTGTTACAATACGAGTACAGCATACAATAGTATATATTATATACAATAGTATTGTGGCGGTCGCTTAGGGCCGGCTTGTCAGACGCAGATGTCATTTTATGCGTTTATGACAAACGTGCGAGAATGTGGAAAGACCGGCTTTTCTTTCGAATTTTTCCCGCGTTCGTTTTTCGGCCGCACATTTTCTGCACAGTACCGTTAGACGTACGCGGGCGTCCAGGTAGCGCCATAAAAGGCTTACCTCCGGACACAGGCCGGGGTTTTCCCCGGACCTTGTTTTTTTCCTGTTT
Source organism: Muscidifurax raptorellus (assembly GCA_020010945.3). Classification (NCBI taxonomy): domain Eukaryota; kingdom Metazoa; phylum Arthropoda; class Insecta; order Hymenoptera; family Pteromalidae; genus Muscidifurax; species Muscidifurax raptorellus. The sequence continues at coordinate 299,624 of JAHUUD020000079.1, forward strand.
TTTCGCATATGCTCGCTTTCCACACGACATTTTACACGATCGACAGGCAGTCAGTCTAGGGTCACGGCATACGACACAGCTCTCTACAACACCCGCGCACACTCACACTCCCGAGCAAAAATAAATTTTAAGTTTTCCGCAATTTCGGACTTAGCTATTTTTCCTTCCCCTTTGAACCTTTGCTCTCCCAAAGTATATATTAAGTATCTCCGAAAACTCTCTTTTCTTTTTCATATTTTTCTGGACAATGATTTTAAAAGAGTCAAAATCAATATTGCATCCTGTATTATCAATATGTAAAGCAAGGGCTGATGTCTCCGTCTTATGTCACATGACACAGGACAATCACCACAACTAACTTGGTATATGACGTTGTTAACTTCAAGAGCGTCGAGTTTGTCCTTGCCTAATTTAATGATATTATGGCTGTATTACATTTATTAATGGTCCTGTTTATTTTTATTTAATGATACTATGGCTGTGTTAAATTTATTAATGGTCCTAAATATTCGAAACAATGACCATCTTTATTTAAAGCTTCGATAAATTGTTTAATGAGGCCAAGTTTGATATGAAGAGAAGGTAGCAGATATTTTTATGAAAATCTGTTTTATGTGATCATACTTTTTTAATATAATAATTTTGTCTGACTTTACTATCTCACACAAATATAAGAATCAACCTCCATTTCCTGTATTTCACCTGAACTATCCACATCCATGCATTCAGCAGTTGTAGTTTCATCCTCAGTTACTCTTTTTTTAGGTTTTACCACTGAAAAAACGCCTGGGTACAAAATTCTAGGTTTAATAGTCGCGGTAAAACCAGTAGTATTAGTAATACAGGAGTAGCAGTTATTTTTACGTGTTGTTTTTTTTAATCATTTTTTTCATCGTGTGAACATTGTATTACATCTAATACAAACTGTTGAGAAATACGTGTACGAGCACGGTTTTATATTTTGAGTATTTAGCTATTAAGAGAAAAATCCAGGTAATGCCATAAAACCTTCTAGCGCGATCATGCGAAGCCCATCGATGGACAAATGCCTCCAGATGTGGCATAGAATGTTTCAGGACCCTTTTCATTACATGCGAAAGATGCGCCCAACTGCAGTCTGCTGTAACTGCAGCCCTCTGTGACAGAAGCCTTCTGAAACTGTAGAGTCAGTTCAGCCCTAGCACTCGCAGAGGTAACAGCGCTTACTCTCGAGTTTTGCTCTGCATTTTATTTTATTCTCTATAACTATTTGACCTTTTTATATTAATAAATACTGACTACATTATTCTGTCAAACTGATTGAGTTTATTCTACCTAATAAATTCAATACAAACTTTTCGTGGCCTTCATTTCCCATTTAGATTGGCTACTTAACTACCAATTAAATAATTAATGTGCCACCTAACCAGATTGCATCGAAATTTGCGTAGATTCCAAGATTTTTTAGTGTCAGGCGGATATCAAAAAGCTAAAAAACTGTCCAGTAGGAGTGCTCCTCAAACTGAAAGCATTCACGTGTCGTTATCAATTTTTTCGATTCCTGTATAAAAAAGTCATTACCGGATATTGTGTAGCCAAGATAGACGTTATGTGATTGACACATGTTATGCGCATGCTCCTAAAAAAAGGAAGTCTAAACGTCATCTAGTTTAGGGTGCGCAGCTCGCGCTATTTAAACTCTAGTGCCTTAAAATGATGATGCGGTAGAGCAATTCTGAGATCGAATTAGGATTTAAGGGCACTAGATGCTTCGAAATATCATAGTCTTGAAATAAACTTTGTTTATTTTTTTGTAGGAATGTTTTCTAAAATTTCCATAGTAATCTTACTTTGGTACCAGAATTTGAATTCATACATAACCAATAAAATTGCTGATTTAGTATTTTGCTTTGTTTCAAATTAATGCGAAGCACGAGTTTTTATCACGTATTCGTCCTCCCATCCTAATGTACGTCGACTCGCTTCCATAGACGGGACTTGACCTGCAAACGGTACTAAGCTTGATACCCGCAATTTGTGTATAATATCGATTCCGACACTATATACATCCTTGAAAATTAGATACTTGTTCAATTTAAAGATAGTTTCAATAAATATAACTTAGTGAACAAAATATAATATAATATAATAAAAATAAAATATAATATAATAAAATCATTATCTATTTCCACTTGATAATTTCACTTGTCTTTTAAAATTTTCAGTTAAACTCTTGGAAGACAGTTTGTCTTACCTCGATAACTACAACTTTTGATATTTAAAATAAAGAAAATAATAATCAATTATTTTTACCTATAGCACAACCGTAGTATCCGTATGAAACTCCAGAGGGATCGATCATATACATTTCAGGATTATCGTCTTGATAAGAACTCAGTATGATAGAACAGCCATATGGTCTAACAGCAGAATAAAGTGTATATGCATGCATATACATAGAGATCCTATCATTCAAATATTTTAATGGAATACCAGTACCATATTGTGCTCTGTAATTTGCTGCTTCTAAACGGCTTGTTTCAACAATTTGACGGGCATCTGAAATGAGCCCAGATATTGCCATGCCAATATGTTCATCAATATTAAAATTCCTTTTATTTGTGAATGGCTCATATAATTTGGAAGTAATTAATTTCTCAACAGCAAAGACAACGACATCTTTTCCTTTGAGTCCTATTACTGTCCTATAAAAAAAAACATTTGTCATTACAATCCTAAGTTTTTAAAAATGTTAAAAAGGAACTTGTTTATTCGTATTTTCTGAAGGATTAGCCTATAGTATTCTCTAAGGGCATAATCCTCGTGATCAGGGCATCAAAAAGACGCATAATTTATTTAATACTATTTTATACAAAATTAAGAACAATTGGATTTTCTTAATTTAATCAATTTAATATTACTTTATATATATAAAATTTATTTTGAAATGAGAAAATGCCATTTTTCAGTTAGTATATGATATGCAGTGAAAGTAAATAAATCACAAGGGCAAACTTTTCAGAGTTAACATATTCCTCCCAGCTCCATTATTTAGTTATGGCCAATTATACGTAGCACTATCCGGGGTTACATCAATAAGTAATTAATAAGTAAGCTTTTTTCAAAATTCTATTGCAAGGAAAAAAGCTACCGCAAATATTAAAGGAAAAAACGTTGTATATGTTTAAATTTTAAAATTAGATTACATATAATAACCGGCATTAACCAAAATGTGCTGTGAATCATATATATAACCATCAGCGACTTGTATAGCGTGTAAGGCAAGGTCTGTGTATAAAAATAAGTCGTACTGATGAGTCCTATAAACTGATAAGGACAAAATGCTAAAAAAGTTGAAACGACAAAATACATACATCATCTACGAGGAAGAACGTCTGGTCTAGATAAGCATAGGACCCGAGAATATAAAAAAATAATAAGCCCTTTAATGAAATATAAGACATATATATAGACTTCTGCGTGATGTAATACGCGGATAAGGGATAGAGTGGACCAGCGAAGTACAACATGCGTCGGGAAAAGCGTGCAGAGGTGCGGGGATGTACGAGGTTGGAGACATCGTCAAAGAGCTAGTCGGCGAAGATGGGTTCCTGTATAACCGGACTTTCAAAGGTATAGAGTCGAAATCGGGACGATAATCCGACTCTAGCGGGGGGTTGTAACGAGATTCAAGTCCTCGCTATGCCAATAATCGGAGCAGGAACGAGAGCGATGGAATAGGGCGGCACTGGCTCAGTGGATAGAGTGTGCGCCTAGATATCTTGGGAGCGCCGGATCTATTCTTGGTCCAGGCGTTTCCTTTTGTTTTCCTCCTCTCGAAGACAGTCTCACTCCGTTACAATATATATATATATATATTAGCGTGACACATTCTACATCGAACTTCTGGTATCTGTATCGAGAGCGACCGCAGGGGACCGGCCAGAAGCTAAGAGCAACCTCCTAACCTTGCGAATGCGGTAGTGCGGGTTAGGGTACTCCTAACAGACACAGTACACATACACATAAAACAATGCTCTTCACAAGGGGGCTCGGGAACTGACACTCATCGGGACCATCCTGACGGGGGTGCCGACTCTTCGCTCAGAGAGTACCGTGGGAAAATTAGGTTACTGCTGGTGCTCCTAGGCTGCATGGTAGTACAGGGGCCAGGGTCGGTCTAACCAACACGACCTGATTGAGCAGACCTACTATTGAGCAGATCCAGGGAAAGCCGCTGATAAGCAGACTCATGAGGTTTATCATGAATAATCGCTTTTTATAAGCAAACTAAAGGAAAAGGTAGACAATTCTTCAGGCAGTGAAAAATTTCTCAAAAATAAAATAAAATGTTTAAGTCTAAGATTGCTTTGATAAATGTTCAAAAAAATTTCAATGAAAATCACTGTTTTATACTCTTGTTTCAAAATAAATAAAAATGTATACTTTCAATTTGAAATAATTCAATTAAGTGAAAAAGACAAAAGAACGAATTTATTGTTTAAATTTTGGAATAATTATTAATCCATAATATTCAATTATTACCGACGAATTAGAGTAATGCTTCAAACAGAAATGATATTCGCAAGAATCCTCAATGTATATATAAAAAAAACCAGACTTAGATGCTCGCACGCTTAATCAGCAAAAAAAATTTTAAGGTATCTGAATACGACTCTCATTATTTAAAACACTGATCTTTATTTTAATAATACTGTAACGGGGCGTTTTGTGCCGATGCGACGGCTCCAACGCTGCGCCGGAGGCTCGACTCCGGCGAGAAGGTTCTCTTCTTCCCGTTCAACGGAGAGATACTCTCCTTGATGCGACTGCGATTACCTGCGCCGTCGCTTGTGCAGCCTACCGCTGCTGTGTCGCCTTGACACGCTGTTCGACTAGTCAGCTCCTGCAAATCGCGAAGCACGCGATTCACCCGCGTAGGCTGTCGGGGTACTCGGGAATATGAGGACGTTAGGAGCGAACGAAAAGTAAACACCGAGATACAAGAGAATGTTTGTTTATTCAGGTTTGAATTACACGAGCTAACAACCGTGATATATGTTGCATACGCGCGACGCGAGAAGGCAGATTGCGCACGCCGATAATAACTCGCTCGCGGCGAGTTCGATCGCAATATTAATTGAAGCGCGACAAAAGATGATTGTACTTACAATCTCGCAAAGCGCCGCTCCTGCGTGGTGCGGCGCGCGCAAAATGGCGGGAGCGTCCTCCCTCAGGTGCACTGCGTGGACTGCGAGTCGGTGGCGTACCGACTGGTTCGTCGCTGGCTCGCCGGATTACTCCGCTCGCTTACTCGCCTTCACTCGCTGCTCCCCAGATACACTCACGCACGGTGGAGGCACAGTAGGTCGCGTTCGCGCGGTATCACAAAGGTCGATAATCTCGTGCACGTGTTGCTGCTCTCGTGGCCGGAAGCTATCTGTTCTCGCGCTCGATCGCGCTCGATCGCGAGGTGTCCGAGCGCCGCGCGCAGTGCCTGCGCGCCGAACCGCGGCGACCCTGCGCATGACATGCGCGCGCGATTCAGATCGCTGGATCGCTTACAATATGTAATAAATCTTATTTATAAGAAAATGAAAACAGTAAAATTTTATTCTTAATATTTAATTATTTCCCCAAGAAAACATTTTATTGTCTAAAAAAATTGTTTATTTATCTATATTGGTCCTCTTATAATTTATTTATAATAATTAGTTAATTTGTATTGTTAAACATTATCTACATGTCGACTTTGCATGAATAGTGATTTGAATATCGCGCGCGCTCTGTTCTTCAAAATGGCCGCCGTAGTGGTGCCAAGTAACTAGGCCTACACCACTATAGTGTTCCTAGTGTCGCGTCTAGTTCCACACGCCTGCGCTGGTGTTTGCTCTGAACAAATACGAAGCGTCGGCTGCTACACGTTGTATGTTCGCGTGTTTAACCTCCTCGCGCGTCGCGTCGCATATTTCCTATTGAAGTATTTTGTGTAAAACGCGTTATTTGTTGCTGAAATCCGTAATCTGCAGATTCGCGAGTGTGTTCTCTATCCGTGTGTGTGTACTTTGGAACTCTCCGTTCATCGAAGCGGAAGGTACGAGTCAATGAACTTCAGGTCCCAGGACAATTCAACTTTGAGTGGTACAACGTTTTACTACTATTGAGATGAGTATATTTTTTTGATATGCTGCACCTTATTAAACGATTACTTGCTCAATTAAGATCCCATGACAAAATTCTTATTGGCAATGTTATTATTAGTTTTAATAATTTAGTTAAAACATGGGAACTTGATAGAAGCCATGGAACATCAAATTTATTAGGCCATCTAAATGAAAATCATTTTAACCTTAATAATTTTGATGCCATGAAAGTTAAATTAGCGTTTCAATTATTAAGTCGTCGAATGGCCAGCGCAATTAAATTAGCAGGTGAGGACCCGAAGGGGTTATTGACGTCGTCGACTTGGCAAGCTTCAGCGGATTTTGTTGAGTACTTAAATGCTGTTATTGATGCTTGTAATTCTTTATATTTAACTTCTAAAAATCCGCTGAAGTTTCCTTTATCAGATAAGCATCCAGAGATACAGCAGTGTCTTGAAAATTTCGTTCCATACGCAAAAAAATGGGTTGTTCAGAAAGGAAAAAACTTTTCTAAACCTCCTTGTTTTACTGGAATCCCTTTGACGGTACAAGCTTTGATTAGTCTTTATGATGATTTAAAATCTCAGTTTCCAAAGTTTGAATTAACTACGGGCCTTTGCAACCAAGATTCAGTCGAGTATATTTATTCTAAATTGCGCGGAAGAGGTGGATTTAATGCAAATCCAACCTGTAGAATGTATCGATTATCGTTTCGTCATATATTATCAACAGATTTTATCCATAGTAGTAATAAAGGAAATGTCGCGTGTCACTATTCGCAATCTTTAATAGATTCAAGCACTGAAAATAATTGTATTAATAAAACTTCTAACTCCGAACTAGAAATATCAACCGTTGATATAGATTTACTAGAATACGAATCTAAAGAATTAAGGGAAATTCAAGAGTTAATTGATGCTGCTGAATCCGCGGATTTGTATTTAACAATGAATTCCGATCACATGACAGAGATTGCAGATCGGGATATGTTCGAATCGAATGCAATTACTTTTTTTGTAGGCTACATTGTACTTCTATATATTTTAATAACATGTAAGTCAATTGATTTTAATGTATTAAATAAGTATAAAATTTATATTGAGAATAATTGATTTCTGGTGGTTCTAAGGATTTATTGATTTGAATTTAGTGAACTGTTGTAAGCCCTAATTGATTTTAATCAACTTTAATAGACAATTTTTTCAGTTGAATTCTCTAGGAACCCAGTATCCAGAATTTTAATTGACTTTAGTCGATTTCTATACATAGAGAATATGAATAGATTTAATATCACTCGTGTTCGGATAGTGTCTAAATGGCGAATTGTATCATCACGTTCGGTTAGACTCAGAAGCAATGGGTTATAAGCAAAAGCGTTACGTAATGAAAAATAACGCAACGCAAAATCATTAAGCTATGAAAAATAACCCAACTTAATTACCCTTCATACACTCATGAAAAAAGACGGTGTGTCATTTGTGCGTAAAGTTGTCAATCATGCACGCGGGCGTAATTAACAACTTTCCGCATTCGTTGCACAATGTATTGTGCAACGAATTTAATTGATTTTGATAAAGATATTTTAAAGCTTTCAATACTTTTTTTGAAAAACTAAAATTCATAAATTCAATAAAAAGTTACAGCCCTTGCAAGGAGGCCTAGTTTTCTATAATCGCCATATTGGCACCCCTGTATCTCAGGTCTATCCGCCTCAATCTAGCTCAAATTTTTATGAAAAATAGCCAAAGTATAGCAGAAAAAGTGATCTACCTCAAACTGTATGAAGGAGATATATGGGTGTACATAGGCAATGAAGAGAAGTTCTGCATCGGTAATGTTAAAGTCAATTCTAATGTAAAAAGTAATATATATATATATATATATATATATATATATATATATATATATATATATATATAAATATACTTTTTACAAAATAAAGTTTTTTCAAAAAATACATCTAGCAGAGTAAATATAAATAAAACAATAGCAATTAAGCATCAATTGCAGTTGAATTATAGATTTATTGAAAAAAAAACTAATACACCTATATTTGTTTTAAAAAACAAGGGCAAAAACATACCGATTAGTAGGCTTCGCAATTATGACAAGTATCGTCATTTAATAATGGATCTTTCTTCAGTAGGTGAGCTAGGGGGGTTTTGGCTCACTTCAGGGATGTACCTTACCGACAGTCGGTAAGGTAGATCGCTAGCTCAAGTGGTTCATGTCTCGGCTAACTCAAGTGGTTCGTGTCTCGGCTAACCCAGCCGGTAAGGTAGCTGACCCAAGTTACCGACCGAGCTGATAACCCAAGTTACCGACCGGGCTGTTACCGACCGAGCTGATGACATCGGGGAATCCCCGAGCTAAGCCAGGTTACCGACGGAGCCCCAGGTTACCGACTGAGCTGATGACATCGGGGAATTCCCGAGGGGGTATAACTCAAGTTGTAGATGTAGTAAGGCAAAAATCGAATCCTAACCTCAATTTCGAAATTTTTTTTTTCACTATTAGGTAGAGATTACAAAGTCAGACCCCAGCTCTAGATGGCGTTGTAGAAAGGTAGGAAATAGATATGAGTATTTAAAAAGAAAACATTTTTTTTTTATTTAGATGTTTATTTTATACATTGAATACCAAAAATATGCACGAGCGCCTTCAACACTGTTATTTACACTTAACGTTGATTCCTATCATCAAGTCTCTCGTATTTGTTGCGCTCTGGAAAAAGATTTTGTGTTCGTCGAATATTTTTCGAAATACGATTTCCACAGAATTTTCTTTCTTCTTTTCCTCATTTTTGCAAAGAGGAAGAGGTTCGTATTTGGTAGTAGGACTGGTATTTTGATCCATCTTTATCAACGTTCAAAGTTCAAATGAGATATGTAAAATTCGCAGGCTATTTATAGCCTCAAGCAAGAGGAAGGGTGATTTCCCCCTCCCTTCGAGTTACTATTCCCATATCATCGAGCAGTCGATTGGTTTCTTCTCACCATCTATCTGACTGAAAGTTTCTTTGTAGAATATTTTCAGAAGTTTAACGTTGTGATGAGCACAGTTGATTTGAGAAGATGTTCCACCATCGTGATGAGTACAGATGGTCACTACCTTCAGTTTATCCAGTGGTGGATAGCCCATTTCAGCTATATCGTGAACGTTGAACTTAAAACGTTCGAGCCATTTTTTCTTCAAAGAGCCCATCACGAAAATTCGAGTAGCATCGCGAAGAGCTTCTCGAAGAATCTTGCCTATGTCTGTGTATGGTTGTTCACCAGCGCTCCAAGGTATTCCATGATAGTAGTGATACATCCAAGTGTTTTCTCTCTTGTATTTGTCGGTAAGACGTCACCAAGGAAAGGGTTCTTTGAATAGTAACACCAGAGGATCGATGTCTCGATTGAGCGGTACTATGGCTAACTCCTTGAGGATGAAGTCGTTGCCCGACTGCTTGTATCCTTGCATGTCCACTACGTACTCCATCTCGACGATTGATTTCTCTACTTTAGAGCGAGCGCTTTTATAGGCTTCCACCCCTCTAGACAAGTTTCTTCACGTCCCCGCTGACAGGATTGTACTGGACTATGCGGTCGTGCAAGATCAGGCAGTAAGCCGAGGTGTTGGCGGGAAAATTGGCTCGAGATTCAAACTCCAGACGTACGTCGACGGGAGCGTTCTTCAACACCTCGCTCTGCTTGGAGCAGTCGATGTCGTAGAGGGGAACGTGATTGATGGAATCCCCCTTTCTAAGCAAAGGTTCGGCGTTTTTTTCGTAGTACGCAGTCTGAAAGTTCGCGTACATATCGTACAAAACTGCGTACTGTTGTTGATCTATGTGGAGATTGAGATTGCCGTACGGATAGTACTGCGAATTGAGGAACAATTTCACGTTGTTCAGATTGCAGTGATCGAAACGACTGGCATTGACTGTTTTCGAGTTCTTTCGATTCGTTTGAAAGCCTAAAACGACGAATCTCGGTTTCTCCAGTTGATTGGATGTCTTGACTGTCCAGACGTGTCTCGTGGAGCTCGGCAGTATCGGATACTCGTAAAGCTCCCAACTCCTGAAACTCATACTGATGGGTCTGTTCTTCTCTATGTAATTCAGCAGACGTATTTTGTCGACGTTGGATGCTGCGATGTATGGCATCAACCACTCGATTCTCGTCAATGTTATCTTGAATTCTTCGTAAGTTATGTCATTGCCCGTACCTTGTTGACCTATCTGAACAATTGCATTCAAATCGTTTCTCGATCTGGTGAGTATGAGTTCGTGCTTGACATTCGGTACGATCTTTCGATAGTCTTCGGCGAATCCGAGAATCATACTCAGTGGGATGGCGACATCAAAGTAGCCTTGATCGTTGGTCAGACTTTGCGTCTCTGCAACGTCGAGCCAACCCGCATTTTCCACGAGCACACTCTGACTCGGATTGAGTGACAGCCATCCTTTCATGATAGTTGTCAAACCGACGTTCTTACATTTATCGATTTCCACGGCATTGATTTCGTAGCGAATTTCCTCGAACATGTGGCAGAAGGCGTTGTTTACCAAAGTTGTGTGCGCTACTGTATTTCCATCTGATTTTGTGAGTCTACCGCATATGTGTATCATACTGCGCGACGGCAGAACGTACAAGTCTTGATGTTGGATAGCGATGCGAATTTCGTCGCTGTTGTTGAAGGACGAGGCAGTGTATGGTTGATGAGGATGCAGCTCGTAATGTGCAAGAGACTCATCGAATGCCACGGGAGACTGTATGCTTAGAATATCTTCCATGCTCTTTATTCGATATACAGCACAAGAATATACAAGTTATTTTCCACCACCACGGGCGCTTATCACTCTTAAGTTTAGACTTTTTAGAAACTGAATGTTCCGACGTGTTAACGTTTTGGAAGTCCGTTGAAGACTGATGGGTGGTCGACATCTAGCTTGCCTTATATAGCCTCTGCCGACTTTGAAGTTGTAAACGATTCCCATCTTATACTCGTTTGATGTGTAATCTGATGGTAATGATTTCTCCACGAAAGTTGACTAGATTTCCGTCTTGATCGACTATACGTAATTGAAGATGACTAATGCTGTGGACTGTGACTGGAAGGTAAATGACCTGCGATGGCACCTCGATGTTCTTATATCCTCGTGGTACTGCAGGAAAGAACTCGTGTATGGTATGAACTTGCTGACCTTTTATGTAGGCGCCAGTTGTTATGCTGCACTCCACTCAAAGAGCGTTGACCTTGAGTATGGCAACGGGTAGATCCGAGCTGTGAGTTAGATTCGCTGGGAGGAGTCTTTGAGCAAAGCCGAGCAGTGCACCTATGGAATCTCGTGGACGAAAATCGATGTTGTGACTGCACTTTATGATACTGCGAAGTGTATTATTGTTGGGCTTCAGACTGAATGAAATGCCCTTCTGCTCCAGAAATTCTCGCAGATAAGTATCTATATCCTCAATTTCGTAACTTCCAGTTGGTAACACGACAACTTCCTTACCGACGTACAGTTTGTTAGCACCTGTGTCGATATTGGGTATAGAATTGAAGGTTAAGAGCTCGACTAAGCCGAGAACGTAGTTTTTATGAGGTGATAGCTCGATTGGAGGAAAGAACTGAGTTTCTAGTACAGAAGATGTGTCTGACAGACTGATTGTCAGTGATTCACTCTCCATGATAGTTTGTTGCATAATGACTGATTGGCCGCACGTTCACGCCTTATATACGCGAAGTCTGTTGGTCAGAAACTCGAGACAGAGATGACCGCAGTTGACGGTGTTGTAGTCTTGATATCTCTCGTGATTGTACTTCACCTCGTTTACTCCCAAGTATAACATTAGATCTAGTGGAGGCTGTAGATCACCGAAACTATCGAAATATATCACATCATTCCCTCGCTTGCGATACGCTACCCAATGAGTTCCCGGACCATCCGCATCGTCGAGGTTCACTACAGCTGATTCGTTACGACGTGGACCATCAGCGGGCAATGCATTTCTCATGAATACACCTCGAAAGTGGGGAATTCTCAATAGTTTGGCGTACTTGGAAATATCGATGTCGGTGAGTGCTCTATGTGGTAAGCTGCTCACTTTGAGGATCTTTTTTTTTTCCTCCTCAGTCCACTACCTCGGTAAGGCTTGAGACGAAGACCCAGTCCCGTTTTGTGAGGTTTCAAGAACAATCCTTTGCCAACAGCGATATCCTCCATCTTTTTATTATGACGACGGCTCTCCTCCAACTGCAACTTGGCAGCGTTGGCGTCGTTGACTGATTTCGCTATACCGGCCGCACCTCCAGCAATAGCGTCAGCTGCACTCAATCCAGCGAAAACGGGCACGAGGAATGGTAGAAATCCTCCTACCTTCGATGGTACAGGTAAGACACGTGGTACAATTATACTGCGCTTACCACCAGCCTTCTTGACAGCCTCCCGAGCACCTTTCAAGGCCGAAAGAATTGCTTTACGAGAATTTTTTCTAGACACCATCGAATTGGAAGCAGCCTTGATGGTGTTTGCTAATCTCGTAGGACTCTTCTTCTTTCTCACACCCATTCCAAGTTTTGATTTCATCTTCATGACGTTCGCTATTGAGTAAGCTGCGGCTTTTTCACCTATACCCGAGTCTTTGGCCAAGACTCTTTGCCAAGCTCGATCGGCTAAGACTTTGTCCGCCTCGTGTCTGGCCTCGATGTTTTCGCGATTCTGCGAGTAGGCTATGTCGTGCTCACCGCGAGCTAAGCGTTTGGCTAACTTGGTGCGTGGTCCACAGTACTGATATATGTACGGGTATATGCAATTCGAACGGAAGTTTATTGATCAGAGTGTTCACTATACCGTGACCTCGTCGAGAGCGTTTATGTACGATCATCATACCTCGAAGGTTTGATTATGACTGAGACGCAAGCTATATAAGCGTGGTATTTATAGTTTTGCTCTCAATCGTAAACGAGCTCTCGTGGTGAACACATGAACTTCAAGGAACAATCCATTAAACTTCCTATAGTGAATTTTGACACTATAGAGGAGCAGCAGAGAAAAAGATGAAGCGTCATGGACGACTGCTTCCAGACAGCATTCGAGCAGTATTCTGCGGTCCATCGAACTGTGGTAAAACTAACAGTCTGCTTGCACTCATAACGCACCCCAATGGGCTCCGATTTGAAAACATTTACGTCTATTCGAAGTCGCTAGATCAGTCGAAATATCGATTCCTTAAGGAGCTCTTGAAACCGTTGAAGGGTATACAATATTTCGCTTTTAGCGAGCACGACGAGGTTGTATCTCCCGAGAAAGCATTACCCAATTCCATCATGATATTCGACGATGTGGCCTGCGAAAAGCAAAACAATATCAGAGCCTATTTCTGTATGGGAAGACACAAGAACGTCGATTGCTTCTATCTGTGTCAATCGTACGCCCACATTCCTAAACACCTCGTGCGAGATAATGTGAATCTACTCGTCGTCTTTCGACAAGATGATGTAAATATGCATCATCTGTATGACGACCACGTCAATACCGATATGACCTATCCTCAATTCAAAGACCTGTGCCCGAAATGTTGGTCGGACGATAAGCATGCATTCTTGATGATCGACAAGGACAGTCCAATCAACGATGGTCGATACAGAAAGGGTTTCGACACGTTTGCTACAAATATCGGCATACATACGTACCGTTAACAATCTGTTGACAACTTTTGAAGCGTCAACATGTCTGACTTGCAGCGAAGAAAGAACATTCTTCATGAGCTGGTCAAAGCTCGAAACGCTGTCAAACGCAAGTATAATTTACTGAAATTTGGAAAAGAGAACGTTGAGAGAGCTGTGGGTGAAACATTCAAACCAATCATTGATCCTCTTCAAGTACTCGTTACCGAGACAACCAAAAGAAATCTCCCGGCAGTGAATTCATCGAAGATTAAAAAGAAATCAAAGTCATTCGATGATGATGATGATAAAAGTGTTTCATCGATTGGTAGTCTCGATGATACGTATAAAGTTGACAGTGAGCATGATGCAACGCAGATCTTTAAGGAAGCTGACACATCGTTTGAAACAGCAGCTGAAGAAGATAACGAGGAAGCTGATCATTCGAAAAATCAAGAAACCGATAAAGAAGATCGTCAAAATAAACATAAATTCATGCTTGACCCAAGATATAGCAAGAATATGGACAAAATTTATGGAGTGTACAAGGAGAAAGGTGCTTACATGATTGGAAATTCTTCGATACTTTTCGAAGATCTTCATGTGAAAGTAAATGACAAAAGTTATGCTAAAACTCAAGGATTATTGGACTTGCTTATATCTAAGTATCCCAATAGACAGTTGATTACTAGCGATGACTTGAAGAATTATCGAGAGATTCTTGAAGCATCCAGTGCGCACAAAAAGAAATTCAACCCCAATGAATCTATTCGCGTGCACAATAGTAAGAAATACAGTGACTATATTGCCTCTCTTTTCACGGTGGTGGATGAATCGAGAAAACGAAAATCTACTTCGAAAACAGGTGGACTACTGCGACATCAACTCCCTCCATACAAAATTGCAAGACGAGACACGAAGATGGATTACGTCTACTGGGATGATCCGAATGAACTCGTAGATAGACTCCGCCTACTGATGGCTGAGCAATCAGCTGGTAATCCCAGTCACACCAATGAGATTCATTCGATCATAGAGGAACTTCGCGAGGCTGGCGATGAATTCACTGCCGGGAGATTTCTTTTGGTTGTCTCGGTAACGAGTACTTGAAGAGGATCAATGATTGGTTTGAATGTTTCACCCACAGCTCTCTCAACGTTCTCTTTTCCAAATTTCAGTAAATTATACTTGCGTTTGACAGCGTTTCGAGCTTTGACCAGCTCATGAAGAATGTTCTTTCTTCGCTGCAAGTCAGACATGTTGACGCTTCAAAAGTTGTCAACAGATTGTTAACGGTACGTATGTATGCCGATATTTGTAGCAAACGTGTCGAAACCCTTTCTGTATCGACCATCGTTGATTGGACTGTCCTTGTCGATCATCAAGAATGCATGCTTATCGTCCGACCAACATTTCGGGCACAGGTCTTTGAATTGAGGATAGGTCATATCGGTATTGACGTGGTCGTCATACAGATGATGCATATTTACATCATCTTGTCGAAAGACGACGAGTAGATTCACATTATCTCGCACGAGGTGTTTAGGAATGTGGGCGTACGATTGACACAGATAGAAGCAATCGACGTTCTTGTGTCTTCCCATACAGAAATAGGCTCTGATATTGTTTTGCTTTTCGCAGGCCACATCGTCGAATATCATGATGGAATTGGGTAATGCTTTCTCGGGAGATACAACCTCGTCGTGCTCGCTAAAAGCGAAATATTGTATACCCTTCAACGGTTTCAAGAGCTCCTTAAGGAATCGATATTTCGACTGATCTAGCGACTTCGAATAGACGTAAATGTTTTCAAATCGGAGCCCATTGGGGTGCGTTATGAGTGCAAGCAGACTGTTAGTTTTACCACAGTTCGATGGACCGCAGAATACTGCTCGAATGCTGTCTGGAAGCAGTCGTCCATGACGCTTCATCTTTTTCTCTGCTGCTCCTCTATAGTGTCAAAATTCACTATAGGAAGTTTAATGGATTGTTCCTTGAAGTTCATGTGTTCACCACGAGAGCTCGTTTACGATTGAGAGCAAAACTATAAATACCACGCTTATATAGCTTGCGTCTCAGTCATAATCAAACCTTCGAGGTATGATGATCGTACATAAACGCTCTCGACGAGGTCACGGTATAGTGAACACTCTGATCAATAAACTTCCGTTCGAATTGCATATACCCGTACATATATCAGTACTGTGGACCACGCACCAAGTTAGCCAAACGCTTAGCTCGCGGTGAGCACGACATAGCCTACTCGCAGAATCGCGAAAACATCGAGGCCAGACACGAGGCGGACAAAGTCTTAGCCGATCGAGCTTGGCAAAGAGTCTTGGCCAAAGACTCGGGTATAGGTGAAAAAGCCGCAGCTTACTCAATAGCGAACGTCATGAAGATGAAATCAAAACTTGGAATGGGTGTGAGAAAGAAGAAGAGTCCTACGAGATTAGCAAACACCATCAAGGCTGCTTCCAATTCGATGGTGTCTAGAAAAAATTCTCGTAAAGCAATTCTTTCGGCCTTGAAAGGTGCTCGGGAGGCTGTCAAGAAGGCTGGTGGTAAGCGCAGTATAATTGTACCACGTGTCTTACCTGTACCATCGAAGGTAGGAGGATTTCTACCATTCCTCGTGCCCGTTTTCGCTGGATTGAGTGCAGCTGACGCTATTGCTGGAGGTGCGGCCGGTATAGCGAAATCAGTCAACGACGCCAACGCTGCCAAGTTGCAGTTGGAGGAGAGCCGTCGTCATAATAAAAAGATGGAGGATATCGCTGTTGGCAAAGGATTGTTCTTGAAACCTCACAAAACGGGACTGGGTCTTCGTCTCAAGCCTTACCGAGGTAGTGGACTGAGGAGGAAAAAAAAAAGATCCTCAAAGTGAGCAGCTTACCACATAGAGCACTCACCGACATCGATATTTCCAAGTACGCCAAACTATTGAGAATTCCCCACTTTCGAGGTGTATTCATGAGAAATGCATTGCCCGCTGATGGTCCACGTCGTAACGAATCAGCTGTAGTGAACCTCGACGATGCGGATGGTCCGGGAACTCATTGGGTAGCGTATCGCAAGCGAGGGAATGATGTGATATATTTCGATAGTTTCGGTGATCTACAGCCTCCACTAGATCTAATGTTATACTTGGGAGTAAACGAGGTGAAGTACAATCACGAGAGATATCAAGACTACAACACCGTCAACTGCGGTCATCTCTGTCTCGAGTTTCTGACCAACAGACTTCGCGTATATAAGGCGTGAACGTGCGGCCAATCAGTCATTATGCAACAAACTATCATGGAGAGTGAATCACTGACAATCAGTCTGTCAGACACATCTTCTGTACTAGAAACTCAGTTCTTTCCTCCAATCGAGCTATCACCTCATAAAAACTACGTTCTCGGCTTAGTCGAGCTCTTAACCTTCAATTCTATACCCAATATCGACACAGGTGCTAACAAACTGTACGTCGGTAAGGAAGTTGTCGTGTTACCAACTGGAAGTTACGAAATTGAGGATATAGATACTTATCTGCGAGAATTTCTGGAGCAGAAGGGCATTTCATTCAGTCTGAAGCCCAACAATAATACACTTCGCAGTATCATAAAGTGCAGTCACAACATCGATTTTCGTCCACGAGATTCCATAGGTGCACTGCTCGGCTTTGCTCAAAGACTCCTCCCAGCGAATCTAACTCACAGCTCGGATCTACCCGTTGCCATACTCAAGGTCAACGCTCTTCGAGTGGAGTGCAGCATAACAACTGGCGCCTACATAAAAGGTCAGCAAGTTCATACCATACACGAGTTCTTTCCTGCAGTACCACGAGGATATAAGAACATCGAGGTGCCATCGCAGGTCATTTACCTTCCAGTCACAGTCCACAGCATTAGTCATCTTCAATTACGTATAGTCGATCAAGACGGAAATCTAGTCAACTTTCGTGGAGAAATCATTACCATCAGATTACACATCAAACGAGTATAAGATGGGAATCGTTTACAACTTCAAAGTCGGCAGAGGCTATATAAGGCAAGCTAGATGTCGACCACCCATCAGTCTTCAACGGACTTCCAAAACGTTAACACGTCGGAACATTCAGTTTCTAAAAAGTCTAAACTTAAGAGTGATAAGCGCCCGTGGTGGTGGAAAATAACTTGTATATTCTTGTGCTGTATATCGAATAAAGAGCATGGAAGATATTCTAAGCATACAGTCTCCCGTGGCATTCGATGAGTCTCTTGCACATTACGAGCTGCATCCTCATCAACCATACACTGCCTCGTCCTTCAACAACAGCGACGAAATTCGCATCGCTATCCAACATCAAGACTTGTACGTTCTGCCGTCGCGCAGTATGATACACATATGCGGTAGACTCACAAAATCAGATGGAAATACAGTAGCGCACACAACTTTGGTAAACAACGCCTTCTGCCACATGTTCGAGGAAATTCGCTACGAAATCAATGCCGTGGAAATCGATAAATGTAAGAACGTCGGTTTGACAACTATCATGAAAGGATGGCTGTCACTCAATCCGAGTCAGAGTGTGCTCGTGGAAAATGCGGGTTGGCTCGACGTTGCAGAGACGCAAAGTCTGACCAACGATCAAGGCTACTTTGATGTCGCCATCCCACTGAGTATGATTCTCGGATTCGCCGAAGACTATCGAAAGATCGTACCGAATGTCAAGCACGAACTCATACTCACCAGATCGAGAAACGATTTGAATGCAATTGTTCAGATAGGTCAACAAGGTACGGGCAATGACATAACTTACGAAGAATTCAAGATAACATTGACGAGAATCGAGTGGTTGATGCCATACATCGCAGCATCCAACGTCGACAAAATACGTCTGCTGAATTACATAGAGAAGAACAGACCCATCAGTATGAGTTTCAGGAGTTGGGAGCTTTACGAGTATCCGATACTGCCGAGCTCCACGAGACACGTCTGGACAGTCAAGACATCCAATCAACTGGAGAAACCGAGATTCGTCGTTTTAGGCTTTCAAACGAATCGAAAGAACTCGAAAACAGTCAATGCCAGTCGTTTCGATCACTGCAATCTGAACAACGTGAAATTGTTCCTCAATTCGCAGTACTATCCGTACGGCAATCTCAATCTCCACATAGATCAACAACAGTACGCAGTTTTGTACGATATGTACGCGAACTTTCAGACTGCGTACTACGAAAAAAACGCCGAACCTTTGCTTAGAAAGGGGGATTCCATCAATCACGTTCCCCTCTACGACATCGACTGCTCCAAGCAGAGCGAGGTGTTGAAGAACGCTCCCGTCGACGTACGTCTGGAGTTTGAATCTCGAGCCAATTTTCCCGCCAACACCTCGGCTTACTGCCTGATCTTGCACGACCGCATAGTCCAGTACAATCCTGTCAGCGGGGACGTGAAGAAACTTGTCTAGAGGGGTGGAAGCCTATAAAAGCGCTCGCTCTAAAGTAGAGAAATCAATCGTCGAGATGGAGTACGTAGTGGACATGCAAGGATACAAGCAGTCGGGCAACGACTTCATCCTCAAGGAGTTAGCCATAGTACCGCTCAATCGAGACATCGATCCTCTGGTGTTACTATTCAAAGAACCCTTTCCTTGGTGACGTCTTACCGACAAATACAAGAGAGAAAACACTTGGATGTATCACTACTATCATGGAATACCTTGGAGCGCTGGTGAACAACCATACACAGACATAGGCAAGATTCTTCGAGAAGCTCTTCGCGATGCTACTCGAATTTTCGTGATGAGCTCTTTGAAGAAAAAATGGCTCGAACGTTTTAAGTTCAACGTTCACGATATAGCTGAAATGGGCTATCCACCACTGGATAAACTGAAGGTAGTGACCATCTGTACTCATCACGATGGTGGAACATCTTCTCAAATCAACTGTGCTCATCACAACGTTAAACTTCTGAAAATATTCTACAAAGAAACTTTCAGTCAGATAGATGGTGAGAAGAAACCAATCGACTGCTCGATGATATGGGAATAGTAACTCGAAGGGAGGGGGAAATCACCCTTCCTCTTGCTTGAGGCTATAAATAGCCTGCGAATTTTACATATCTCATTTGAACTTTGAACGTTGATAAAGATGGATCAAAATACCAGTCCTACTACCAAATACGAACCTCTTCCTCTTTGCAAAAATGAGGAAAAGAAGAAAGAAAATTCTGTGGAAATCGTATTTCGAAAAATATTCGACGAACACAAAATCTTTTTCCAGAGCGCAACAAATACGAGAGACTTGATGATAGGAATCAACGTTAAGTGTAAATAACAGTGTTGAAGGCGCTCGTGCATATTTTTGGTATTCAATGTATAAAATAAACATCTAAATAAAAAAAAATGTTTTCTTTTTAAATACTCATATCTATTTCCTACCTTTCTACAACGCCATCTAGAGCTGGGGTCTGACTTTGTAATCTCTACCTAATAGTGAAAAAAAAAATTTCGAAATTGAGGTTAGGATTCGATTTTTGCCTTACTACATCTACAACTTGAGTTATACCCCCTCGGGAATTCCCCGATGTCATCAGCTCAGTCGGTAACCTGGGGCTCCGTCGGTAACCTGGCTTAGCTCGGGGATTCCCCGATGTCATCAGCTCGGTCGGTAACAGCCCGGTCGGTAACTTGGGTTATCAGCTCGGTCGGTAACTTGGGTCAGCTACCTTACCGGCTGGGTTAGCCGAGACACGAACCACTTGAGTTAGCCGAGATATGAACCACTTGAGCTAGCTATCTACCTTACCGACTGTCGGTAAGGTAGATCCCTGAAGTGAGCCAGAACCCCCCTAGCTCACCTACTTTCTTCTATTGTAACGAGTATTAAATCCGTACATTTTTATGATAAAGTTATTGCGAAAAACAGTATTTTAATGAAATCTACTTCTTCGTCACCAATATTCCAAATGATTCATGAAATAATACTTGTAAAAACAAAGTTTTTTTTTATAACAAAAAAATTAACTGACTGTTTCTACGATGAACATTTGCAAGCATTTAAAATATACGATATAAATCGTTTTACTTAGGATGTAAAAGAAGAAGATTTCTGTCAAGGTTGTATTACTCACTCTGTTTTATTACCCGATGGGTATAATTATATATCAAAGATTTGGATGTAAACAATAAATTATTCTTCATTTAATATATTTGTAATTATTTATGTCCTCAATGTCCTATATTATTACTCTTAAAAGATCAAATTTGAATAAACGCATGAACGCTAGTTCATCACTGAGTGCAAAACATAGTTCTAATGTCACATGTAGGTGGCGCATGAAACCCGCAAGCGACAAGAACTTTACTCAGTGAGTATATAAGAACAAATTACTTCGAGTATGTCAGCGATAAAAGTTGCGTGCGATTATATAGGTTAGGTTAGGATAAATAAGTTTGCGTATGATTTAATTGTAAAGCGTTCAAAGTAAGCGAAATATTGGTCATCCGATTCTAAAGTGAGGTGATATAATAATACTAATAACCGAGAAGATACATAGGAAAAAAAAGAAACGAAATATTTTTTCTTTCGTTTCAAAAATTAGCAATCGGTTTTCGAGCATTAAAAATTATTATGATTTTACAGCAAAAATTGCTATCCTACTTTGTAAAATTTACTTTCATAAATTTTACTATGTTACTTAGTAATTTTTGTTCAAATCCGAGTATAAGTCCCGATTACAAAGTTACTTAGTAAATTTTATTCAAGTTTTTAGAATATTTACAGCACAATTTCTCTCAGTGTGGATCCCGTTAAATTAGGCATATGTCAAGGTAAAACATTTTTCAGCCCACTTAATTCTTTAATACCTCATGTATATTAACATAATTTAAAATATATCATTTTGTTTTTATTTTAGATTTATATAATTATTCACTATAACTTCTTGAATCCTCAAAATCGTAACTTATCAAGTGACAATACAAAAAGTACTACAGAAAACCAAGAGGTTATTGGTACAAATCCGATGCTTAAACCTTCTAAATCCGCAGGACCTATCTTGCTAATTGATAGTACGAAAACTACTACAGAAGACAAAGAGGACGCTGCAGGAGGTCGGAAGTTGCAACCTTTTGAATTCGATACTGATGCAATCGAGTTCATCAGTAGCGAACAGTTCATGATAGAAGGAGATCCATTGGACGAAGATACCTCGCCGGAAGATAAATAATTTTTATTTCTTTTATATGTGACTGTTATGACGACATTTTTGGAAAGAAGTTCCTTATTTAAAATTATTTTGACCTTTGTATTTAATACTGCATTAATAATAATAATATCTTTATTGTTTATATACATTAAGTATTTTACAATATTTTCTTAAACTAACAATATAAAACATTTGTGTGCATAAATACGCATCCTTTTTTTGATTTTTTTTTTATTTTATTTTTTTTTTTTCTTTTTTCTTTTTCTTTTATCACTTCTTCTAATCTTCCTTCTTCCTCCTTTCCTCTCTGATCTCTTCTTCCCTCCTCTCTTCCTCTCTCACCCTTCTGATTCTTCCCTCCTCCTCCTTCCACTCGTACAATATTCCATCCACCCTCACTTTGAAATCCCCGTTCTTTAGAAGCTCCCCATTCCTTTTCGCCTCCTCTCTCCTTCTCTCTCTTATCCCCATTGCTTCTTTTTTAGCCTTTCTCTCCTCCCAGCTCATCCACTGTTCTAATCTCACCTTTCCTCCTTCATTTATTTCATCTCTCCTCCTCCATATCTTCTCCATTTCCTCTTCTGCCGCGAATATAATCTTTTTCGTGTCCTGATTTGCCGTCTCTTCCAACTCCCAACTCGTTCCCTCCAGGATCTCATCTAGCCAGTCCTGCAGCACCTCCTTCTCGCTCCAGTTAGTCCCTTTATGTATTATCACACCTCTCTCTCCTACTTTGCTCCTCCCTCCTTCCGTCCTCTTTCTCTTGTTGCTCACTATCCTAACCTCACTTTTTACATTCGTCCTTTCCCTTTCAATCCCTTTTCTCTCCTCTCTCCTCATTTTACCTTCCAATTTTTCTATCATTCCTTTTAATTCTTTTACTGTTCTTTGCACCTTCTCCCTCTCTCTCCTTTCCTCACTCAGTTTACCTTTCAATATTTCTACGTCTCCTTCTATGTCCATCATCTTTCTCTCCGCCGCTTCTCTTCTCCCTCTCTCCAGCTGCAGCTTCACCTTCCACTCTTTCAACTCCTCTCTCATATCACGCATCTCTCTCTCCACTCTTCTCTCGTGTTTCGACATCTCTCCCTCCTACTTTTTTGTCGCCTTCGGTTCTTTATCTTTTTTCTCACTTCTGCCTTTACACGCTCTCTGCTTCCCTGCTATAACCTCTCTGCTCACCTCACCATGTGCTCTCCTTTCTGTTCTTCTCGTTCCTCTTTCTTCTCCCTGTTCCCTCCGTCTTGTTCCTCCTAGGGGACTTTCCCTAGAATTCCCCGCATGCTTTGCGCGCGCTTTTCAAATCTCCTTTCTGCTGCGTCCTATCTTTTCCTTCCTTTCCTGCCTTCCCCTTCTTTATTCTTGCTGTCTTTCTTTATTTTTCCTCTTCCATATCGTGCTATAGAGTTTCCCCACTTGCGTTCTTCTCCCTCCGACTGTCTCCTGCCACTTTTTCCCCTCTATCTTCGTCTCCACACATTCTTCGAACACATGTTTAAGCGTCTCCTCCTCACTCCCACATAGCCTGCATACCCTTTCTTCTTCCTCCTTCCAGTATTTATTCCCTCTTGTCTCACACCCTAATCTGAACCTTGCCGTAACGTTGAGCGCTCCTCTTCTGTGTTCTCCCACTTCCAACAGGTACTCTGGTATTTCTCCCTGCTCCAACATTACCTCCCTTATCTCACCCGCGTATCTGGACTCCTTTATTTCCTCTCTCCACTTCTGCCATTGTGTGTCTTTGTTTATCCTTTCTATTTCCTCCTCCACTCCCTCTTCCTCCTCCATTCTTCTCGTATACTCCTCCACCGATATCCCGCACTTCTCCAATTCCATTCTTCTCACGTCCTTCCCTCTACCCTTCCATTCTCTCCTTTCTCCCTCTCTCTTCAGCAGCCTCCAGCATTCTCCTAGCAAAGTACTTTCTTTTGCTCTCCTCAGTTTCCTTTCAAACCTAACTGCCCTTTTCCTTGTCCTTGTCTCTAATTTGAACCTTTTCGTCTCCCAATGAATCACATGTGCCGGCGTTGTCCTGTCTAGGTGCAGCACCCATTTGATGTACTTTCTCTGTATTTTCTCTAAATCCTCCTGCCCTTTCCAACCCCATATCTCCGCCCCGTATTCTATTACGCTCTGTACTAGAGCGTCGAACAGCTTCATTCTCATCTTCCAGCTGTCCTTGAACGCTGCCTCTCCTAGGCCCCACAGGGTGCTTATCAGCGCATTTGCCCTTCCTTTCACCTTCTTCACCTGTTCTTCCTCTTTCCCATTTTCTTTCATCGTGTAACCCAAATATTCAAATGTTTTCACCACCTCTATCTCCCTTCCATCCCATTCAAATTTCTCTTCCCTCCTCCTTCTTCCTCCGTTTCTAAAAATCATGATCTTCGTTTTCTCTGTGTTTAGCTCCAAACCCTTTCTTTTGATGTATCCTTTGAATCTTCTTAGCATTTGTTTCAACCCGCTCGCTTAATACTGCATTATTATTTATTATTATTTATTTTATGCTACGGATGAAATTTCTTTGTATATTTTGATAAATATACACATTTTCCAAGTAACCAATCATTTACAGTTTGCTTAATTCGAAATTCCTATTTATGGATAAAAATAGTATATTATGACACTGTTGTGGGATCTGCTTTTCTACCTTGCTCGAGGTTTTTCGCACAAGCGAAGCGAGTGAGAAAATCAAGCAAGGTAGAAAAACACCTCCCACAACAGTCTCACACGATATTTTATACCATGAGAGCCGAAAATTGCAATTAAAGTTTGCATTTTGAGGTTAGAGTGGTATATAATAATTAATATCAATTGGTATCAATTAATATCAATTAATATCGATTAATTTTCAACAATCTCCTTAATTATCAATTCATATTAATATTAACGAGGTCAATTAGTTATTAATGGTATTGGATAATTATTAATGGTTCTAATCTATACTAAGCATTGGTATAGCTTTCCACACACATTTTTTATATAAAAAAATACTACATTTAATAGAAAGCTATTCACTGCAATAGAAAAAGTTTCGAAGCACATTAAGTGAATTTGAATTTTTAACATTAAACTTGATTAACACAATGTTCTTTTAAAGTCAATTTAATATGAATTACATTTTGTTTGAATTTTTCCTATTAAAATCAATTGAAATATTAAGGATAATATGAATTTTTCAAAGTCAATTAAAACGAATTATAGTTTGTTGGCATTTCCTTTGTTAGAATCAATTAAAATATTAATAATACTATCAATTTTTTACAGTCAATTAATATGAATTACATTTTGTTGGCATTTTCACTACTAAAATCAATTGAAATGTTAATAATACAATTTTTTTTTAAAGTCAATAAATACCAATAGAATTTGAAGCTAAATTTTGATTAAAATCAATAAAACACTTAATTAATTTTAATTAATAGCTAAACATTTAATTAATTTTTGTAAACATAATTCCAATTATTTTCTATTGCATTCTATAGGCTATATACTTCTATTGTATTTTTAAGAGTTCAGATTTAACCTGAAAATCAATAGAAATTTTGTCTATCGACTTCAATTGATTATTTTTAGCAGGGCTTAGCACTCTGAAGCCGACACTAGACTATGTAAGTTGTTACTAAATAACTAATATATTTCTCTGTGTGATTTTAGATAAGTAATCATCAAATCACCAGCTCAGGGAACACGCAGCCGTCCGGTGGACGTTTAACACCAAAAGGCACTGTCGGGAGGGCGTGTTGTATTAGAGGAGACGACAGATCTGTGTGGTGTGGACCACTGGCGACGCGCGCCCTCTGGACTGCCCCTCTCATGCGCGGGACACATGAGCGAGTCAGTTCTGGTTCTGATATACCAAAGAATTATTTTTTTGACAATAAATCAAGAACATAGAATAAGAGAATAAAATTGTTTGAACCTGTATTAAGCAGAATGTATTTAAATAAATTTCGTAATTATTCAAAGCACATAGTTACTTATACTCTGATATACCAAAGCATTATGTTTTTGACAATAAATCAAGAATATAGAATAAGAGAATAAAATTGTTTGAACCTGTATTAAGCAGAATGTATTTAGTAATCCAAAATATCGTCAAAGGTATTTTACGAGATTATTACTTTTACATGTGAATGGTGCAAATTTTTTTTAAGATTTATGTACTGTTATATATTCCACATTTTATGAGGCTGCTGTAGCCAAACGATTAGTCATAATGAGTATGATGAATGGGTTATATGTTTAGAAGAAGCAACCCAAATACAGATTTGTACAGCATTTTATAAATTATTTGCTTTTATTTTTATTTTGTACAATTATCATTCTAAATATAAAAAAGATGTAGGTGAAAATCTAGCTTTAAATTTAATTGATAGAAATTTACAAATAAATTGAATAACTTTAGAAGATTTTCAATTATCTAATACAGCAACAGACACGGAAGAATATGAAGATGCAAGTATAGTTTACAGACAATTAATTAATTGAACCTTAAGGTTCGTTACTTACATTTTTTTCGCAAACAATTGAAAAACAGTACATACACCATTGAAACTATCACTTAATATAACAGAAACTACCACATGTAACATAAAGTCTTACTCAAACAAAGGTAAACAAATAAAAGAAGTTCAAATTATAAAATGGGATTAAATATCAATAACGTCCAAATTTGCTTTTGAGCAGTTAATCATCCTATTCAAGATATATGTAAGAGTAAGGAAATATTTGGTGGAAAAACATAACCTGTTTTAAGTGATTTTAGACACACTTTACCAGTCATTTGTTAAGGCGGTCGGATATATTTGAGTTTCTAATAGCGACAATAACTTTATAAAATGGTTACTAGCCATAGGCAAAGGTAAATGATCAAATGTATATGCCAAAGAAAATGAATTACTTGAAATTTATAATGATATAACAATAAAATAAAATTACATTATTAAAAAAAATTTTGGGATGTAAAATAAAAATACTTGAGAAAACTTTATATAATGCCATTATATTTGCTCCCACTAATAATAATGTAATTGATATTAATCTTTAGAGAACCAGGAATTAGGTATCTCCCATAGGAAATACATGTAAAAGGTATTTCATACTATGGATTCATCATGAGTAAAGTGTCAACATGGGTTGAGCAAGGATAAGTTCTCCAGTCTTTTAAAGGTTAATAATAAAATTCTCCGACAAAATCTAATGTAAAATAAAATACTACTATTATGTAAATCGTAAAAATTCCTTCTGTATCCATACTCTGTATTATATTTTTGTTCAATGTACCATTTGTATTATTTCTTATTTTTTATCTTTTTGCTCAATATACCACTCTGTATTATATTTTTGCTCAATACATTATACATGACACAATATGTAAACAATGTATAATGATTATCTCACAATGTGAAAAAAAAATGTAATTGTATTCACAATGTGTAACAAACATTCATGTATATAGAGTCGCTAATACCCATCTGGGGGATGCAACGGTAAATAAATGAATTAAAAGAAAAAAAAAAAAATCTGGATATTATTCAAGGGAATGCTATTGAATATTTTACTATAGACACCGCAGAAGATCACAATGTAGAAAATTTAGATTCAACATTACCAACAGAAATTTCGAATTCAATGACACTTAATTTTCACCGCATAAATTGCAATAAAGAATTGAAACAAATGTTATTCTTTTAAGAAATTTAAAGTTGAACAAAGGCCTCTGTAATGGAACAAGTTTGTCAATTTAACAATTCATGCAATATACAATTCAAACAGAAATTTTTAGTGAAAAAAATGTAAGTATAACTTGATAATCCTGTTCCCTGTGAAAAAAATGTTAAGGGTATTTCTTTTAAACTGGAAAATAAGATGATTTGAGCAAATCATGTATTATATATCGTTTACAATGTTAACGCAGCTTTTGTACCAATATTTCTGAGCAAAAATATATAGTTTAGCAACCACATTATTATACTATATCAAAACAACAACTTGGGTACAAAAGTGATAAAACTACATTTTGTGTAGTTAAATCATATTAAAAATTCGAGACACCAATCCCTGGTAGAAATGATCCACAATTATCGTCCAGTTCATGTACAATTTCGCATGTGCTGGCTAGTACTTTAAGATTTCAGAGCAGTGAACATATGATTTTTATCAGTTTTTTATCAATCTCATTGCTTAGGTATTGCTGAATGAACAGCTGTGTACACTACATAATACAAATTTTGAATAATTAGAATATTTGACGTATTATTCTATAAAAATGTTATATTTAATAAAAAAACTATCTAAGAGTCTATTCTAAGAGTATCAACTTGAGATTCTATATGCACATGTATAAATTAGAAGACTACTTACTAACATTATTATTGTTATACATACCTTTTATTATGCCAAATATTACCATTTTTTATTAGCCAGTAAAAACCAGCTATGAACTTTAAAAGTAAAGAATCTCCAAAGATATTGTATAAGATATCTAATATCAGAAACAATATCTTGCATATAATTAATATTACAATCTTACATGTAGTGTATTGGAGTTATATGTGTAATTATTGGCAAAGCAACTTGTCAAATTGAGTGAAAACAGACTATGATGACAATTTTTACTTAACTGTTGTCATCACTGGTTCTCGCTACCATAAACCAATGTTTATCTGTAATATATGGCATAATAAAAGCTAAGTACGGATGTCTACATAAATAATGCTAAACTTTTATGTGCTATATTTTCTTCATTCAATTTTCTAATTAAATTAGATAGTAATAAAAAATGCTAAAAAATTCCATTATCATCGATTTTCCATTTAAAATATATGTTTACCCCCTAGTTGGGGCAAAACTGTTAAAAATCACACTTTTTAGATTTTCATAAAAAAGTGAAAAATAAAAAAACATATAACTATGTATATTTTTGCGCTACACTTCCCCAGAGTGTGCAGTGTATTATGCCTTGTATACGGTTGTTGGTCCATAGACCTCCAATTTAAATTTATAATTAGTATTTAGTATAAGTTCATCTATGCAATATCTGTAATACAGTAAACATGAGATATAAATATAAAAGAATCCAATAAGTTTGATTAAGAAAATATCTGTAGAATGGTTTAATTAAGAAGATTGGTGTAATCTTCTAAAGTAAACATCTTTCATAAAAAAAATTCTTTATGTAGTAATAAAAAGTAATGCTTACCCACTGTTTTCAACAGCTTTTTGTGCATATTCAACTTGAAAAACCCGACCATCAGGTGAAAACTGCGAAGCCGACAAATCATACTAAAAATTGAATCACAGTAATGATAAATAAAAAAAATTATTATATTATTATAAAAATTATATACAAAAATTGTCATTACCCCTGTCCCAATCGAACTCATTTTTTATTATAATATTATAAAAAACTAATGCAAAAAATACTTTTTATTATAGAATTCAACTTTCCTCTATCTATATATCTTATGTACTGTCATCAGTAATTAATAGTAGGATTAATAGTAGAATCAGCAATTGTTATACAAACTATACTATAGCGATGACAATCATAAAATTTATTTTTTAAAAATTATCATTGTCTGTCTTGAAACCTCTTACAAGCAAAACTGAACAGAAAAAGATATTCACCTTCTTAAGGTCCGTTCATTGTTGGTCGGCCGAAGTGCAGAAAAGGCAGCTGGTGGCTAACTTCAAACCGCACCGACTGAAACAGCAAAAAACTAAACTATTACTTATAGCCTACCCCAGCCTACAAATTTGGAGTCCGAGTTGAGAAAATAAAATTTTTTTGTCCATACGGTAGCGCCCTCTGGTGGAGCAATATTGAAGTAGATATAATGCTCTGTCCTATTGACACGTCAGAGCTGTAGTCTGCAGTACAGGCAGTGAGGCTATCTCGGACCGGGACCCCAGAGCATCGCTGCCGAACTCTGACGCTCCGTTTGAAAAAGATGTGGGGCGGGAAACTGAGAGCGCCGTACATTATGGGGGGACGGTGTTCACATCCGTCATGCGGAAATTATTAATATATAAATAATCTTTAAATATTACATATTAACTCCGCTACGCCGGTCCCAAGCCCGGAACTCAAATGAGTAGCTCCCATCGGAGGAGGAGGAGGGGGCACACTGAACAAACAAGCACTGCACTAACACACACCACACTGACACAAAGAACTCGAGTTTAACCCGTGAATCGGAGTGAGGGGGATGCCTGACCTGGCTTGCCAGACCAAACGAATGGAGGAAGGCTAGACGGGTGGACCTTGGTATACAATCTGCTAAGGTCTGCTACCCTGATAGAGCTGCACGCACCAGTGCTTGATGGAGAGCTGCACCGAGGGAGCCGATTGTAGAAGGACGAGAGGGATCCTGTGAACGGATTGGCATCTCTGATGGTGCCACATGGGAATACCTCCAATCTGCCCCGGTCCCTGTCGACAGAGGTGGAAGTCGCGCTTGTATGGCAAAGGGCGAGGAGAACACCTGGCCCTGAGCCTGCTCGCTATACCAAGCGGATGGAGGAAGGCTCGACGGGTGGACCTCAATTACTAAAGGTCTACTACCCTTATAAAGCCGTACGCACTAGACGACAACAAATCGGCTGCATTGGAGCAGCTTTCTCTCTGGCGGAAGGATGAGAACGATCCTATATAAACGGCTCATAGTCTCTGAAGAAGCCCAAAGAAGAGTGGAAAAAGGTGGAGAAGAAGAAGAAGAAAAAGAAGAGTGAAGACGCCAAATCCTCCTCGAAAGAGGAGAAGAAACGGACTGCCCCAAAAACAGAGGCCAAGGTCAAAAGAAGACTAATGACCGAGGCCATCGTCCTAAAGCCATCGGACGGGAAGACCTACGCAGAGATTCTGGGCGTAATCAAAGCAAAGGTTAACCCGTCTGACCATGCGGCGGAAATCAAAAGCATCCGCCGCACCAGGACGGGGGACGTCCTAATAGAGCTGAAAAGCACTGGAGAGAGCAACAACAGGCTCGCTACCGCTCTAAAGGGCGCCGTAGGAGAAGCGGCAAGCCTATGCTCACTGATCCCTAGAGTCAAGATGGAGATCAGAGACATAGACTGCTGCGCAACGATCCAAGAGGTCCGCGCAGCGGTCACGGCGCTGACATCGCAGGTGCCCTTCAGCGTGAGGCTGACTGAGCCCAATAGGGCCGAGCAGCGAATGGCTATCGTCACCGTTACGGAGGCCGAGGCCAGGAAGCTGCTCGAGTCAGTCCGCATTAAAATCGGCTGGGTCAACTGCAGAGTTCGCCGACGACAAGTTGTCGAGCGCTGTTACAGGTGCCTGGGTTTCGGGCACCTGAGTTCGACCTGCAAAGGCCCCGACCGCAGCACGTGCTACTATCGGTGCGGAGGACAGCAGCACAAAGCTGCAGATTGCACGGCCGATGCCAAGTGCTACCTCTGCGCCGATGCAGGAGGATCTGGCGACGCATTAAAGCATAATGCCGCATCAAATGAGTGCAGGGCTTTTCGGGAAGCTCTGAAGAGAACCCACCGAAATGGCTAAGGTTCTCCAGGCAAATCTACGGAGAAGCAGGACGGCTCAAGACCTGCTCACCCAGATCTGTCTCGAGAAAGACGTCGACCTAGTCCTGGTCAGCGAACAGTACCAAGACAAAGAAGGGGATGCACGGCACAGAGACAGCCTGGGTACCGCCGCTATATGGATCTGCAATCCACACCGCTTCCGAGCGGTGTGCCATGGATCCAGCAGCGGCTTCGTTTGGGTGAGAAGCGGCGAAGTGACTTACGTTAGCTGCTACCTCACTCCGAACGAGGAGATAGGGCGATTCCAGGAAAAACTGGACGCTCTTGAAGACGCTGTCAGAGAAATGGAGGGGGAGCTGACAGTGGCCGGAGATTTCAACGCCAAAGCTCTCGAGTGGCGCGAACCTCATCCGGACTCCAGGGGAAGACGAGTCATGGACATGGTGTCCAGACTGGGACTGGTGGTACTTAACACCGGCTCCACGTCA
Source organism: Muscidifurax raptorellus (assembly GCA_020010945.3). Classification (NCBI taxonomy): domain Eukaryota; kingdom Metazoa; phylum Arthropoda; class Insecta; order Hymenoptera; family Pteromalidae; genus Muscidifurax; species Muscidifurax raptorellus. Next base: position 331,575 of record JAHUUD020000079.1, read on the forward strand.
ACCTTCAGGAGACCCGGATGTAGGGAGACCATCATCGACGTTTCGTTCGCTTCAGAACGCTTGGCCGCACACGTACAGGACTAGCAGGTGATCGAAGACTATACAGCCAGTGATCACCAGTTTATCACGTTCCGCGTACGTGGGAACGAGCCAGTCGAGGAGGCTCCACGGAGCCACACTCGCAGGTGGAACGTCGAGGAGATGGACACCGAGAAGTTATCTTCGGCCCTAGAACGTGGTCAGCGAACTTTGATTGAGATACCAGACGGGGTTAGCGTCACCGAGCGGGCTGAGCTAGTGGTGACCGCGATCATGCGCCTGATCCAGCGAGCCTGCAAAGAGGCGGTACCTATCAAGAAAGTCGCAGGCGGGAGACGCCCTGCATATTGGTGGACGAACGAGATAGCGGAACTGCGTCCGACGTGCCTTCGATTACGACGCCAAGTCAAGAGGGTACGAAAGAGGCAGGATTCGAACTCCGCCTCAAGGGCCATCCAGTATCAAGCGGCGAGAAAGTGCCTCGGTCGGGTAATACTGGCCAGCAAAAAGAGGTGCATCGAAGACCTGCGGGAGGATCTTAACAACGATCCCTGGGAAAAGGGCTACAAGATAGTCATGCGCAAAGTGGGGGCGTTCGCCAAGGATGCCCCTATCAGCGCAACGACTGTGGACGAAATCGTCCGTACCCTTTTCCTAGAACATCCAAAACGACCGGATGACTCGCGGGCACCGCTTTAGATCGAGATTCCTCCCTTTACACGGGCGGAGCTCGACTCAGCGGTGAAATCGATGAAAAATAAGAAGGCGCCAGGACCAGATGGGTTACCGACCGAGGTGCTGAAAGAAGTAGCGATGAGCCATGCCCAAGCTCTTGCTTTTCGTGTACAACACCTGCCTCCAGGCGGGGATATTTTATTCCTGCTGGGAGGAGGCGCGACTGGTGCTGATAAGTAAAGGCAAGGGACTAACAGGTGCGGCATCGTCGTATAGACCTCTGTGCATGTTGGATACTCCGGGTAAACTCCTGGAGAAGCTCATAATACCCCGGTTGCACGCTGCATTGCGAGCAGCCGGTGACCTCTCTGAAAACCAGCACGGCTTTCGGAGAGGAAAGTCTACCATCGAGGCAGTCCAGGAGGTTGTGGAGGCGGCCAGGAGTACGGAACACGGGAATCATTTTTCCCGCCCGATCTGTCTCCTGGTGACGTTGGACGTCAAAAACGCCTTCAACTCGTTGCGGTGGTCCGACGTGCTACAGGCTATGGGGCGTGACTTCCAGGTACCAGAGTACCGTCTCCAGACTATCGGAGACTACCTGAAGGATCGCTTCATCCTGTACGACACCTCGGAAGGTCGAAGACGGCGAGAACTGACCGCAGGAGCGGCTCAGGGCTCCATCCTGGGACCCGATCTATAGAACATATCCTACGTCGGGCTCTTAAGGCTGGAGATGCCAGAGGGCTGCTCCTTGGTCGGGTACGCGGATGACGTCGCTGTTACCATAATTGCACGCAATGTGGAAATAGCACAGACGCGACTCGACCAGGTCATGTGCCGCGTGCGCCGCTGGATGGCCAATGCAAGCCCACAACTGGCAGAGGCCAAGACCGAGATCGTGCTTCTGACCAAGAAGCGCATCTCCAAGGAAATGGCGTTCACGGTGGGAGAGACTACGGTGCACTCTAGAGCAGCCGTAAAGTACCTGGGGGTGATGCTTGACACAAAGCTCACCTTCGGGGAAAATATCTGCAAGGCGGCTGACAAGGCGGCCGGGGTGACGGCGACTCTGAGCAGGGTTATGGCCAACATTAACGGGACGCGACCCTGCGTGAGACGCCTGTTACTTCGAACTGTCGAGTCAATAATGCTCTACGGTGCAGAGATCTGGGCCGATGCGCTGCGACATAACATCTATCGCAAGCGCCTTGCGGCGGTCCAGAGGAGATGCGCGTTACGCGTAGCCAGTTCCTACCGCACGGTCTCGGAACCGGCAGCGCTGGTAGCAGGGGTCATACCCATTGACCTTCTCGCCCAAGAGAGAAAGTTCGTCCACCAGAACAAAGAAGTCCTGGGACGAGCGAAAGCTAAGGAGACAGCCAGAGAGCAGACGCTGCACTCTTGGAAGTCTAGGTGGGAGCAGGAAACGCGCGGAAGATAGTCGGCACGGCTTATTACCCAGCTGTCCCCATGGCTGGAACGTAAGCATGGAGAGGTGAACTTTTACCTTACCCAGCTACTGACCAGACATGGATACTTTCGCACGTTCCTGCATAGAATGGGGAGAGCAGAGGGACAAAACTGTCTCTACTGCGCCTCCCCCAAAGACGACGCCCTGCACACGTTTTTTACGTGCGTACGGTGGAGCGCCGAACGATGCGGCCTTGGGGAAGATGTCGACTGGTTCACTCCGGACGGCATCGTCCCCCACATGCTGGCTCAGGAGGAAAACTGGACGAAGGTGGCCTGCTACGTTGAAGCAATCCTTCGACAAAAGCGGGCCGATGTCCAGTAAATAAGAGGTTGAAAATGGAGGGCGCCGCGAGGCGTATTGATGACCCCACCTCGAAATATTCCTAACGGTAAGTGCCGGGGTGGACTAAGGTCAGGTGAAGAGCGGTCTCCTCGGTGGATCTTTGTCGGCCTGGAGTCGCAGCGTTGCTGCGGCTCTAGGCTGGCAGGCATGCACTGAGGAGGTGGGTTTAGTGGGTAGTCTGCGTAGCAGGAGTCCCACACTCTGGTTTATCCAGGTTGGCGATCAAGCGCTTCCCCCCTCTATAAAAAAAAAAAACAAAAATATTACATATTATTTAAAATTTTTATATTATTACGTTGATTTTCTAGAATCTTAATGAATAAATTAATTTATTATTTGTTCAAATAAATTATTACAATAAGTTTTTAATTAATTAAAATTATAGGCATTTAGGGATTCTATATTAGTTTTATTGTACGTCTATTTTTCAGGGCTAATAGCTTTTTTTTAGAAATACATTTAAAGTGAACAGTATTTATACTATAAAATAAATATTTTAATCAAATAGAAAATAAGAACAATAGTTGATTATTTATAATCAAGTATGATTGCTATGAATGTATACTCAAATGCAGATACGCATCTACATAAATCCATGATGAACAAACATAAATGTATTACAACCAAATAATCTAAAACCGCAATATTCACTCCAAGTTATGCCATCCCCTCGATAAACATCTATCTGATGACTCCAACGATGTTATCGGCCGAGCGTTCTAGGTCGCGGAATTTCTTATCACGATACTGTAAGACTTAAACGTTATATTAATAAAATTTCAACTATGTTTTTCCTGAAATTGGATAAGTATTAGTAATACCACATGTTTATTGCCAATTTTGTTACATTTGAAAACAACATTTTGTTTATATGCAATTAATATTTTATTTAGGCAAAGAGATACGAGGCATGCAATAAATCCGTACAATAATTTATTTCTTAATCGATAATTAAAAAATAAAATTATATATATTGTTGTTAATTATAATGAAAATAACAAAAAATTTATTTTAATTAAAATAATAATTTAAAGATAAAGCATTAAATTTATTATTTTAGGTACTGTCCAGTGGAAATATCGATAATAAATGTGATTCACGTGTTATAGTAAATATGATGAAAATTGATTCTTTTTACTGTGTTGTACTATGACACTTTTGTGAAAACTTTTGTGAAAATAATCTCGTGTATGCAGCTCAATCGATGACCTTATTCTTTTTCTATTTTATTCGTCAAGATGAATGTAAATCATTAGCGGGACAAAAATTACTTTTTCAGGCCGGCGGGCTACAAAGATTAAAAACGCCAGCTAACAATATTTGGATAATTTTCTATACACACACACGCACACACACATACTATTGATGAAATCTTGAAATTGAAATAGTATAACATAATTTTTGTAATAGAATCAATGATAAAAAATACTTACACGCCCTTTTTCTGTATACAATAAATTAAAAAAATTAATAAATTTAAAAATTAATCTACTAAGATTAATTAGTGCGGTCACCGCATCTGAAAAAAATTTTATCAGTCATTCCACGCTCGGCCTAGAGAATCCCACTTCATGCCCTTGGTGAACAATATACTATACCGAACTAGTAATATACTACTATAGAATTAAAATTGTTGAATAATAAACCATACTTCATCTATGATCGTTCTGCATTGTTTAAAATTGTTTACGGTTTTTCATTAGCTAACAGGCTATCAAAGAACTTATGTTAGAGGATGACAATATTAATATTTCTAAGTACGTGGGATGGATTTTTGAATACTTATGATCTCTTCCTTCTCTATATGTTATTATATTATGGAATTATATAACGTAATGGCTTGCAAAATTTCAGTCGACTCGCAGGCGCACAACAGTGGTCATTTGACATTCGCAAAAGCTAGTTTATGAAAAATTATATGTGACATGTGACTCACTTTGAAGAGAGAATTGAACAAAAATTATAGTTTGAATTTACTTCTGATATACATTACTGGGAATAAAATGTTTCAACGTTTGGCATTTCCTGTGTATGATTGATATTATAAAATCACCGCACGTTTAATAACGCGATAATGATATTAATACAGCACTATCCTGCTGTCAAATTCTTGTGATTCGCACGTTCAAAAATGTTAAATGTTTATACTATCAATACTAATCAAAAGCGCTCAAAGATTTTTATTATACTTTACACAAAACAAATATCGTTAAATGTAAGTAGTACGAGCTGGGCTGCTTTGCGCCAGGCGCAGCTCTAGCGGCTGAAATTCCGCAGATACGCGATTGGCTATGGCTGATCCATAGAATACCGCATATTACTATATATAGGTTACACCTCTGTGGGTGAGATCCCAATAGGATGATGAAGGAATAAAGTCTGTCGCATTAGGAAGGTGCGAGTGCTGCGGCTTAGCTTCCTGAATATATAACTACAATAATCATTTTTTAAAAATCCTTATTTATTATATGAGTATACGTCACTGAAAAAAACATACAAAAACTCTTATTAAATTTTTCTTATAACTAAAACACATTGAAAAATCTTTATTTATTACATGAGTATATATTCTTATAACTAAAGTATAACGTAAAAATCCTTAAATACAATATTTATGATTAACAGTGAAATTGGTTGCTAAACATTCTAGAGAAAAACTGTGAAATATCGTGCATACATATATATTTGGATGACGAGGGACGAGGAGATGATGGTTGCAGTGTGAGCGGGGTCCCTGTCACCACTTATTTTCTGATGCAAGCCGGCGGAAATAAATTAAGACTCGATACAATGATGGTTGAGACTGAATGATTTATTAAGATCGTGAAGACTGAACAGTTCAGGTGCTAGACCGATTCTGATATTATATTTTGTCCTTTCTTAGCATGAAACCTCGGTACGCTCCTCCGTTCACCACTCATCGTAGCGATTCGCGGGAAGGGGGAGCTGGCGACCAAGCTGGTCTGCTAAGTGCTGCCCTCGCTAGTATAGCGGTCTCGGCTGAAGCTGCTGCTTGCGCCGACTCCGGCTTCTCGGCACGTCCTGAGCCCCCACAGCTACTCCCCCACCGGTGCTGACTGCTGGAGGCAGGAGGAACGATACTTGTCTGAAAGGCTTCTGCACCGGCGGACCTGTTAGTGATGTTGATGGCTCGGACGTGGATGGTGACGCTGGCGTGGGTGGCGATGCTGCAGGTGATGCCGCGGGCGAGGGCGAAGTCGCGGAAGGCGCTGATGGTGGCGGTGTCGCAGATGGAGGCTGTGCGGCAGCTGTCCTAGGCTGCACAGGGCCTGGAGCAGACTGCTGCAGGATGTCAGCCGATTCCACGAATGCTGGTTTGAGCGACGATGTGGATATTGTCTTCGATACTCCGTCGACTTCGATGCGGTAAATCTGGTCGTTGATACGCTCCAGGACTCGGTGTGGGCCCGTGTAGGGAGGCTGCAGGGTCTTCCTTATTGTCTCCACTCTCCTGAAAACGTACGCGCACGTGCGAAGGTCCTGATGGAAAAACGGAGCGAGCGGAGGCGAGTGTCGAGTTCCTGGAACGGCGCGGAGTTTATTCATCAGCGTGCGAAGCTCGGTGATGAACGCTGGTGCGTTGGCTCCCGGGTGGCTCACAGGTAGGAAGAAGTCGCCGGGGATACGCAAAGATGTTCCGAAGAGCATTTCCGCCGAGGAAGCTTGTAAGTCCTCCTTGAACGTAGTTCGGAGGCCGAGGAGAACGGTCGGCAACGCTTGGGGCCATGGCGTTGGTGCACAACACATAAGCGCGGCCTTGAGAGTCCGGTGAAGACGCTCGACCATCCCGTTAGACTGCGGGTGGTAAGGCGTCGTTCGGATTCGGTCGGCGCCGATGATGCGAGTCAGCTCCAAGAAAAGCGCTGCTTCAAACTGCGCGCCTTGGTCTGAAGTGATAGTAAGAGGCGTGCAGAAAACGCAAATCCAATTTTCAAAAAACGCCTTGGCGACGGTGCTGACTTGTTGGTCCGGTATTGGTAGGGCTGTCGGCCACCTGGAGAAACGGTCCACGATGGTCAGACAATATTGTAGACCTGAGTGGAGCGGCAACTTTATGAGGTCCAGGTGTATGTGGTTGAACCGAGCGTCTGGTTCGCTGAAATCGCCTAGCGCGGCGCGATTGTGTTTGTTTACCTTCGATTGCTGGCACGGCACACAGTTGCGCGTCCAGCGCGCCACGTCCTTTCGCATCCTCGGCCAGAAGTATTTCTGCGAGGTTTGGCGTACTGTTGCTCTGATACTGGGGTGCGAGAGGCCGTGGATGACGTTGAATGCTGTCTTCCTCAGCTGGCGTGGCAGATGGGGCCTGACGATACCTCCATCGACTGCGCAATATAGGGTTGTGCCGTCCATGATCAGCGGCTGGAGGGTGGGCGTTGTCGCTTCGAGAAGATGTGGTAGGTCTGTGTCGGCTTCTTGTTGTTGCGCCAGTGTCGCGAGGTCGAGGTTGGTTGGCATCTCCACTGCTTCGGCTGCTTCGACTCTCGAAAGGGCGTCTGCGACGATATTGTCTGGTCCCTTGGTGTAGGAGAGAGTGACCTGGTGCTGCAGCAAGTAGTCGATTTGTCTCGACTGCCTCGGTGAAGCCCTCTCCGGTGCCTGATTCGCGGCAAATGTCAGCGGCTTGTGGTCGGTCAGAAGCGTAAAGGGGCCACCTACGAGGATGCCCTTGAAATGTTTGACCGCGGCGAAGGCTGCGAGGAGTTCTCTGTCGTACGTGCTGTACTTTTGTTTGGCTGCAGAGAGTTTCCTCGAAAAGAATCCTAGCGGTTTCCGTGTGCCGTCGGGATCGCGTTGCTCGAGGGCGGCACCGATCGCATAGTCAGAGGCATTTGTAAGGAGGCGTCGAGGGGCGTCGTCGCGGTTGTAGGTCGTGCTGGCAGCGTCAGCGAGAGCGTTCTTGCACGCTTGGAAAGCGTCCTCCGCTGCACAGGACCAGACGATGGGCACGGCCTTCTTTTTGACAGGCAGCTCTCTCAGCAAGTCGTTGAGGGGTGCGAGCAGGCGAGCAGCTCCCGGGATACAGCGTCGATAATAGTTGATGAGCCCAAGGAATCTGCGAAGCTGCGCTGAGTTCGTGGGCGCTGGAAAGGCCTGGATCGCCTTGATGCGGTCCTTTGGTGGTCGAGATCCCTCTGCTGAGACGTCGTATCCGAGGTACAGTACGCGGCTTTTACCAAGCGCGCACTTGTCCGGGTTGATCCGGATGCTGGCTTTCCGCAAGACGTCGAACAGCGCCGATAGATGCTCCACGTGCTTCTCGGGGCTGGACGACGCAACGATGATGTCATCTAGGTACGCGCGTGCGAATGGCAAGTCGTGTAGAAGATGGTCCATTGCTCGTTGAAGCGACTGAGCGGCGTTGCGCAGGCCCATGGACGATCGCGTAAATTCGAAAAGACCAAAGGGTGTTATTATGGCCGTCTTGTGTGCGTCTTCTGGAGCGATCGGTAGCTGATAAAAGGCTTTCTTGAGGTCGATGACGGAGAAGATCGTTCCACCAAGGCTGAGCAGCAAGTCCTCTATGACGGGCAGAGGGTAGCGGTCCGGGATCGTGCGGCTGTTGAGCTGTCGGTAGTCGCCCGTGAGACGGTAGGTGCCGTAAGCTGACTTGCCCAGTTGCTGTCTGAGTGTCGAACAATACCCAGCTCGAGGAGGTGTCGAAACTCTGCTTTCGCTGCGTGAAGTCGTTCTCCAAGAAGACGTCGGGCCTTGGCGGCTGCTGGCGGGCCCGTCGTCTGGATGTGGTGCTGAACGTCCATGTCGGCGAGTGAGATAGTAGTGCTTCCCGGCGTTGCAAGGTCCTGGTATTTGCGCAGAAGGTCGGCGAAGATGCCCTCTGCTACGTCCGCTGAGATGTGGACCTCGACCGATTGTACGTCCGTGGGGAGTATTGTGTCGCGTCGTTACCGTACTGTTGGTGGTACCGGCACCAGTCAGGCGACGCGTTGGCTGGTGTGACGGAGCGACTGCGCTGTTGGCTGTTAGAACGCGATTTTGAGCGTCCTCGTGATGATTGCGCAAGGAAAGTAGCGATGGCTTGCAGGGTCATTGTGTTCTGCTGCAAGGTGGCGACGACTTGCGTCAGAGCAAGGCGAAGCGCTGTGCCTTCCCAGTCTGCCAGCGAGGAAGCGCAGCCCAAGGTGTGGCCACCGGATGGCGAGGGCGCATTGGAGCGGTTGACTGCGTTGATCGACGTTTCGGGCGTTATCAGCTCGTCGGCGAGAGACGCAAGTTCGTCGAGCGACGTCGCGTTAAGAACGCGGCACATGCGGCCAGCATATGGTGGCAGAAGATCAAGCCATTTGATGCGAAGCGCGTCGACATTGATAGACGATCCTGCGAGCTGTCTCATCTGGCGAAGGAGTTGCGATGGCTTCTTTTCACCGAGCTGGACCTCGTTCAACAGCTGGTGCAGTTGATGGTCGGCTAAGACAGCGAGGCGCTTGAGAACGGCTGCCTTTAGCGTAGTGTAGCGATTCTCGGCTGGTGGATTGAGGATGACATCTGCTACCTCCTGTGCAACCTCGGGCGGCAAGCGCGCAACGAGCAGGTCATACTTACTGTTGTCACTGCGTACCCTGCTTGTGTTAAACGTTGATTCGACCTGCGCGAACCACAATTGCGGGTTGAAAGTCCAGTATGTTGTCAGGACGCAGGTTGCTGCGGTTTCCGCTCCCAGGGCTGTGTCGTAGTCGTTGCGGGGCAGGTTTGGTGGTGTGTCTCCGGCCAAAGGCAGACCCAGCGGGCTGTTCGCGGCGTTCATATCGGATGAGTCCAATTCCTGCGAGTCGTCCTGCGTTGAGTTGGTGTTGTTCCCTGCCGGTGCTGCTTGCTGGTTAGGTGGACTATGCTGCAGTGGCATGCCCGGCGGACGATGAGCAAAGCCGGCTGCGCGACGTGCAGCGATACGCGCGGAAGCGCGCGAGTCTCGCGAGGATGAGCGCGAGCGTGGAGTTTCTGGAGCCAGTGGTGCGTTTGTCTGAAGTGGAATAGGAGAAGCTCTGCTGATGAGGAGCGTATAAAGCGGCACACCAGGTGTCGCAAAAAGAAACGTTGCCTAGAAGAAGTGCGAGCCGCGCGGAGAAAACGAAAGGAAAGAGCGACGCGAATTTCCGGCGTGGTCGTTGGCGAACGTGCGTACTTGGTGTGCGAGACGCTAGATTTTTAGTCGTTTCCAGGGCTTGGTTCCGTACCGGTTGTAGGTGGTCTCGTACGGTAGCTGGCTGACGTGAAAAAAAAACGGCTTAGAAGAATTGCTCCGGAATTGTCGTGCGTTACCACTTGCAAAAGAAAAATCCGTTGGATGTTTTGGAGAACGGCGTCGGTTCGGTCCTTGAAAACCGTTAGCGTTTATGGTGTTATTGTTGTTGTTGACTGCTCACTGCCGGCCTAATCCGTTGGTTGTTGTTTTCCTCATTTGCGTTGTCGATGATCTTTTCTCCGTGTGCGAAACTTGTCGGGGTCATCACTTTGGATGACGAGGGACGAGGAGATGATGGTTGCAGTGTGAGCGGGGTCCCTGTCACCACTTATTTTCTGATGCAAGCCGGCGGAAATAAATTAAGACTCGATACAATGATGGTTGAGACTGAATGATTTATTAAGATCGTGAAGACTGAACAGTTCAGGTGCTAGACCGATTCTGATATTATATTTTGTCCTTTCTTAGCATGAAACCTCGGTACGCTCCTCCGTTCACCACTCATCGTAGCGATTCGCGGGAAGGGGGAGCTGGCGACCAAGCTGGTCTGCTAAGTGCTGCCCTCGCTAGTATAGCAGTCTTGGCTGAAGCTGCTGCTTGCGCCGACTCCGGCTTCTCGGCACGTCCTGAGCCCCCACATATATACTTAGCCTATACGTTGATGTGACATAAGAACGCAGAGTGTATAAATGTGTACTTGATATCAACCTTATCGACTAGAAACTGCACCATCGATCCATAATTTTCAGTGTATCGAGAAAACCATCAATAAACAATTAGTATTAATTAAGTGTAAAATACGCTTATGTACAACAGCATTGAAAAATCCTTAAAGTTAGTGTAATATAGCAAATAATAATATATTAATACGTCTGCTAATCCTCTACAATAATTTTCTTCTATGTAAATTTAATGTATAATACTTGGTGATAGTAAGATATCGATAAACCCTTAATAAACAAATAATTAAAAGACGTGTTTACAAATAAGAACATCAAAAATCCTTAAAATATTTTAGCAGATGATAATACAAAATAATAACATATAGCTAATAAAAAAATCCTTAATCTTAGTAAGCGCAATACCTCTATGCATAGTTTAAAAGAATTTAGTATACATACTCTAATGATTGAGAAAAAATCCTTGATATTATACGCGATGGAGATACATTGTTATTAAACAAATTCAATAATGTTGTTACCAAGGTGTTGGAGATAGACATCTCTAGTTTCTATCTCCCGCTTCAACTTCTCCTCGTCAACGGCGTTTTCCATGAGGAAAGTGTTCACTTTGGTGGGTAGGAAAACGTCGAAACTTACATCTAACTCTAGCACTATCTTTACACCGAACTTGGTATGAATTTTCTTGCATTTTGTTATCTTGTACTTTTTGTTGATCTCCAAATCCTTAATTTTTTTCGTAGGCAGGAATGGTGAAGTTTTTGCCACAGCGTTTAGCAACTCCATCTTTAAAAATAATGAAACAATATATATAAGTTTATTATATTTATGTATTAGTTATAAGAATATATCATACTTACATAATAAATTATACGTCTAATGTCGATGTCGTTGAATCAGAATCCGATGTGTAATGCTCACACAAATGGAGCGAGCAGAGTATATCTTGGCGTACCGTCCAGAGCCACTTCTTTATAGCGTAGACGTATTGAACTGCATAATTCTCCTTCCAGTCAGGAAGGTGATGTGTACACTCCAGCGGAGGTCGAAATCCTGGTATCTTCAAGGATGGACAGCCGAGATCTTCTTTGTTACGGATATCTGGAAAATATGGCTGCAGCCACTCCTTTTTCTGCGCACCTTTTATCCAAACAACGATGTTCCTTGTAGGTGATAAGTCTAGAAGGCTGGAGCAAAACTCGATCAACTTGTCGTGTGGAAGATCACCGTCGCTCCAATTCAATCCATGAAACGAGTATTTCAGCCATAGATTGACACACTTGAGGTCTTACGGCAAGTCGTACCAAGAGTGCGGCGATTGAAACGTTGCTAATTGAGCTACTTCTGCTGGCTCGTTAGGATTAATGTATGCCAACTCCTTGATTATGAAGTTGCTGTTTTGTCCCTTGAAGCCCTGAGTATCACCAATCAAATCCATTTTTCTATGAAAAAATTCAATGCTTAATATTATTGATGAGAATGTAACGATAAAATACATTTATTAGAGTATACTTACAATTGCTTTCTCGACTGTGCGTGAAGCTCGAAAATGTGTACCAATACGGGACGAAGCATAGCTTCAATACACTCAAAACTTGCACCCCTTCCACTCAGATGTGGGTGCACCGATTTTCACCGCCTAGACACCTCAGCAGAGCTAAAACACGCGTGCGGTACATCAAAGCGCAACGGTCCTGTGCATCAAAGATTTCTTCGGACAAGCTATCCTAAACTTTTCATCACGCACCGCCTAGCCCTTAGCAGGGCTAAAACACATGCGGTTCATCAAAGATGTGCATCGACTTTTTCTTTGGATATCAAACCTTTCGATCCCTAAAGTCTTGCGGTTCATCAAAGGGTTACAAGTGCTTGATATACATTAAAATAACCCCCCCCCCCACACTCTTTCAATTTTCATATATATAAGCCTGTTCGAAAAACGCAATGTATTATTATTTGGCTTGACTGTATACATTTATAAAGTCTGACTATTATAAGTTTATCGCGCTAATTATTAAAAAGTCTGGATAAGTGGCATACAGCTTGACAGGTATAATTAACATTGTTTTTTTTAATTTAAAAAAAATGTTTAAATTCGATATAATTTGAGAAAAGAAACACTTAAAGGAAAAGAAGTGCGTTTAAGAATCTTCTCTCGTAGTCTCTCAGATTTCAATAGGGTTATGTGACAATTATTGCATCCACATGTGTCGAGCCAAGCTTTTCGGACACTCTCACTGACCCACGGAGGTTATTCAAATCCTAGCTCTCGGTGTAGTAACATTGAGTGTGCACATAAAACGTTTTAAGAAAACAGTCTCTAAAAAGTGTCTATATAAGTATATATAAACATCATAATATATATAATAACGGGTGCTGAAACGAGTGTCGAGATTTACGAAAATACTGTAAGTAAATTTTTACTTCTTTTTACGCTCTCTCTCTCTCTCTCTCTCTCTCTCTCTCTCTCTCTCTCTCTCTCTCTCTCTCTCTCTCTTCACAAGCTGTATCCCTGCATACCTTCTCGTCTTACTTTTTACTTAAATTGTTAATTACCGAGCTTATTCTCTTGCGCTTACCTTATATATCATATTTCAGTTACGTTTTTATTACACAAAATGATTTTTGCTTTGTTTTGCTGTATTATAAAAATATTGCCTTTTATTTGCGTTTTATATAATAATCTTGACTAATTTTTGTTACTAAAGATTACTTAATTTATCATTTTGTATTGATAAGAGTATTATTATATTACTTTGTATTATTTAATGCACCCTGGCATACGGTCTTAATAGGCCTTGTCAGAAATAAGTGTTCAAGTCTCTCTCTCTCTCATATACTGACTAATTTTTTTATTTGTTTTACAAAAAAATTTGGATTTCATGTGGAATGAAGGATGTGCAGTGACATCCAAACATGCTGTAAGTATTAATAGAACTTTTTTAGTCAGTTTTATTTATTTTTTTTTTCATTGTTATAAATAATTTATTTACTTTTTTTTCAGAACAATCTCGAGTATTCAATGGGATTGAAGTTTATATTAAACGTTAGTGATACTGAGGACCTTGGACATCAAGGTGTATCGCAAATTATTGGAAGTGTAAGCGATGTGCTCAAGGAGAAAGCACACTCCAGGATTCAGGCATAGAAATTACTGGAGGAGGAAACGATGGATAATTTACGCTCCAGGATTTAGATATAGATAATTTATTACAAAACAGTAGGTAAACTATAGGCATACTAGATCATAGGCATACTGGATCAGGGGAGGTGATCCAGTACGCCGCCCGTGTATAAGCATAGGGCCTCCCTCCTCCAGACCCGAGTCTCCCTTCTCTCGAGTGATTCAGTATGCCTATAGGATACTGCATCATTGGAGTGAGTGAGAAAGCCTATAGGATACTGCATCACTCGGCCTGTGGTGGTACGGCGGCCTGTGTGTAAGCATAGGGCCCCCTCTTTTTGAGAGTCTCCCTTCCCTTTGGCTCGCTGGCATAGTGGGAGAAGGGGTGACCCCTCGCTCGCTTAGACACGAGCAGCGGCTCTCTTGGCGGTCCGTGTGTATGCATAGGGCCCCTTTTTTTTCGCTCGCTGGCATAGTGGGAGTAGAGGCTCTCCCTCTCTCGCTTAGATACGAGCAGCGGCTCTCGCTTAGATTGAAAGATATGACCTGCTAGTGTCGGAATGCGAGGGCGTTAGCAGTGTTTGCGAGGGATAAGATAATTTGTTTTTTCCAAATGTGGTGAATGGTTATGCAAACAAATAGTTTTCACCTAAAATGCTATGTATGCTCAAGTATTCTAGAGATTTATGATGCAGTATTGCTCGCTAGCTCGCTCGCTTAGAATTGAGCAGAAGCTATCACGCTTAGATTAAAGAGATATGACCTGCAAGAGCAGGGATGCGTGGGAAAAATCTTTTTCGACGCTTTTCGTGAGTCCTTGAGAAGCTCGTTCTCGTGGGATCCTTTTTCTTTTTCGGGCGCGCTTATCATTTACTGTAAGTGGACAATTTTAACCAAGGATATTGCTTATCCTAATTCTTTCCGCATTCAATTTTTGTTTTCCTTTTCTTATCGCTGATAATTTTTTGTGAGACTGGGGCGCGGTTGTCGAAATGAAGGGCGCGGTTTTTGAATTTTGGGATGGAACAATTAAATCTGTTTAGATTTTTCCAATTGGTCAAGACAAGGTGGAGAGAAAGATTCTAGAAAATTTTTCCGAAGTGGTGGAAAAAGGGCTCGCCCACCTTTTCAGGAATAAATAGTTGCGGGCATGCAGTAGCTCCTCAATTCAGTTTTACGCTTCTATTGCGTAGTTTATATTCAGTTCCTACAGTTTTTAAAGTGTACGCAAGTTCTATCCAACATGGAAGATATTATCAACCAGTTCCACGCCGTCAACCAGCGCATTGTTGAGTCTTTGAACATTGCAGAGTGGGTGATGATTGGCATGATTACAAACGGTAAGATACGCTATTTCTATCATATATTGTTTTATATGCAACCACCGCACACACACACACACCCACACACACACACACACACACACACACACACACACACACACACAACTCCGCTACACCGATCCCAAGCCCGGGGCCCCACTACCCAAGAGGTGGGGAAGGAGGAGGGGGAGGAGTAACAACCTCGCTTAAAAAACCAAGGTGCATCTGGCCCGGATGCTAGCACTTTGTTAAAGGGCCCCTTCCTAGGGTACAGGAGCTAACGGTGCTGCCACGAAAGTCCTCGGCACCCCAGCACTGCTTAGAATTACCGAAACATCAGGTATTTAGGGTGGCAAGGACAATCAATCAAGAAGCGTTCTCAAACATATGAGTACCCAGGCAGGCATTACTAATCCTGCCGTCGATTCCGATCGGGTATCAGCCCCGGTGGTCGACGCTCGCCTCCTTGGGGATAAACCCCTTGGATCTGGGAGAGGCGAAAGTACGCTTTCGAAGTACAACACAACCAGCCCCGTTGTAGGTAACCTGGCACGGGAAGGCAATGGTAATGCTACAGGAAAGAAGGCAGAGAATATGGAGGTAGACGCAGATGGCGACAAGCGAGCAGAAAGCGCGACCTCCAAAAACGTGCACTTAGATCGCCTTGGCAGCAAAATCGATGTGCTGATCGATTATGTCAGGGACAGACACAATGTGCACAAAAAAATTAAGGATCTCGCCCGGAGCATAAGGGCCAGCTACAGGGCTCTCTGCTCTGCAGACGATAACCTTATGCAGTGCCAACGGCCAGGGACTAAGGGCAAGGTGACCCAAACAACCCCTGGCCTTCTGGAAAGGGCAATTAGCCTAGCAGAGGCGAATGAAGTGACCCCTAAGCCGGTCGGCAAGGGGAAACCACAGCAGGCTAGCCGCGTTAGTGGGGCGAGCACTGCAAGAAGAGTAGCCGACGACAATGTCCACCAGAGGGAGAAAGACTCGTGGCAAGAGGTGGTGACAAGGAAGGCAAAGAAGAAAAAAGAAAAAGCGTGAACAGGAAGGACAACACTGGTGCTCGTGGCCAAGACCAAAAAGGCACCAGAAAAAGTAGGACGGCAAGAGCAAGACCTCCTAGACCGGACGCCTTAGTCATCAAGGCCGAGGGTGGAAAAAGCTACGCCGAAATCCTAAAGAAAATGAAGGCAGAGCCTAGCCTAGAAAAGTTAGGAAATAGCGTACATAGAATACGCAAAACAACAGCAGGAGATCTGCTACTCGAGCTACGACGTTCCAAGGAGGTGGAAACAGCTGAGCTCCAGGAAGCGGTGAAAGCAGTACTAGTGGAAACTGCTACAATCAGGGCGCTGCATCATGAAGAGGCCTTCGAGATTAAGGATCTTGACATGCTGACCACTAAGGAGGATATAGTGGACGCACTACGCAAAAACGACGAGGAAGGACATAATTTCGAACCTACGGCGGTTAAGTCGCTTCGTAAAGCTTATGGAGATACGCAGAAAGCAATAGTACAGTTACCTGCCCAGATAGCCCAGAAGTTTATCAAGGGTGAGAAGATAAAGATAGGGTGGGTTATCTGCCGAATAAGGGCAATAAAGCGAGACACCCGCCCGCTCAGGGGCTATAAATGCTTGGGCTTCGGCCATACTGCTGCAAGCTGCATTGAGCAGCACGATAGAAGCCGCTGCTGCTACAAATGTGGCTCAGCGGGACATGTAGCGAAAGACTGCACAAACCAGCCCAGCTGCATTCTCTGCAGAGGAAAGAACGACGTAGAGAGAAGCGATCATGCCGCAGGTAGCTATAATTGCCCAGCGTACCAAGCGGCAGTGAAAGCCACAAAACAAAGAAGATGAGAATAGTACAGTTAAACCTGAACCACTGTGAGGTAGCACAGGACCTTCTCTGTCAGTACGTCCGTGAGCAGAAGATTGATGTTGCTATAATCAGTGAGCAGTACAGAGATCTTGAACAGCCAAGGTGGGAATCCGATGGCTCCGGTAAAGCAGCTATTTGGGCGTGCAGAGACCTTACCTTTCAAAGTAGGATGAAAGTCAAAGAAGCAGGTTTTGCCAGCGCAAAGATTGAGGGTATACAGGTATACAGCTGTTATGCCCCACCCAGTGCGCCAATAGATCAGTTTCAGCAGTTCTTGGACCGGCTAGTACGAGATGTCAGGGCTAAAAAACCAGCTATTATAGCTGGGGACTTTAACTCATGGGCGGTTGAATGGGGCAGCCGAAAAACTAATAGAAGAGGACAGGCCCTACTAGAGGCATTCACACTTCTGGACATGGTGCTGGTGAACGAAGGCAACGTACCAACCTATAAAAAGGTGGACGCTGAATCAGTGATCGACTTAACATTTGTTAGTAGATCTCTGGTAAAAGAGGTGAGTAAATGGACCGTAAGCGATCACTTCACTAATAGTGATCACCACGCCATTATAATGGAGCTGGGCACACAAAACATGGTGCACTGTACTACTAACCCTATAAGTACGAAAATGGAATGGAAAGCCAAGGAGTACGACAAGGAACTATTTCTGATGATGTTAGGAAATATCCAATTGACGGGATCAGCAGAACATAAGGCTGAACAAATGACAAAATGGCTCACCCGAGCCTGTGACGCAGTTATGCCAAGAAAAGTGCCCAATCAAAGATGGGCACCAGTATATTGGTGGAATGAGAAGATTAGATCAGCGCGCTCCGCTTGCCACCGAGCACGAAGGCTTGAGCAACGGGCAAGGAAAAAGTTTTACCGAACCGGTATTGGAAGCGAAGCTGTAGAAGAATGCAGCAGAAGAATGAAAGAAGCCAAGTGCACCCTCAAGAAGTGCATCAGTGAAAGCAAGCAGAGATGTCATAAGGAGCTGCTAGAAGAGGTCAATAAAGATCCATGGGGCAGGCCCTACAAAACAGTTATGAAGACACTCAAAGGAAGCTATATACCCCCACCAAAGTGCCCAGAGGTACTAAAGAGGGTAGTGACAACACTTTTTCCAAGTCAGCCGGACGCACCATATGCTATAGCAGAGGAAGTGCGGGAAGAAAATATACCTCCAATTACAGTTGAGGAGCTACTTGTAGCAAGCAAGAGGGTAGGAAACAATAAGGCTCCCGGTCCTGACGGCATACCAAATGTAGCGCTGAAGCATGCCATCGAGGCTAAACCTGAAGAATTTGTTGGCCTCTACAATGCATGCCTGGCCGAAGGGAGATTTTCGACGAACTGGAAAAAGCAGCGACTTGTATTGTTACCTAAGGGTAACAAAGCGCCCGGAGGGGAGACATCGTACAGACCATTATGTATGATGGACACTCAAGGAAAAATACTGGAGCGCATTATCAGCAACAGGATGGAGTGCATAATCGAAGAGACCAAGGGGCTTGCCGAGCACCAATATGGCTTTCGGAAGTGCCGATCTACTTTGGACGCGATCGGCCTAGTGGTAAACACAGCCCGAGCAGCCATCAGTGGAAAACGGTGGAAGGGCGGAACAAAGAAGTACTGTGCAGTTATTA